>QJSC01025775.1:66894-91447 GCA_003697955.1 Calidris pygmaea
AAAAAAAAAAAAAAATAAATAATAAGAATTTAAAAAAAAAAAAAAAAGGGAAAGAGAAAAAAAAAAAAAAAAAAGCCTGGAAAAGCTATTAGGATCCTAGGAAGTGGAATGGGAGACGCCAAGTGTAGGCCTGGGCCGGCTGCTGTGGGTGCGGGGTGCGGTATGGGGGATGACCCGGGATGCTGGGTGCTGCCCTGGGGTGGTGGTACCCGCCAGGGACCCTGCTGCTCTTTGGGGACACTGGGACGGGATAGCTGTCACCCCCAGCCACGTCCCACCAGTCCCAGCCTTTGGGGGGTCTCTGAGACCTTTTCCTGGCACACCCTGCACTGGTTTTACTGGTGCCAACTGGACCTGCAGCTGGTAGGGAGATGGTCACCCCAAAAAGGCAGTAGCCACCCCAAAATCTCAGTGGCCACCCCAAAAACTTGGTGGATGCCCCATAAAGTCAATGCCCTCACCCAGGGAAGGGGTTGCCCCATGGATTGGGGGGTGAGGGCAGGGGAGGGCAGCCAGGTCCCCCCATCCTTTTTGGGTAGGACCTACAGAAAAACAGAGCTGTGGGGCCGGGGGCTGATGCGGGGGGAGAAGGGGGAAGGGCGCTGGGGTTTGTTTGCCTGCGCCGAGAAGAGCTGGAGCAGACGCCGGCATCTGGTGTGAGTTAACTCCCCTCGACAGCGCAGACACATGGATCGGATTAACTCCCTTTCGCCCCCCCCCCCCGCCCTTTCCCCATTCCCCACTCGGCAGCTCCAGGAGCCGGTTCCACACCGCATGCCCCCCCCCAACCCCAGCACCCCACTCCCCATCCTGCACCCACCCAGACACCTGGGTCCCCCCCGGCTAAGTGGCTTCACCCCGGGGTGGTGGTCCTGGCAAGGATGGGGACAGTGGCAGCCGGTGTCCTGCAAGGTGGTGACACGCAGGTGTTTGACCCCATGGAGTGTGCGGGGGGGTTGATCCCACTGAGGTCCCCACTGCAGAATCTCCCCCCCCGCAGAGGACCCAGGCATCCTCAGTGTCCCCAAACCCACCATGTGAACACCAAGAAGCCCCTTGGAGGATGTATGTGGGGGATATTCCCCCATCACGCTCGAACCCAAAACACCTCGCTCCCCTTTTTCTCATCCCCCCCCCACCACCACCATGGGGACGTGATGGGAGCCGAGTGCCTCAGTTTCCCCTGGCCTGCCCGCAGCCCGCAAACCGGCACCGCCCCGGCTATTCCTGGTGGCCATCCGGCCCTCGGCACCCTCAATTGTGGCAACCAGGGCAAAAACCCCGTAATCACGGGCACCGACTCCCCCGGCTATTTCCAGCCGTTCAAAGCAGGCAGGGCAAATTGCTTAATTGGCCTTTGGGCTGCCAACGCCACGCCGCTCTGCTCGGCGGGGGCACCGGCTGCCGGCGGGGTCCCGAAATAGGATGTTCTTGTCCCCACCGGGGATAGCATGGGGACCCCCAGTTTGAGCGGGGGACATGGAGGTGAAACCTTCATCCTGCTGGGCAGGCAGCGCGGTGATCCCTCTGCCTGGGATGGGTGTAGGGGGATTGGGGTTTCAGCTTTGCCCCCTCCCCATTTGCTGGATCCTTCTTGGGGAGGGGGGAGGGTGTCATCCTGCCTCATTTACACCCCCGAATTCCAGGTCCCGTCTGAGCGGCTCATCCCCCTTTTGCACCCCACAGCCCAGGGCTGGGTCTCCTTCCTGGGGGGCTCATTCCCCTTTTGCACTCTCAAATCCCAGGGCTGGTGTCCCTCTGGGGGGCTCATCCTGCTCCGTCTGCACCCCAACATCCCAGAGCTGGATCCCTCCTGGGGGGCTCATCCACCCCCATCTGCACCCCCATATCTCAGGGCTGGGTCCCATCTGGGTGGCTCAAGCCCCTTTTGCACCCTCAAATCCCAAGGCTGGATCCCTCTTGGGGGGCTCATTCCCCATCTGTACCCCAAAATCCCAGGGCTGGATCCCTCCTGGGGGGCTCATCCTGCCCCATTTGTACCCCCACAGCCCAGGGCTGGGTTCCCCTGGGGGGCTCATTCCCCATCTATATGTACCCCAAAATCCCAGGGATGGGTCCCTCCTGGGGGTTTAAACCCCATCTGCACCCCCAAATCCCAGGGCTGGGGTCTGGAGCGAAGCTGGGGATGGAGATGGCCAAACCCCAGGGGTCCGGGGGGCTTTTAGGGGTGGGGGGCTTTGGGGAGGGGGGGTGTTCCCAGGTGGGGAGCAGCATCCCAGCCCGGGCCCCCGCCGTCTGGGCTCGCAGAGTGGGGATGGAAACTCTGAGGGCCGAGCTCCACGCTGAACATTTTCCATTGCCAGTTTGCTTCTCTGCTCACTCTTTTTCTTTTTTTCTTTTCTTTTTTTTTTCTTCTTTATGTCTTTTTTTTTTTTTTCCCCTCCTTCCCTCCCCCCCCTCCCCCCCAAACCTCCTCCCCTCCTCCCTCGCCTTTTTCTCCTTTTCAGTTTCATTGAAGAATTTGCTGCTCCTGCCTGCAGCCCCCCGCCCCCCACCCAGGGCAGCCCAGGGACCGGGCGATGCTCCCCAGCCCTACCCCAGCTGGATGGCGGGACCGGGACGGATACGGGGTTACCCCCAGCACCCACCACCCACCTCCCCACAGTCCCCCCCAAATCCCTTTGGAGGGAATCCCCGCCCCTCCCATCGCTGCACCCCCAGGACAAGGATCCCCAGGGGCTGCCGGATTCATTTTCCTGGGGATGGGGACAGGGATGGGGACAGGGAAAGGGAGAGGGATGAGGGCTCCCCGCACTGCCGGCCGGCACCGGAGCCTGGCTGGGATTTCTCCCGGCGCGGCTCCTCCAAGTGACCTCATCCGCCGCGGGCTGGATGGGTGCCCAGGGCCTGGCTGGGACTGTGGCTCCGGTGCCACGTGGCCGGGGCGTGGGGGTGCGGGAACCTACCTCGCACCCTCCGCTGCCCCCCCCCCACCAATAGGGTCCTGCTGTGTGGGAGGTACCCTGGGAGCTACTGCACCCCAAACTCTTGGTGGGGGGGGGGAGTTTTGGAGGGATGGGGGAAGCCCCGGCACTCACAGGGCTGAAGGTCTGATGGCTTTTGGGGGACAGAACTGCAGGGTGTCCCCTGCCAGCAAGAGGGGTGGCAGGGCTGTGGTTCCCAAAAGACATGGGGCATATCCGGCACCAATCCCCCCCACTGCCCATTCCTGGGGGGGTCTCACTCCCAGTGGGGAGCTGGGAACTGTTTGGGGTTGTTGGATTGGCTGTTGGATTGGGATTGAGGCTGTTGGGTTGGTGGTCAGGGCTGTTGGGTTGGGGCTGGGGTTGTTGCGTTGGTGGTTGGAGTCAGGTTGAGCTTGTTAGGTTGGGGCTGTTGGGTTGGGAGGTTTGGGTTTGGGTTGTCAGGCTGGAGTAGTCAGGTGGTTGGGGTTGGTGGGTTGATAGTTGGTGGTTGGGGTTGTCACGCTGAAGTTGTTCGGTTGGGGTACTCAGGTTGTTGGGGTTGTGGTTGGGGTTATTGGGTTGGTAGTTGGTGGGTGGGGTTGTTGGGTTGGGGTACTCAGGTTGTTGGGGTTGGTGGTTGGGGTATTTGTGTTGGGATTGACGTCGTTGGATGGGGGTGGGCTGTTGGGGGTGTGGTTTGGTGGTCTAACTCGTTAGGAATGATTGAGTTTAGATGTGGGGCTGGGGTCCTCCAGCTGTAGAGACAGTGGGTGGGTGGGTGGATGGATGGGTGGCAGGACGGACAGATAGAGGCCAGGCAGGGTGTGGATGTGGTGGACATCCCCTGGGAGGTGCGAGGACACCAGTGCTCTGAGGTCTCACCACCTTGGGGGTCCCCCAATCTCCAACTCCCCAGCCCCAGCCATGGGTACCCCTTGCTCCAGGGAGGTGCTGAGTCCCTGGGGAGGGGCTGTCCCCAAAACTGGGGGTCCCTGTGGGGCTGGGAGGGTCTGGGGGGTGGGAGGCCTGGCCCTGCTGTGAGGGTAGGATGCATCCACCCCAGAAGAAGGCAGGGCTCATCTGGGGCCTGGCAGGGGGAGCTGGGACGGGTGCCCCAAACTCGCCCGCCCTCCCCCCCAACCCCGTCCAGCCCGGCCCCTCCAGCTCCATCACCCCCGACAAGGGGTCCCTCCAGCTGGAGCTCAGCCCAAGCAGCAGCGATGCTCCAGCCCAGCCTCAGCTCTTCCTCCTCCTCCTCCCCAGCCGCTTCCCAGCCCCACGTCAGCACCTCCCAGCCGTCCCTCCCCCTTCCCCCCCCAGTTCATCCCAGTTCCCTGCCCGGGGGACCAGAACGGGCAAGGGCGGGTTAACTCTTCCCTAGCAGCCTGCTGCTCCCCAGGGGGTCTCCTCCCATCCCCACAGTGTCCCCCATCCCCGTGGTGTCCCCCGCCATTCCCACGGTGTCCCCCCATCCCCATGGTCTCCCCCCTATTCCCACAGCGTCCCCCCTATTCCCATGTTCTCCCCCATCCCCATGATGTCCCCCCCCCATTCCCACGATGTCTCCCCCATCCCCACGGTGTCCCCCATCCCTATGCCCCCCCTCCCCCATCCATCCCCGCCACGTCCCGTCCCCAGCCGCCGCTTTGGCAACAGGATCCGGCCATCGTGGAAATATAGAGGTGGGGTTTGGAGGGGGAGTGAAAGGGGGGGGGTGTGGGGTGTGGATGGGGAAGGGGGCGTCGCCGGTCTCTGTGGGCGTGGTCTTTGTGGGAGGGGGCGTGGCCAGTCAACAAAAGGATTTCAAAGGGATGAAATTGGGGCAAAGGCAAAAAAAGTAAAAATGTCCTTTCTCCACCCACCCCATACTCCTCCCCCCCCCAAAAAAAAAAAAAAAACGCCGCCACCGGCCCCGTCCCTGCCCATGCACACGTGTGCACCAGCCCGGGAGGGGAAACTGAGGCACGGGGGGACGACGATGACACAAGAGTGGGCTTGACAGAGCCCATGGTGTCCCCAAGCCGGTGCCATGTCACAGGCTGTGCCCAGCACCGGGACACCCCTTGGTGCCCATGCAGACCCCCAGGAGAGGCTGCAGTAGGGTGGGGGGAGTCCCCGCACCCCACCCACCCCCAGCCCACCCAGTGTGGCCCCCTACCACGACCCTTAAGTGGATGAAGACATGTGTTCCCCACACCCCATGGGGATGGCAATGGGGACGATGGAGACGCCGGTGAGTGGCTCTGGTGGCCGGCACATTCCTCTGGCCCCCGTCGGCCGGTGCCTTCTCCCCTGACGGGGCGGCTACTGACAGCCTTCTCCCCCCCAACACCACCCCCACCCCTCCCCGAAATTGGGGGCAGGCGCAGGCAATGCCCTTGGCTCCTACCCCACTGCTGACACGTCTCCGGCACAGCCTCCACGTCGGCAGGCGGAGGGGGGGCCCATGGGCTGTGCCGGGAGCCGGTGGGGGGGCCAGGGAGGGCCCCCCGCCCTGTGCCAAGCTGGTCCTCACCCTGATCTCCCCTTTTGGGGGGGCTGCAGCCCGGGGCCCACCCACCCGGACATCACCCTGAGGTGCCAACAGGAGCTTGGGCAGGGCTGGGATGTGCCGGAGGCTGGGATGGGATGTGCGACTCTGTGCCAGGGGCTGGGATGGGATGTGCCAGAGGCTGGGATGGGATGTGTCACACTGTGCCATGGGCAAGGCTTGGATGTGCCACCGTGTGCCAGGGGCCAGGATGGGACATGTCCTGTGGTGCCAAAGGCAGGGCTGGAACATGCCCTGCATTTCCAGGGCCAGGGCTGTGACTTGCCACAAGCTGGACTGGGGATGTACCACGCTGTGCCATGGGCTGGACTGGAATGTGTCACGCTGTGCCAGGGGCAGGGCTGGGGCTGTGCCCTGCATTGCCACAGGCAGTCCTTGGGGACACAGCGTGAGCAGCGTTGGACCTATACCGTGGGCAGCATCAGGGCTGTAGGAGGGGCAGCACTGGGAGGGGCACAGGGTGGGCAGTACCAGGGCCATACCCCGAGCTGTGCTATGGGCAGAGCTCCCTCCCCTGCTCCCCTTGCCCGGACTGTGCCCATCCCTGGTGCTGGCAGAGGACGGTGCCGCTGGCCGTGGGGCAGGACACACCGGGGCAGCCAGTGCCGGGGCGCTGCTCAGCCCCCTCCCCATGTCAGTCAGGGTGAGATTAAGGAGCGTCCCCCACCCCTGCCCGCGGGCACAGCGGGGAGCAAGCGGGGATGGCAGTCCCTGCAAGCCCGGGCATGTGGGGCCTCGCCGTGGGGACACCCTGGGTGTCGTCCCCAAGAGTCAGCGGGATATCACCTGTGAAACCCATGGGCACATCCCCCAGGGCGAGGTGGGGGTTTAGTGCTGCCCCACACTAACGGGAAGGGGTTGGGAGGCAGAAAGCGAATAAAAGGGCTTGTGGTGAAACCGAGAGCGGCCTTTTGCTTTTAGGGTCTGTTGATGTCACACTGCTAAATGTCCTCCTTGGCCATGATGAAGGGGACCCTCATGCCATGTCTGTCCCTCACCATCTGTCCCTTCTCCCATCCATCTATCCATCCATCCATCCATCCATCCTCCCATCCATCCTACTGCACGTCTGTTCCTTTTTTCCACTTATTCTCCCTCCCTCCCTTTCTGTGCCCACACTCATTGTCCCTCCCTCTCTCTGCTCCATCCGTCCCCTCTCCTCCGTTGGTGCCTCCACCAGCTGCTCCATCCGTCCCCTCCATCCCTCTCTGGTCACAGCCAGAGCCCCCCCCCGCGGCCTCCCACATTGTGCATCCCCGAGGGTCCTTGTCCCCCTGCTCTGGGGTGCTTCCATCTGGAGCAGCCCCCGGCTCCTGTCCCCAGGGAGCTGCCAGCACCCAGCTGGGCACTTGCCCAGGCTCCGCTCCCTGAGCATTCTTCCTCCTCTTCCGGCTAGTGGCCAGGATGGGGGGAGGGGACAAGGATGGAGACGAGAATGGAGTCCCGTCCCACCAGCACAGCCACTCAGCCCTCACTGCCATGGGGTTGCTTCTGGGGAGAGAGTGGGGATTCTCTACTGTCTAATAAGGGCTTGAGCACCTGCCACCCCCCACCCTCTTGACCCCAAAGCCAAGTCTCCCACAGTGTCACGGAGAATCTCAGACTGGGAAACTCAGTGTCTGTGCTCCCAAGCCTTTCCCAGCCAGAGCCTGGGGGCAGCTGGAGCCTTTGCCATGTCTGAGATGTCCCTAGGGACCACGGCTGGTCATGCCATGGGGCAGGATGCTGCTGCCTTTCTCGGCTGCCACTGGCTGCCTTGAAGCTGGCAGAGATGCCTGGTCCCTGGGCATGCCACTGCTGGGCCCCATGCCATGCTGTCCCCTCCCTGCTCTTGGGGCTGTCGGGATCAGCCAAGCTGAGAGAAGAGAAAAACATCTCCCAAAGCCCCAGCACATCTGTGACCCCCAGGCTGAGCGGGACATTTTGCTCCCAGACACCGCAGGGGCTGGGGGAAGGGGATGAAGAGGAGATTGGGGGGGTTGTGTGTGCAAGCCCTGCTCATGCAAAGTTGTGTGTGCAATTCATGCACCCTATAACCCCTGTGTGTGCAATCTCTGTGTGTGCAGTCTCTGCATGTGCAACCCCTGTGTGTGCAGTCTCTGAGTGTGCAACTTCTACATGTTCAACCCCTGTGCGTGCAATCCCTGTGTGTGTAACCTCTGTGCATGCAAACCCTGCGCATTCAAACTCTGCATGTGCAACCCCTGTGTGTGTAACCCCCTGTGCGTGCAACCCCTACTCATGCACACATATGTGCCAGGTACCAGCAGCCTGTTTCACATGCCTGTGTCATGTGTGTGCACACACGAGGCCTCACACACACACAGAGAGCAAGCCCCACAAGGGCCACCCTTCGCCACCTCCATCCCCCCTCCGATGTCCCCATCGCTATGGGGGGAACTCGACCCCAGACCTGTCCTCGAGGGGGTGACGGGTGTCCCCATGGCCAGTGGTGCTGGGTGGGCTGTGCTGCCGGGCGGGTGTGCGGTGTCCGGCTCCCAGCCCCACCGGCCGGTTGCCAAATTCCTCCACCCCCACAGGAAGCCGTCGGCGCGCTCAGCACTCGCTCTGCACTGGGGCCAACCCGGGCTGGAGGGATCCCAGAGCGAGAAAGGGCTGGAGAAGAAAAACCAGGTCAGCCCCGAGCCGCCAGCGTCACCCTGGCAGGCAATAGCCGCCTCCTTCGAGGAAGCAGGGCGAGGATCCGGCCCTGCTGATGTCCCCTCTGGTGCGCACGGCACGCGCCAGCCGAGCCCTTGCCTGGCCACTTCTCGCTTGCTCGAGGAACTGGCCCAGCCCCACAGCCCCAGCCATGGGGTGAGCCCCAAATCGGGGGTAATTTGCCTCTCTGGGGGCCTGGAGAGCCTGAGGATGAGGAGGCTTTGAGGGGAGCCACCCACCATGGGACTGGCCTCACCATCACTGCCCCAGGAGCCTCTGCTATGTTGGAAGGAAGCAGAAGGCTTCGGCTCATGTGATGCCTGCACCCTCTCTGTGTGATGTTCCCATCGCCAGGTTCTGCTCCATCCCTGGGTACCTCTTACATCCTTGGCTACTTCTCCATCCTTGGGTGCTGATGCATCCATGGGTGCCCCTCCATCCTTGGGTACCACTCCATCACTCCATCTTTGGGTACCACTGCGTCCCTGGGTGCCACTCCATCCTTGGGTACTGCTCCATCCCTTGGGTACCACTTCTATCTTTTGGGTACCACTCTCATCTCTGGGTACCTCTCACATCCCCCTGTACTGCTCCCATCGCCGAGCAATGCTTCCACACCCAAATTGTCCTCCTACCGCCCAGGTCATGCTCCAATCCCTGGGTAATGTCCCTGTTCCTGGGTAATGTCCACCTCCACGTGATGCTCCCGCCCCAGGTACTTCTCCATCCCCTCCTACCACTCCCACCTCTGGTTTCTGCTCCTGTCCCTGGACAACGCTCCCTCCCTGGGCGCAAATCCTGCTCCCATCCCCACCTCCATAAATGTACCTTCCCCCACCCACCACCCCCCTCCCCTCGGTGGGAATCCGAGGGGGTCTCTGCCCTTCTCCCGCACTCCCTCCCCTCCTCCCAGCCGCCTTTCAAACACAAACACAGCTCAGTGGAAAATGTGACCTGCTGTGGAGCTGCAGATAACTCGAGGCCGGGCCGGGGCCAACTGGAACAGCTTGGCTGTGACCCTGCCTGAGCCCATGGCGGCCGGGGGGGGGTGGGGGACCCGGCAGGGAGGGGGACAGCTCGGGACTCCCTCGCGCCTCACTCCTTCCCACCTCCTGCATCACTCCTGTTCCTGACCTGATCCTGCACCTGGACCCGGCCACAGCCGCATCCCCGCAGGGATGGACGCAGTGGAGGAGGCTGCTGTGGGGACACGCGGTACTTGGGGGCTGGTGGGACCCTTCCTGGGCCCATCTCTGCAGTGCAGTGGGATGGAGATGCCCAGGGATGGTGGCACAAAGGCAGGATGGAGATATCCAGGGGTGATGCTGGATGGGCAGGATGAAGGTGCCCAGGGATGGTGCTGGATGGGCAGGATGAAGATCCCCAGGGATGGTGCTAGATGAGCAGGATGAAGATGCCCAGAGATGATGTTGGATGGGCAGGATGAAAGGGCCTAGGGATTGTGGCACATGTGCAGGATGAAGATAACCAGAGATGTTGCCTGGACACAGTGGAGATGTCCAGGGACAGCAGCGCATGGGCAGGACAGAGATGCCCAGTGATGGTGCCCACTAGCAAGCATGGAGATGCCTAGGGAAGATGCCAGCTAGGCAGCATAGAAATGCCCAGGGATGGTGGCACATGGGCAGGATGGAGATGCCTAAGAATGATCCAGGCTGGGAATGATGGAGATGCCCAAGGATGGTGGCACACAGGCAGGACAGAGATGCCCAGGGAGGGTGCCAGCTGGGAAGGCTGCAGATGCCCAGGGATGGCGCTGGGCGGGCAGGACAGTGTTGCCCATGGGAGGATGGTGCCCCGTCCCCGTCCGATGGGCAGCCGGAGGTGTGTGGGCTGGGAGCAGAAGTGGTCGGAGGAGCCCGTTTGTTTCTCATTAGCAGCTCTTGGCAGGAGCTGTGGAAAAAATAGCTTCAAACAGCAGAGCTGGAAGGGAAAAGGCTGGGCCGAGGGAGGGGAGAGGGGCCGCAGTGGGGAAGGGGGGCACGGGGCCAGGTGGGGGGAGTAAGGGGGCGCGAGGAGGGGGTCGGGGTGACACTGGCCTGGATGGGGTGCAGGGATAGGGATGGAGACACACACGGTCCCCTCTGCAGTGTCCCTGTCCCCCCGGGGAGCAGCAGCCAGGTCCGGTTTGGGGAGCTCGGCCACACGTGCACTCTTGTGCACACTCGTGTGCACTTATGCACGGGGGTTGGTGAGCCCAGGGTGTGCACACACCTGGTGGCACGAGTGTTCCCAGGGAGGGGACAACAGGGACATGCCACTGGACACATGCACGTGCATGAGGCCATCTCAGGTCCCCCCGCCCCGCAAGCCCCCTGCCCAACAGGGGAAACTGAGGGACCCCATGTGCCCAACTTGGGGCACGGCAAGCAGGGCCCTGGCCGTGCCCCCTCCCCGCCCTGGGAGGCTCCCGGTGCCAGTTCTTATGTTTTCGGGGGGCTCTGGACAGAGCCATTTACGCAACGGCACGTCTGGGAGCGCTGGCAGCGCCGCCAAGTCAACCAAAAGCGAGTTTGTGGGGGGGGGAAACGGTGCGGGAAGCAAGGGGGGCGGGGCAGAGCCCACCCCACTCCTCCCACATCATGGCATCACGACGATTTGGCTGGGATGGTGGCGTGTCCCACTCTGGCGTGGCTGTGCTGGGGTGGCACCGGTGACCGGCTGCCCTCTGTGTGTGTCCCCCCGCTCCCTGCCATCATCCTGGGCTGGGAAACGGGCAGGCGGGGTCATCTGGGGACAGCGGCTGGGGAGGACGCTTGTCACCACTGCCAGGGCAGGGCTGTGCCCGGTGGCACCATGGCAGCCTTGGCAGCACAGGGCTGGCATTTCGGTCCCTGTGCCCACGGGGAGGCATCAATGGGGACAGGGATGGGGGGGGTTCTGTGTGCCGGGGGATGCATGTGAATGTGTGTGCATGCGTGTGTGAGTGTGCCCCCCCGCCCCATTTTGGTGCCTGCCTGTCCCTGGGTTTGGCCGCCGGCACCCACCTGGATTCGTGGCTATTTCTGCCTCCAGCCCGGATTTAATTCTATCCTGCCCACGGCTGGCGTGTAATTAGGAGCCCCAAAAAAGCCCCGGGCACCCTCTCATCCTCGGGGATGGGCACACACCCAGCGCCCTGCCCCCAGGGTGGGCACGGGGGGCAGGTCCCTGCTTGGCCGGCCCCGAGGGGGTGAAGGAGCCCCGTGGCAGAGACCTGGCAAACTCGGTGCAGCTGGGAGGGCTGGAGCGTGGGAAGGGGATCTCATCTGGCTGGGGGCCATGGCGGGGGGGGGTGAAGGGGGGTCTGCGTCAGGAGGAGGCTGATTTCTGGGGGGTTTCCAATGTGGGACCCACTGGGAGCACAGGAGGACGCGTGGCGGCAAATCCTTCGTTAAGCCCTTGAGCTAATTACGCCGCTGGAGCCACCCCATGGCCCGTGCAGCAAAGCCCCCGTGGCCCGGGCACCGTAAACCCCTTACAGAGATGATCCCGCTTATGGCCATGCCTCCGTGCCCCATGGCCCCCAAGCCCCCAGCACCCCACACCCCCGAGCCCCCCTTCTCCCCCAGCACCGTCCCCAGTGTCCCCCCAACAGCATCCCCTCCTCCATTGCCAGCCCTTGGGCAACTCACCTGCTTGTTGCCCGCTGTCTTGGGGCCGGGGGGCACGGCGTGGGGCAGCCCTCTGGCACAGCCCACGCAAGGCTCAGGGCGCTGATCGGCTTTGGGCAGCTTATGGCCCTGAGCCGGCGCCAGGGCAGCTCTTCACACCTGCGACACCAGCCCGCTCCTTCGGCCTTGCTGCCTGCTCCTCGCCCTCATCTCAGCCCCGGGGACACAGCTCTGGCACGGCAGCAGGGCACGGCCAGAGGGTGTGACAGGCCAGGCAGCCCCTGTGCCACCCCGGCATCCCCTGAGCCACATCAGGTATCCTCTGTGCCACCCGGGCATCCCCTGAGCCACACCACATACCCTCTGTGCCACCCTGAGTGTCCTCTGTGCCACCCCGAGTGTCCTCTGTGCCACCCCAAGTGTCCCCTGGGCCACCCCAGGTGTCCCCTGTGCCACCATGGGCACCTCTAGGCAGTCCCTGTGCCACCTCATACACCCTGTGAGCCACCTTGAGCATCCCTTGTGCCACTCTGTGCATCCTGTAAGCCACCCCAAGTGACCCCTGTGCCACCCCAGGCACCCCATGTGCCACCTCGAGCATTCCCTGTGCCCAATTCCCTACACACCGAGTGTGCAATGCACACACGCACCTCCCCATACACACACATTGCACACACACATCACACACCTGGCACAAGCTCTGCCCCCGCCCCCCACCTTGTGCACACCCCTCACTACTGTACACAAGCACATGCATGTACTGTGCACAAGCATGTACCATGCACACGCGTGTACTGTGCACACACACCACCCTCTGAGCACTCATCCAGCTGCTCCCCGAAGGGGCTGTGGGTAGAATGGGGGGGTACCCACACCCCATGGACCCCCAGGATGGGGAGAGAGTCCATGGGGCAGGAAAACACCAGCCCCAAAGTGGGAGCAGCCGCGGGAAGCACAGCCCCATGAGCTGGGGTGGCCATGGCACTGGGGACATGGAGCCACGCTGGCTGCCACATCAGCAGCAGTGGGGAAGGGACCCAGCCCGCAGCTGGGAGCCAGCTGGAGTGGGGAAGGGCAGCATTCGGGGACAGCCCCAAAGTGTCCCCCGGGCCGGGGATCCCCGATAAGGGCATGGGGACACCAAGCTGGGCCGGGTCCCCCCTGCCTCAAGAGCCCCAAAATGGGAGAAGGAGGGAGGGATGGAAGGAGGGGTGAGGGAGGGCTGGGAGGGCCTGAGGAGAGAGGGATGGACAGAGGGACGGACCAGAGGAGGGGGGATGGACAGAGGAGGGATGGAGGGGGAATGAAGAGAGGGTATGGAGAGGGGACAGAAAGAGGATAGAGGGGGGATGAAGGGGAGATGGAGGGGAGGTGGAGGGGGGAAGCAGGAGGGAGGATGGAGGAGGATGAAGGAGAGATGGAGAAGGGAAGGAGAAGGGATGGAGGGGGCTTGGAGAGGGGAAGGGGAAGGGGCGGAGGGGAGACGGAGGGGGAAAGGAGAAGGGATGAAGGGGAGATGGAGGAGAGATGGCGGGCTGGAGGAAGGAGAGGAGCCAGGGCAGGGATGGTGGAATGAGGGCCCCCTCCCATCCTCCATCCCACCCCCAGGGAGACGTTGGGAGCACCCAGTCCCTGGACACTCTATTGCACACACCCCCCCCCCAGTGTGGGACCCTCATTACCAAGGAACCCAGGCATCTGGGCTGGCAGCAGGACACCCCAGAGGGGGCCATGAACACCCTCATGTGCCACACCAGAGGACAGACAGACAAGCCAGGCCAAAGCCCCCCCCTGCTCCTTGGGGACCCCCATCCCAGTAGCGGGATAACCTTCACTCCCCAACCCCAGTCTGGGGGCCAGCACCCCACAGCAGGGTGCCAGCACCCTTTGCCATGGTGCCACCCCTGAAAGAGCCCTCAAAGTGGCCCAACTCACCCCAAATTGCCCCTCTGGGGTGGAAGGGTGGGTCCGCCCTGAGCCCCCACCCAGGGCAAAGTCCACTGTGGGGCAGGGAGGGTACAAAGGGCAGCTGGGTGCTGGGTGCAGGGAGCAGGGTGCCCGGGGCACCCGGGTCCAGAGTCCGGCTGTGACAAGGAGGGTGGCACAGCAGCGCCAGGGGGTGCCAGGGCACCTGGGTTCGTTGGCAGGGGGGTGGGGACACAGAGGTCACCCCTCAGAGGGTGTCATGCCCAGGAAGAGTCCCTGGTGAGGGGAGCTGTGGGTTGGGGAGCTGGGAGAGACCCCTGTGGGTGTGGGGACGGGGCTAGAGGGGTTTGGGGGGGGGGGGGATGGACACAAGCACCCCGAGGTGTCAGGGAGGGGGGGACCTGCCAGCCCCCAGCATACGCCTCTCGGTGTCCCCAGGATCATGTTCTTCCTCATCATCATCATCTTCATAGCCATCACCTTCCTCATCATGATCTTCCACCTCTGCCGCAAGCTCTGCCGAGAACCCGTGCCCCCCCAGCCCTACGTGGACCCCCAGGGCCCTGTGCCCCCCCCGCTGTCCCCGATGCCTGCGCTCCCCAGTCTGCCCAGCGGGGCCATCCCCATTGGCCTGGAGCCCCCACCCTACAGTGAGGTGTGTCCTACCTGGTGGTGGGTGCTGGGTGCCCAGCTGAGCCTGGCATGGGTGGGCTATGGGTGGGGGGTGCTGGGAATATGGGGTGGTGGGGTGGTGGGTGATGGAGTTATGGGGTAGTGGGGCTACAGGGTGGTGGGTGCTGGGGTTACAGGGTTCTGGGGGTATGGGGTGATGTATGATGGAGTTATGGGGTGGTGGGTGCTGGGGCTATGGGGTGATGGGACTATGGGTTGACGGGTGGTGGGGCTATGGGGTAGCGGGGCTATGGTAGTGGATGCTGGGGATATGGGGTGATGGGGGCATGGGGTGATGGGTGCTGGAGGTATGGGGTGGTGAGTAACGGGGGTGCAAGGTGATGGGGCTATGGGGTGATGGGGGTATGGGGCTTTGGGGTTCAGCATGGAGGCACTAGGGGAACCCACAAGCCCCCTCTCATGCCCCCTCCCCTGCTCCCATGCACCTTAAGAGGGGACCCTGAAGTGGGGGCACCTTCCTTTCCCCAGGGACCCCAGCATCCTGGGAGTGGGGGGTGTGTCACTGACCACATACACACAGCCCCCCTCCCCACTGACCCCCCACTCACCCTTAGGTGACGGCGAAGCCCTTCCTCTACCCGCTGCCGCAGGGGCCGTGCCCAGAATGTGGCCGTGGCCCTGGGGGTCAGCCCCCCTTCGCCACCCAGACCAACTTCTAGGGGTGACACCCCACCGGGAACAGCCTGGTGACAAAGCTACCCTTCACTTGCGGGGGGGGATATGGACCCAGGTGTCTGGATGGCTCCAGGAGGGGCCATCCAGACACCTGGATCTATGTCTCCTCCTGAATGCCTGGATCCACACACCCCCCAAACCACGCCATTGGAGCGAGGGGGGAGTGTGGTGGTTTCTGTATTTATTGTTTTAAAAAGTGTAAGAGCTCTTTGCTATGCTGGTTTTGGGGGTTGGGAGGTTTGGGGGGTACAGAGGGAGAAGGGGGAAAATTTGGGAGTGGGGGTCTGTAGCCTGCACTGCCCCCCCAGCTGCAAGTGCACCCTGGCACTGCTTGGACTTTGCCAGGCAGGCATGTGTGTGAGATGGGACCCTGACACCCTGTCCCCATCCCTATCCCATCCCTATTTCCATCCTCATCCCATCCCCATCCTCTTCCCTATCCACATTTCCATCCCATTCTCATCTGCGTTCCTATTCCCATCCCCGACCCCATCCCATTCCCATCCCCATCCGCATCCCATTTCCATCCCTCTCCCCATCCCACCCCATCCCATCCCCGACCCCATCCCTATCCCCATCCCATCTCCACCCCATCCACTTCCCATTCCTATCCCCATCCTTATTCCCATCTCCATCCCACCCCATTCTCATCCCCATCCCTCTCCCTATCCCCATCCCATCCCCATCCTCATTTTATCCCCATCCCAATCCATCCCATCCCGTCCTACTGCATCCCCTCCCCATCCCAAGAGACAGACCCAGGCTGGGGAGTGGTGGGGGTTTACTGAGTGGGCCCCACGCTCCCCGGCACAGGGCCACCCCCACGGCCTGTGTCCCTGGCCGCTCACGCCACTTGCTGGCCCCGGCGCCGCTTGATCTTCTTCTTGAGGAGCAGCAGGTCCAGGTAGAGCAGGCGGCCCAGGACGGCGGAGGCACAGATCAGCCCCCCGTGCAGGGCCCCCGCCAGCCCACAGCTGAACACGTCCTGCCCTGGGGACAAGCTGTGGTGGGACACAGCCACCCCCTGGTGTGGACACGGCCACCACCATGGGGGACATGGCCACCACCATGGGACGCCATCCCCTGCTGCAGGGAGCCCCTGGGGACACCGCCTGGAGCCTGGAGCATGGGCACAAGGGGACATGGGGACACAGGTCCCTTACCTGTCAGGTAGAGGTTCTTCACGGGCGTCTCGGCTCTCATAGCAGCCACCACAGCCGGGCTGAAGCGGCCGACGTCGTGCTCGGTGCCGTACATCTCCCCGCGGGGAGCCGCCAGGTAGTGCTGGTTGGTGAGGGGCGACGCCGCCTCCACAAACTCCACCTGCCCGGGCAGGGGCACCGGGGGGCGGGGCTCAGGGCACGTCGGGGTGCACAGGACACGCAGGGGTGCACAGGGCACAAGGGGGTGCACAAGGCATGGGGGCACATGGGGGCACGGGTAGACCCATCCCGCCAAGCAGGATCCACCACACGAGGTCTAAGCCTACCTGGGGGGTGCCCACCCCACAAAAGGTCCTGGCAGGGGGGCTGTGATGCCCCATGGCTTTGCAGGGCACCCTGTCCCCCCTGGGCACCCCAATCCACAGGATGCCCCATGTTGTTGGGGACAGCCCCACTGGGCACCCCAACTCCAAAGGGCACTCCATGCCCTCCGGGTACATCCCTGCAGGGCACCCCAACCCCACAGGGCACCCCATCCAACAGGGCACCCCGTCCCACCTGGGCACCCAGTCCCCAGTCTGCCCTCCATGTCCACTCTGTGCCCAACACCCATGGGGCACCCCAACCCTGTGGGGCACCCCATCTCACAAGGCACCCCATTCCCATGGGGCATCCCACCCCTACAGGGCACCCTAATCCCACTGGGCACCCCAACCCTTCAGGACACCCAGTCCCAACTGGGCACCCATCCCTGTGGGGCACCCCAACCCTAAAGGGGCACCTCAACCCCATGGGGCACCGGGGCATCCCATCCCTACAGCCCCCCCTCGTGCCTGCATAACACCGTGTTCCCACCGCTCACCCTCCCCACTGGGCACCCCGCATGGCAGGGGGATACCATGGGGACCCCTGTCACCTTGTCACGGAGGTGGGGGAAGCGCTGCAGTGCCCGCTCCACCAGGCGCTGGGCAATGGCCAGTTTGTACTGCTGGTAGTCGGGGCCCCGGTGCTTGGCGCGGGTCCCAGCCCATTCCTCGAACCACTCGTACTGCGCCATGGTCAGGATGGTCATGCACGACCAGCCTGCGAGAGGGGGGGTGACAACTGGTGACAACTCCATATCCCATTTTGGGGGGACCCCAGTGACGGTGTCAACCCAGAATGTGGCGTCGGTGGCACTTTCCACCCCATAATCCCAGCCACTGGGATTAAGGAGCCTCTGAGCTTGCAAAGCCAAGCAGATCAGGGCTGCAGAACCGGGGAGGGGGGACACAGCAACCCCCCCACCCGATACCTGGGTGCCGCTGCTCATAGGTGGGGTCCTTGGCAGCGGGAAAGGTGATGAACATCATGGCCAGGTTGTCGGGGACGTCATCGCGGCTCAGGGAGGCGTAGCGGGTCATCCTGTGGGCAGAGCGGGCAGTGCCATGCAGCCACCATGCAGCCACCCCACCCACCATGCACCCACCATCCACCAAACCCACCCATTGTGCACCCACCATCCACCCAACCCACCTGACATGCACCCACCATGCACCAAACCCATCCATCGTGTAACCACCAACCATCCAACCCACCAATCGTGCACCCACCAACCATCCAACCCACCCATCATGCACTCACTGTCTACCCAACCCTGCCATCCACCCACCCTACCCACTGTGCACCCACCCCACCCCGGGGTGCCCGGGGGTCCCTTACATGCCATCCAGGTCGTTGTGGGGGTAGATCCAGAAGTTGGTGGCTGGCAGGGCCAGCTCAGCCGCGCTGCCCCGTAGCCCCACGAACACCAGGAAGGAGCCCATGCCGTGCCGCACCATGGCCAGGCGGGAGCGCACACCTGTGGGGACACCAGTGGGGACACAGGGATGATGTCCCGTCCTTGCAGAGGGGATGCCAGGGATGCCAGGGACATGGGGATGCTGGGGCTGTGGGGACACTGGGGACACTGGTGATGCCAGGGACACAGGCATGCTGGGAATGTGGGGATGGCAAGGACACCAGGGATGCTGGGGACACCAGGGTCACGGGGATACCAGGTGCGAGAGGATGCTAGGGACACTGGGGACATCAGGTATGAGAGGATGCTGGGGCCACTGTGGATGCAGGGATGCTGGGGACACTGGGGACACCAGGCGTATGGGGATGTCAGGGACATGGGGGTGCTGGGGACATGGGGACACGGAGATACTGGGGACACCAGGGACATGAGGACATGGAGGTCTTGGGGACATGGGGATGCAGGGATGACGGGGACACCAGGGACATGGGGATGTCAGGAACTCCAGGGATGCTGGGGACACTGGGGACACAAGGCACATGGGAACACTGGGGATATGGGGACATAGTGATGCTGGGGACACACAGATGATGGGGACACTGGGGACACCAGGGACATAGGGATGTTGGGGACATGAGGATGCAGGGATGCTGGGGACACTGGTGATGCTGGGGACAGCAGGGACAGTGGGACACGGTACCTGGGTGGCTGCGGAGTGGGGGGGGCAGGAGCTTGCTGAAGGTGTTGAAGACACCGGCATCGGAGATGACCAGGGGGGCAAAGATCTCCACCTCCTCCTCGCTTGGCCCCTTCTGCACCACCACCCCTGGGAGGCACAGGGGAGGGTGAGAGGCGGGGCGAGGGGGCACAGGGCACCCCTACCCTGTCCCCATCACGTGTGTCCCCCCCTGCGAGGTGGGGGGGTCAGGGCTCACCCACGGCAGTGCCAGCAGAGGAGACGAGGATGCGGGTGACGGGGGCGCGCACCAGCACAGCCCCCCCCGCGCGCTCGATGAGGGGCACGATGTGGAAGGCGATCTCACTGGCCCCCCCCCGTGGGTACCAGGCCCCCCGCTGGTAGTGGTGCACCATCAGCACGTTCACCATGAAGCTGGAGTCCCGCGGGGCCGTGCCTAGGAACAGCGGGGACAATGGAGGCGGGGGGGGGATGACAGACACAGCCAGCCCCCCAGCCCAGCGCAGGACAGCCCTCCTCTATCATGACATGGCCTCCACTGTCGCGATATGGCCCTCCTCACCACGATACGGCCATCCCCTATCATGATACAGCCCTCTTCTATTGTGACATGGCCCTCCTCATCATGATACACTTGTCCTCTATCATGATACAGCCCTCCCCCATCGTGACATGGCCTCCCCTGTCATGACACAGCCCTCCTCATCATGATACAGCCCTCCCCTATCATGATGGTGCCACCCCCTATCATGCTATGGCCCTCTTTTATCAGGACATGGCCCTCCCCTATCACGACGCAGCCCCTTTATGGCAATACAGCCCTCCTCCATCACCGTGGTGCCCTCCCCTACCATGGCGGTGCCCTCCCCTATCACAACATGATCCTCCTCTACTGGAACAGCCCCCTCCCTATCGCGACAGCCCCTTCCTTATTGCAACGGCCCCCTGACCATAGAAGAGGTAGCTGAGCAGGGCGCGCAGATCATGGTCGGCCGTCAGCTGGGCCACAGCCTCGCTGTGGCTGGTGGCCGCCATGCGGAAGACGGGCGAGATGCAGTAGATGAGGCCGGTGCGGACCAGGAAGGTGGCCAACCATCGTGGCACCATCTTCAGGACCGCCAGCAGCGCCACGTGACGGGAGGCCATCTGCACCGGAACCAGCCCCGCGTCACCAACTGCCACCGCCCCACCACTGCGTCCTCAGAACTGTCGCTGCCTTGACCCCAGCACCACCCATGTTCACCAGCACCCAGCCCTACCAAGCCCACCACCCGTGTCCCCACCACCTCCATCACTTGTCCCCACCACGCCCATCACCCATGTCCCCACCATGACCATCATCACTTGTCCCCAGCATGCCCATCACTTGTGTCCCCACCATTGTCCCCAATGTTCCCACTGCTCCTTCCCCACTATGACCATCATACTTGTCCCCAACATGCCCATCATTTTTGTGCCCACTATGACCCTCACCCATGGCCCCTCCATGCCCATTACCCTTGTCCCCAATGTTCCTACTGCCCCTTCCCCATCATGACCACCACCCGCATCGCCCACATCCCCACCCAGACCCACCAAGTGCCACCACCGCCATCTCCACACCCATGTCCCAAGCCGCCCAGCTCCAACCCCACAACCTGGGGATGTGCCACCACCTGCGGGAGGGTGTCCTCCCACCTTGGAGAGCCTCATGAACTCCTTGATGGCCGCCTTCTCATCGGGGAACTGCTCCTCCAGGGCAGTGGCGAAGGCCAACTTGCCAGCGCGGAGGTGGTAGCGCCGAGGACCCAGGGTCACCTCGTCGTAGGGGTCGGGCAGACGCTGCCAGCAGAGCTGCCCGTCCGTCAGCTGGTCCAGCGCCACACGCAGCATGCTGCCCTCGTGCATCTGCCCCACGTAGTGGATGCCTGCGGGTCCCCCGGGGCAGGGGGGGTGTCAGGCGGACAGGGGGCTGGGGACAGGACTGTCCCCCACCATGGGGACACACGGCAGGAGCCCCCCAGGGTGGCAGATGGGGGGGAATTAAGGGTTTAACCTTCGTCTGCTGTGGGTCGGGGGAGAGGCGGTGGGGTGGCCCCAGGCGGCAAGCGTGGCATGCACACGCACACTGCACACACACTGCACACATACACCACATGCACACTGCACACGCACTGTATGCATGTACACTGCACACACGCACACTGCACACACACACTGCACGCACACTGCACACATGCACACTGCATGCATACACTGCACACACACTGCACGCACACTACTGACACACTACACACACACTGCATGCATGCACCGCATACACACTGCACGCACACTACACACACACTGCAGGCATGCACTGTACATGCATACTGTACGCATGCACTGCACACACACTGCATGCAAACAGAGCATGCACTGCATGTGAAGAGCAGTTGCATTGCACGCAAACATTGCACACACACACGCATGCAAACTGCACATGCGTCACATGCACTCATTATATACACACATGCTGCCTGCACACACAGAAACATGCTGTCTGCACACACTCGCATACTGCCTGCATGCTGCCTGCATGCACTAACACACACTACTTGCACATGCCTGCATGCTCTCTGCACATGCCTGCACACTACCTACACATAGCCACACACTGTCTGCACACACTCACATGCTGCCTGCACACACCTGCATGCTTCCTGCATGCACTAACACACACTACTTGCACATGCCTGCATGCTGTCTGCACATGCCTGCACACTACCTACACATAGCCACACACTGTCTGCACACACTCACATGCTGCCTGCACACACCTGCATGCTTCCTGCATGCACTAACACACACTGCTTGCGCACACCTGCACGCTGCTTGTGCACACCTATGCTGCCTGCACACGCCTGCACACTGCCTGTACGCACAGGCGCACACTGCCCATACGCACAGGCTCACGCTGCCTGCACGCACAGACACACACTGCCTGCAACACGCCTGCACACTGCCGGCACACACTAACACATGCTACTTGAACACACCTGCACACACAGGGACACGCTGCCTGCACGCACCGATACATGCTGCCTGTACATGCCTGCACACACAGGCACATGCTGCCTGCATGCACGCAGATGCCCACGCACAGGCAGGCAGCCAGCTGCCTGAGGCGGGGGTTCCAGGGTGTTGAGGCAGGGGTACTGGGGTGCCAGGGGTGCCAGGGGGCCGAGGTGGGGGTGCCAGGGGTACTGGGGGTGCCAGGACGCAGAGTTTGGGGGTCCCAGGGATACCGTGGTGTCAGGATGCCAAGGGTACTGGGGGTGCCGGGGTGCCAGGGTGCCTGAGGTACAGGTACTGGAGCACTGGGGGTACCAGCGATACTGGGGTGCCAAGGGTGCTCAGGGTGCCGAGGTGGGGGTACCAGGGTGCCGAGGTGGGGGTGCTGGGGGTACTGGGGGTGCCAGGATGCAGAGTTTGGGGGTCCCAGGGATACCGTGGTGTCAGGGTGCCAAGGCAGGGGTGCCAAGGGTACTGGGGGTGCCAGGGTGCCTGAGGTACAGGTACTGGAGCACTGGGGATACCAGGGATACCGGGGTGCCAGGGGTGCCCAGGGTGCCAAGGTGAGAGTACCGGGGTGCAAGGGGTGCTAGGGTGCTGAGGTGGGGGTACCAGGGTGCCAGGGTGCCAAGGCAGGGGTGCCAAGGGTACTGGGGGTGCCAGAGTGCTGAGGCAGGGCTACCAGGGTAGTGGGGGTACCAGGGTGCCAGGGTGCCCAAGGTGCAGGTACCAGGGCACTGGGGGTACCAGGGATACTGGGGTGCCAGGGTGCTGAGGTGGAGGTACCAGGGTGCTGAGTTGGGGGTAACGGGGTGCCAGGGTGCTGAGGTGGGGGTATTAGAGTACCAGGGTGCCAGGGGTGCCAGGGTGCCAAGGTGGGAGTGCCGGAGGGGGGTCCTTACCCACGTCGAACTCGATGCCCCGCTCCTGGAAGGTGTGGCAGCACCCCCCAGCCTGGTCATGCTGCTCCAGCACCAGCACCCGCTTGCCCACCTTGGCCAGTGTCCCCGCCGCCGCCAGCCCCCCTATGCCGCTGCCGATGACCACGGCGTCCAGCCCCGGTGGCACCCGGTGGGCGCTGAACCCTGCACACACGCGTGTGCCTCAGTGCCCCCCCGCACACACACTTCGCACGGCGGGGTGGGGGTGTGCAGAGAGACAGATGGACAGAGACGGCACCCAGGACTCACCCCGTTTGAGGACCTTGTCGCGGGCGCGCGGGTCCGTCACCAGCGGCCGGGGTGGCCCCAGGGGTAGCCTGGCAAAGGGGTTGTCAGCCGGGGCTAAGAGCCGGTGGGCCACCAACCCCAGGGCCAGCGTGCCCAGGGCCAGCAGCAGCAGCAGCATGGCCCACATGGCTCCCACCGTGCACAGCACCTCAGAGACACGGCACCGTCAGCCCCAGCAACTTATAGCCCAGCACCTTATAGCCCAGCACCTTATAGCCAAGCACCTTATAGCCGAGCACCTTATATACACGGCAGTTTATAGACACGGCAGCTTATGGAGAGAGCAGATTATAGACACGCTGCCTTGTAGCCGCAGCAGCTTATAGACACTGCAGCTTAAAGCCACAGGATCTCATAGCTACAGCACTTTATAGCCACGGCACTCTGTAGCCACAGCACCCTATAGCCACGACGCTTTATAGCCACGGCACCTTACAGTCACAGCACCCTATAGCCATGGCACCTTATAGTCACAGCACCCTATAGCCACATCACCTTATAGTCACAGCACCCTATAGCCACAGCCACTTATAGCCACATCACCTTGTAGCCATGGCACCTTATAGATACAGCCCCTTATAGCATGGCCCCTTATAACCACGGCACTCTATAGCCACGGCACCTTACAGCTATCGCCACTTATAGCCACGGCACCCTATAGCCATGGCACCTTATAGCCACAGCACTCTATAGCCACAGCACCTTCTAGTCACACCACCCTGTAGCCATGGCACCTTATAGACACGGTACCTTATAGCCACAGCACCCTATAGTCACAGCACCTTATAGCCACGGTAGCTTATAGTCACATCACCCTATAGACTTGCCACCTTATAGCCGCAGCAGCTTATAGCCACGACAACTTAAAGCCATAGGAAATTTTAGCCACAGCCCCTTATAGCCACGGCACTTTACAGTCACATCACCCTATGGCCACTGCAGCTTACAGCCAGATCACCTTGTAGTCACAGCACCTTGTAGCCATGGCACCCTATATCCACATCACCTTATATTCTCGGCACCCTATAGCCACAGCACCTTATAGCCACGGCAGTTTATAGCCACATCACCTTGTAGCCATGGCGTCTTATAGCTACAGTCCCTTATAGCCACATCACCTTGTAGCCATGGCACCTTATAGCTACAGTCCCTTATAGCCACAGCCACTTATAGCCACGGCCCCTTATAGCCGTGGCACGGTATGGCCACAGCAGCTCACAGCTGGGGAGGGGAGCGAACAGAACAGGGTCCCGGGGGCGGGCATGCCCGCCCCCCCAGCTTAACCCCTTGGTGGCAGCGCTGGGACATGCTGGGACATGGTGGGACACATGCCAGGCCCCCGGCTGGCAGGGTGTACGCGCACACGCATGTGGGTGGTGCACACGTGCGTACATGGGGTGAAGGGTGTGCAGTGCTGGGTGCTGCACACACACACCTGTGCGTGCACACATGCAGCCTTGCAAATGCGTGCAAACCCACACTTGTGCAAGGAAGCACATGCACACCTGCACAAGGGAACTGCACACACACAGCCGTGCAAACACACACCTGCACACCCTTACCCACGCCCTACACACATCCCCCTTAACACCCCCCCGCCACGC
>QJSC01025775.1:124841-138207 GCA_003697955.1 Calidris pygmaea
ACGGAGATCAGTGACAAGTGGTATCCCTCAGGGATCTGTACTGGGACCAGTACTGTTCAACGTCTTCATCAATGACATAGACAGTGGGATTGGGTGCACCCTCAGTATAGGGCTCCCCACTCCCCCCAAACCCCCTTACCGGCCTCCCCGCTCCCCCCAAGAAACCCCTCCACAGCGCTCCCCACCGACAGCCGCCCCCCCTTCCCCATACCTCCCTCCCACCCCCTTAAACCCTCTCCCCCCTTCCCTTCTCCCCTCAGAGAAACATCCCCCCCCGCTTCCCCGCTCCCCGTCGGGCGGGAGGCCCAAAGAGCGGGCCCTTGGCCGGGCCGAGGGGCGCGGCGTTGCCGAAGGCGGCGGCGGGGGAGGGATACTGAGCGCCAACATCTTGCTAGGGTAGTCGAAGGCGACGACCTCCCCTTGCAGGCGCTGCTCCTGGCAGGTGCGGCACGACACCTGGCTGCCCACGCTGAAGTACTCGCCCGGCGCCGCCATCTTCTCTCAGCCCCGCAGCGGCCGCCGCGGCTCCAGCCTCGGCCCGGGGGGGGGGGGGGGCGGGCGGAGGGGAGCGGAGGTGGGCGGTGCCGCCGCCCGCGCTGACGTCACCACGCGCGACGGAAGAGGGCGGGGCAAAGCGCCTCTCGCTTCCCCCATCCGGTGCCGCGAGGGCTGCTGGGAAGTGTAGGCGGAAGAGGCCGGGTGAGCGGGAGGGCGGTGGGAAAGGGAGGGGGGGGCACACTTGGGGATAGATACACCCCCCCACCTCGGGCATCCGGGTGACCCCCGGAGGACCAGGCCGCCCCCGGTGGACTTAGGGAGGCCTCGGGCCTGGCCTAGGGAGATCCCAGCAGACCCTGGGCCTGCTCCAGGCCTGCTCCATGGAAACCCCAGGGAGAACCCGGGCCAACCTCAGGCCTTCTCCAGGGAGGACCCGAGCCAACCCTGGGCCTGCTCCATGGATACTCCGAGCCTGCTCCAGGGAGGCTCTGGCCTGCTCCACAGACACTACAGGCCACCCCCAGTGGAGCCGGGGAGGTCTCGGGCCTGGCCTAGGGAGACCCCAGCAGATGCCGGGCCTGCTCCAGGCCTTCTCCATGGAGACCCCAGGAAGAACCCAGGCCACCCCCGGGCCTGCTCCAGGGATACCCCAGGAGACCCTAGGGAGACCCCGGGCCACCCCAGGGAGACCCCGGGCCTACTCCATAGACACCGCAAACCTTTAGCACGAAGACCCCAGGCCTGCTCCAGGGAGACCCTAGGCCTTCTCCATGGAGACAATCCATGGAGAGATCCAGGGAGAGATCTTTCTCTGTGATTGGGGAGGCCCCGGGATGCCCCAGGGACACTCTAGGCCTTCTCTAGGGAGAACCCGGGCCAATCCCAGGCTTACTCCAGGCCTGCTCCATGGACACTCCAAGCCTTCTCCAGGGAGACCCTGGCCTGCTCCAGGGAGACCCCGAGCCAACCCTGGGCCTGCTCCAGGACTGCTCCATGGACACTCCGGGCCTGCTCCAGGGACGCACCAGGGCAGTCCTATGCTGGCCCCAGGGAGGCCAGGGCTATTCAGGGCAGCCTGGCTGCTCCAGCAGACCCCGCATTGAGGCCCCTGGGATGTGCTCATGCTGGCTCAGCCCAGAGCACCCATCAGTCTTGGTCCTACCGGCGCTGGCCCTCGAGAGACAGCCCCGTGGCACCATCCCCACTGTGGCTCTCTGCAGCACCGGGCCACAGGTGGGACGCAAAGGTTGAGAGTCCTTTGAGGGCAAACTTCAAGTGGCAAAACGGCTCCCTGAAGCCGTGCCAGCGCTGGCATCACGCGCCAAGGCGTCCCTCAGGGTCACAGTGAGGGCGGGAGCCGGCCACAGGGTGACAGTTGCCCCGGGGAGTCACCTCCAAGGCCATTGCCTGTCAAGCAGGCTCTGTGCCAAGGCCTGAGCTCTAACGCTCCCTTTCTCCCTCCAGCCCAGTGCCATGGATTCCCTGCACACCACCGGGATCCGCTTCGCAGAGGTGCTGCAGGCCGGGCCGCCCTGGCTGGAAAAATTTTGGATCTCGGTGACCTCCTTGGCCGATCCCAAATGCGTCTTCACCGTCTGTTTCCCTCTTGCCTATTTTCTGGACCGCAAGGTGGGGGTGTCAGTGCTGTGGATCGGCCTGGTGTCAGAGTGGCTCAACGTGGTCCTCAAATGGTGAGGGGAGAGAGTCACAGGGTCCCCGTGGTCACACCCCGAAGGCTTGAGCGGTGGCACATTCACAACAGCAGAAACACAACAGCGGGCTCCACTGGGCGGGCAGAGACACGCGCTGGTCCTCGCATGGGGCCTGCAGAGTTTCTGCCAGTCACCCGAGTCACAGTAACACATCTGCCAGGCATTTGTGGCAGAAAAAAAAAGCCCGGGAACCATAAGAACTGGCAGAAATCCTGCTCCTCCCGCTGGTGGTTCCAGCCTTTGGATCCACAGGGTTGGGCGGCGAAGGCGTAGGGCTGTGTTGGGACGTTCACTGCTCTCTGTTTTCTCTCCCCACCAGGTTCTTATTTGGGGAGCGCCCGTTCTGGTGGGTTCATGAATCGGGGCTCACAAGAAAACAGCTGGTTGTCCTGCGCCAGTTCCCTGTCTCCTGCGAAACGGGACCGGGTGAGTAACAGGGGGGGAAGCTTTCCCTTGCCTCTCTGGCAGAATCCGTAGGGAAGGGCTGGAGGAGCTAGGAGTCTCCATCTGGATGGGAATGCTGCCGGTGGGACTTGCCGAGGGGGAAAGCCGTTCATCAAGCCAGCGTGTTGTGGCAGAGCGAAGGAGTGAGCGGCAGGGAGCGGGCTAGGCGCCACAGCTGCTGGCACCGCACCTACGGCACAGGCAGCTCTGGGGCCAGGAAACCCACAGGAGAGTGTGCCGGTGACAGGGACGGGGGCACCTCGCTCGCCCTTTCCGCCTGACCTCCCCTGCCCACAGAGCCCCCCCAGAGCCCTGGCTTTTTGGGGGCAGGTGGCCATCATCCAGAGACACTGGCTCGTTCCATCCTCATCCTCAAGCTGAGCCCCCTGTGGGTGTTGGCCAGGAGGGAGCAGACATGTCCTCAGCTCTCCTGGGTGACCCCCTGGTACAAGCTCCCCCCCCGACCCAGCGTGTCGAGCATCCTGTGTTTGCTCTTGGCAGGGAGCCCCTCCGGCCACTGTATGATCACGGGGGCAGCCCTCTGGCCACTTGTCACCGCTCTGATGGCGCTGGCATCCAGACACTCCAGGAGGTGAGTCCTGGGAAGGGGGAAGCTGGCACTTGGAAGCCTCCAAAACCCCTTTTGGAAGCGGGAGGTGTAACACAGGACCCTTCCCCAGCACATCATGGGCACAGGGCAGGTGGAGGGACCATCCCCTCCCAGTGGGGTGGCTCCTGGGGAACACAGCTCCATCCTGGCAGCTCTGGCTGCCCCAGAGACCCTCAAAAAGCCCCCCTGAGGTGGTTTTTTTGGTTGTCTTCACCTGTGCTTCACTCATTCCTCCTGCCAAGTGGGGGCCAGACTTTCCCTGCCTGGCACAAGGTGCCGGGGAGCTCTGATCCTGCCCCGTGACTGTCTACTCAGCACTCACCCTCTCTGCCTTCCAGCCTGGTGGTGAAGATGAGCCCCTTCGGCGCCTACGTCCTGCTCCTGCTGGCTGTGGGGCTCTCCCGGATCTTCGTGCTGGCCCATTTCCCCCATCAGGTGGTCGGCGGCATCCTGACAGGTGAGTGGGGCTACTGGGGAGGACATTTGGTCCCTCCACCTGGAGCCCAACCCCCACCCTTGGGCCAGGGGGGTTTGGGGCACCTTCCCTTCCCCTTGAGCATCGTCACCCCTCCCCCCGCCCCCCGAGTCCATCCCAGGCCCTCAACTTGCCCCATCCTCAACCTGCAGGGGCAGTCTTGGGTTGGAGGCTGCAGGGTTGCACCCCAGCGAACCGCACCCTGGGCTTCTTCGTGGCTACCGGGCTGGCCCTGCTGCTCAGCTCCCTCGCCCTGCACAGCCTGGTGATCGCCACTGGCATCGACATCGACTGGTGAGTGCCCTGGGGCGGGGGGCTAGCCCCACAGATCTGTCCCCCCCAGGCCGGTGGTGGTGGGGGGAATAGCCCCAGGGATCTGTCCCCCAGGTTCAAGGGGAGGGGGGATTAGCCCCAGGGATCTGCCTCTGAGGCTGGTATGGGGCTGGCCCCAGGGATTTGCCCCCCTGGTTGGCTGGGGGTTATCCCCAGGAATCTGCCCCCCAGGTTCATAAGGGGCAGATATTAGCCCTAGGCCAGGGGGGTTGGCATGGGGCTGGTCCCAGAGATCTGCCCTCCAGATTCTGGGGGGGGGGGGGGAATGGGGCTAGCCCTAGGGATCTGCCCCCCAGGTTGCCATGGGGCTAACCCAGGGATCTGCCCCCAAAGCTAGTGTGGGGCTAGCCCCAGGGATCTGCCCCCCAGCCTGGCGT
This sequence comes from Calidris pygmaea, assembly GCA_003697955.1. Lineage (NCBI taxonomy): Eukaryota > Metazoa > Chordata > Aves > Charadriiformes > Scolopacidae > Calidris > Calidris pygmaea. The sequence continues at coordinate 129,291 of QJSC01025775.1, forward strand.
GGGGCTAGCTCCAGAGATTTCCCCCCCCACATCCAACTCACCCCTCTCCTCCCCCCGCCGCAGGTCCATCCGCTTGGCCACCAAATGGTGCTCCAACCCCTCCTGGCTGCGCCTGGACACCCGGCCCTTCGCCTCCATTTCCCGGGACACGGGCAGTGCCCTGGGGCTGGGGCTGGCCGCCAGCTTCTCCCTGCCCCGCGGGGGTCACCTGGACCCCTGGCAGCGTTTGGCCAGCGCCCTGCTGGCCTTGGTGGCCATACAGGTCCTGCACTGGTTCCTCCAGCCCACAGATGTCACCCTGTGGTATGGCACCAACTTCTTCAAGTATGCCATCGGGCCCTGGCTGGTGACGTTTCTCCTGCCCCAGCTTGTCCTCTCCCTCACCCCCCCGCGGAGGTCCCCCCACATCAATTAGGGGTCCCCACCGTGTGACTCCTGCACACACAACCCCCCGCCCCCCATCCCTCCTGGCTTTGCCCTTGGCTATGCCCATCACCGCTGGCTCCTGGCCTGAGCACAGCCACCGGTTCCATGCCAGGAGGACACCCGTGTCCCCCTTTGGGACCACAGGCCAGTTGTTTAACCCTTGCTCCCCCCAGGGCAGTGGGACCCCCACCCCTCCCCCGGCATGGGGCAGGAAGGGGGTCAGAGCTGGGGGGTGCCCCTGTGCTCAGCGGGTCTGGGGACAGCATAGGGACAGCCCCAGCTTTAGGGTCACCCATAAACGGCACCGGTTTCCACTTCCCTCCTCCTCGGCCCCCTTCCAGCTGCCCCAGTTCTCCCAGTTTAATTCCCCCCCCCCCGCCACACCGGGATCCCCACTGCGCTGCGGTGGCCGGAGGTGCCACCCCATTTCTAACCAAATAAAGGCTCCGTTACCAACCTGCTGGTCCCTGAGCCTTTCAAAAACAGGGGGGGCACGGGCTGGGGACCCCTGGGGGGGGGCAGAGCCTGGGCTGGGGAGTAACTGGGAGGGGGGGATGGAGCCCTCAAGAGTGGGGCTGGTCCCACTCTGCACCCCAGTATTACATGGGGTAGGGAAACTGAGGCACGCAGGGCAACCATGAAGCCCTGGGGATGTGCATCCCACCCCAATGAGGGTGGGAAAGGGGACATGGGGACAGGAAAGGTGCTGCTCCCCCCCCCCCCAAAAATGCAGTGGGGGCACTGCCGGGTATTGCCAGAAACAGTTTTATTTTATACAAGGACGAACATCAGTAACATCTTACAAAATACTCAACTGAAAACCATATCGAGAGCGCGCGAGCGGACGGACAGAAAAGAAACCGAGGCAGGGCTTGGGGGGCGAGGACACACAGAAAGGTGGGGGAGGGATGACACCAGCCCAAAGCAAGCCGGCCTCGCTGCCAGGGGGCCGGCACCCCTTGCCCCCCCGGGAGGTGGGTGGAGGTGTTTTCTCCCTCCTGGGATGGAGGGGGGGGTTAAGGGGGGGGGATGAGGGATGTGACCCCCACACACAACAAAAGGGGAATGTCCCCAAGCTGCCACTGCCACCCAACAGAGCCCCCCCCCACCCCGAATTGGTGTTGTCCCCAGTGCTGGTGTCCCCACAGGATCCCCCCCCCTTCCTCCTCCCCACCCATTGCCCCAAGCTGTGTGTCCCCCCCACCCCGGGGACTGGGTGGGGGCAGGGGTGGGGGGGTGACAAGTGACACACACCCATCCCCATCTCTGCCACCCCAATTTTGGGGACACCCCCCCCCCGAGCCACCCCAAATCCCCCCCTCCCCTTGCAATAACTTAAAACATGAAGCACTGTCCCCGTCCTCCCCCCTCCGCCCCGGGACCCACGGCCGGTGCCACCCATTAAAAAAATACTATTAAATAATACATCTGTAATAAAATTATATACCTTTCTTTTGCGTGGGTTTGTGTTTTTCTCTCTTTTAAAGCTAAAATCGCTCCAAGTCCCCTCTGGCTGGTGAAGTAACAGGAAAATGAAGTGGTTTTTTCCTCTTGTCCTTTTTTTGTCTTTCTTTTTTCCCCTCCTCTCTTTTAGGAACGGACAAAGTTTTATCCCGACGAAGGCGCTGGGATGTGTCACCCATTGACCCAGAGGTGACAAAAGGGATGGGGTGGGGGGGGCTCATCCTCTCCCTCTCGTGTCCCCCTCCGAAATGGGGACAGCAGAGGGGAAACAAAAAAAATAAAATAAAAGAAAGGGAAGAAAATTTGAGAAAATCCCCCAAAATCACAGGGAAATTAAGGCATTAAAAAAACCAAACAAACAAACCAAAACAAAACCACAACTGACTTAATTAAAGGCACGAATATTTCCCATCACCTCCCCCCAGGGAGGGGGGTGGATGCTGGAGCCGGGGAGGGAATGAGTGAGAAAAAGAAAAAAAAAAAAAATTAAAAAAAGGGAAAAAACCAAGGAAAACCCTCTCAAAAAAATAAATTGAAAAAAAAACCAAAAACAAAAGAGAGGAGCCGCCGGGGGGGGGTGGGTGGGCCCAGGGGCAGCAATAGGGACCGACGGAGGGAGGGACAGGAGGGAGGGACAGACGGAAGGGAGGGCGGGAGGAGCGGGGGGTGCTGGTGGAACCGATGCTTCACAAGAGACACGACCGCAAACACCGCGTGGAGCTGGGGTCCAACAGGACTGGGGGGTTTGGGGGGTATTTTTTTGTGTTTTTTCTCCTCTTTTTAATAGAAAAAGAAAATATTTTCCTCTTTTTTCTGTTTTTCCTCTCCCGTTTTCTTCCTTCTTTTTTTTTTGTCTTTTTTTTTTTTATGTGTTTTTTTGTTTGTTTGTTTTTTTCTTTTTTAACATGATTTTTTTGTTGTGTGTGTTTTTTTCTCTTCTCGGTGTTTCTTTCTTTTTTTTGGAAACGGAATAAATCTGGGCAAGGGGCCCGGTGGGTCACAGCGCGGGCTCGGCCTCCATCGGCTCCTCCGCCGGCCTGGCAGAGAAGGGACGAGAGGGGACAAGAGGGGACAAAGTGGGGACATGAGCGGGGGACGGACCCCACGATGCCAGGAGCTCGGCATCGGGGACGGGTACCTCCATCCCACCCCTTTCCCCCCCAAAAAAAGTCATGGCACCGTCACTCCTCCCAGCTCCCCATCATCCTCAGGGTGGGACACAGCAATCTGGGGACACACCTGTCCATCGCCCCTGCCAAGGACACGTGTGGCTCCATGCACAGACCAGGGGACATGAAACCCCCCCAAGGACATGCGTAGCTCCATGCACACCTCCAGGGGACACGTGACCCCCCAAGGACACACGTGGCTCCATGCACAGCCCATGGGACACACAGAACTCCCCAAGGACACGCGTGGCTCCATGCACAGCCCCTGGGGACATGCAACCCCCCGAGGACACGCGTGGCTCCATGCACACCTCCAGGGACACATGTGGCTCCATGCACAGCCCAAGGGACACACGTGGCCCCCAAGGACACCCATGGCTTCGTGCACAGCCCCTGGGGACACACATCCCCCTGAGGACACGCATGGCTTCATGCACACCTCCAGGGGACACATGTTCCTCCTGAGGACACGCATGACTCCATGCACAGCCCCAGGGACATGCATGCTCTCAAGGACATGCGTAGCTCCGTGCACACCCCCAAGGCCACACATGGCTCCGGGCACAGTCCCAGGGGGCACAACTACTCCTTGAGGATACACATGGCTCCATGAACACCCCTAGGGACACGCATCCCCCCCAAGAACACGCATGGCTCCATGCACAGCCCAGGGGACATGCAACCCCCCCAACGATATATGTAGCTCCACGCACAGCCCCAGGGACACACATCACCCCAAGGACACCTGGCTCTACACATAGCCCAGGGGACACACATTCCCCCTCGAGGACACACGTGTCCCCATGCACACCTCCAGGGACACACATCTCACCCTGAGGACACACATGACTCCACGCAGAGCCCAGGGGACACGCATGTTCCTGAGGACACGCGTGCCTCCACGCACAGCCCCGGGAACACACATGCTCCCGAGGACACACGTGTATCCACGCACAGCGGGGGCTCTCGGGGGGGGCGTACCTGGGCTGGGGGTTGGTGTTCCCCTGCTCGGCACCCACTGAGAGCAGGGCCATGGCCGTCACCGTCTCGGCCTCCTCTGCCTCCCCCTTCTGCGCCTCCAGCAGGGAGCAGCCCACGGCGGCCGCGAAGCGCTTCACCGAGCCCCAGTGCTTGCCTGCGGGCACCCCCAGCGCTGGGCATGGCCCGCGGGACCCCCGCAGCGGGGGGACCCATGGGACTACCATGGTGAGGACAGCCCAAGGGACCCCCTGTGCCACCCACAGCTGGGACAGCCCTGGGAACCTCCCCTGCGACCCCCATGGAGGGGACAGCCCTGGGGACCCCCATGGCAGGGATGATGCAGGGAACCCTCATGACCCCCCATAGTGGGGACAACCAGGGGGCCCCATGGGATCACCATGGTGGGGACAGCCCAAGGGACCCCCCCCGTGCCAGCCAGAGCTGGGACAGCCCTAAGAGCCTCCCCTGGGACCCCCATGGAGGGAACAGCCCTAGGGAACCCCCAAGACCCCCCCATGGCAGGGACAACCTGGGGACATGTGGGAACCCTGTGGCAGGGACAGTCCAAGGGACCCCCTGTGCTACCCACAACTGGGACAGTCCTGGGAACCTCCCCTGGGACCCCCATGGAGGGGACAGTCCTGGGGTCCCCCCATGGCAGGGACAGACCAGGGAATCCCATGACCTCCATGGTGGGGACAACTAAGGAGGACCTATGGGACCCCCACATCAGGGACAACCCTAGGGACACCTCCGGGTCCCCCCCCTAAGGCAGGGACATCCCCGAGGACCCCCCCAGGATCCCAGTGACAGCACTGGAGACCCCTCCAGGTCCCCCCAAGGCAAGGCCAGTGCCCCAGTCCTACCCATGGCAGGGACAGACCCACTGGGGTCCCCCCAACGGTGAGGCCAGCCCCAGGGACCCCTCTATGCCCCCCACCCCCCATGGCAGAATCAGCCCTGGGGACCCTTCCCCTGTCCCCCTGGTGGCAGGGACAGCCCCAGGGACTCTGGCAAGGTGCATGTCCGTCCCCCCCAGTCCCGGCCGCAGGCTCTCACTTTGGATCTCGATGACCTTCTCCAGGGTGGCCACCGCATTCACGTTTGGCTTCTGCTGCAGGAGGGACGGATCCAGGGGCTCCAGCTGTGGGGAGGGGACACACACCATCAAGACCCCAAAACTTGTCACCAGCACCCCCAAACACCTCGCCAAAAGAGCAGGGAGGGGACCAGAGCCCCTCTCCTAAACCCAGGCGAAACTGAGGCACAGCACAGGGTGTGCACCTCGATACACCCTGCACCCCGGGGGTTGCCAAGGGGGATCCCCATGGGTTGGGGGGTGTCCCCAGGGGTGACCCCCGTACCTCCAGGCCGAGCAGAGCAGAGACACAGGCCTCCGAGGCGTCGCAGATGGCCGTCAAGTCATGCCCCCCCTCCAGCGCCAGCACCACCCGGCCCCCCGCCAGCATCATCAGCTGCTTCGTCAGGTGGCCGAAACCTAGGGGGACACCAAGGAGGGGGTGACAAGCGGCTCAGACAAGGTCCTTACCCCTGGGGACACCCCCTGGACCCCACTCACATTTGGCGGTGACGGAGTAGCCACCGAGCGGGGAGAGGTGGCCCTCAACGGCGTCAAAGCCGGCCGAGACCAGCACCACGTCCGGGGAGAACTCGTTGGCGATGGGCATCACCACGGTCCTGGTGGGGGTCACAGAGTCAGGGCCAGGCACAGGGACCCCCCCCAAGGGCATGGGGACCCACCCCCAGGACACGGGGGACCCCCCCAAGGGCACAGGGACCCCCCCCCGCCCCCCCAAGGACATAGGGACAGCCGTCAGGACAAAGGGATCCCCTCCCAGGACAAAAGGACACCCCTCAGGGCATACGGACACCCCCCCCCCAGGACACAGGGACACCCCAAAGGACACAGGGGAGCCCCCCAGGACACAAAGACTCCCCCAGGGGTGCAGGGACCCTCCCCAGCGTGCAGGAACCGCATCCCCTAGGACAGGGGGACCCCCCCAGACTGCAGGGAACCTCCCCCCTGGGTTGGAGACACCTCCCCCAGGACAAGGGGACCCCCCCCAGTACATATGCCCCCCCCCTCCAGGACCCCCACCTGAAGGCGGTGAGATATTCCACGTCCCCAATGGGGGGGTTAACACCCCCAGTCCAGGCGATGTTGATGTTGTAGCCCACTCCCATCCCGCTGCCAACCTGGGCAGAGCCACGGGGTGACCCCCAATGCCACAGCTGGGGTCAGGGGGGGGAGACAGGGGACACAGGGTGACACGGGGTGACCCCTCCCCGTCCCGCAGCCCCCACCCCGTACCTCCTCGGGTGCCCCACTGCCCGGGAAGAAGTTGCCATCGTCGTAGCGGTGCAGGGAGATGTAGAGGACGTCGGGGTCGCTGTAGAAGGCTTGCTGGGTCCCGTTCCCGTGGTGGATGTCCTGCCGGTGGGGGGGAGGTGGGGGCAGCAGCGTCAGGGACCCCCCCTCACCCATGCCACGGGGTCCTTGTCACCCCTTCCCTGGGGGCGGCCTTACCCAGTCCACGATGAGGATCTTGCCCACGCTCAGCTTCTGCTGGAGCAGTTTGGCCGAGATGGCCACCGAGTTGAAGAAGCAGAAGCCCCTGAGGAGAGGGGGCCAGGGTGAGCGTCGGGGTGGCCCCTGGGTCACCGGTGTCCCCCCAACTTCCCCACAACCGGGGGTCCCGCCGGTGCAGCCCCACACTCACATGGCCGTGGACTCCTCGGCATGGTGTCCCGGGGGGCGGATGACGGCGAAGCCGTTCTGCGGGGACAGAGAGGGACACGAGTGGCACGTGGCACGTGCCCACACACGCACACCCTGCAGGGGAGCAGTGCTCGCACGAGCGTGTGCAAGGGCTTGCCACGCACACCTGCACAAGCGTGCACACGCGTGGTGCGCACATGCATAGGAGTGCTATTGCACACACCCTGGTAAGTGTGCACAAGAGTGGTGCGCATGCATGTAAACTCGCACAGGGCCATCACACCCTTGGGTAAGTGTGCACAAGGACACTGCACATGTGCAAGCATGCACAAGGGCCACCACATACACCCAGGTGAGCGAATGCACATCTGTAAGCGTGCTTGGGGACCATCACACACACAGGTAAGCATGCACAAGAGTGGTGTGCACATGTGCAAGCTTGCACAGGGGCCATCCAGGTGAGCGCACACACACACAAGCATGCATGAGGATTATCCCACTCCCTGGTAAGCGTGCAAGAAAGCAGCGTGCATGCACACAGGCTGTCGCACCCTGTGTGAGCGTGCACGTGGGTGCTGCATACACATGCAAGGGTGCACGAGGGCTGCTCCCAGGGCAAGCATGCCCACCCTGAGCGTCTAAGGTGCCCTAGGGACCAGCGTGCGAGGCCAGGGGCCAGCGTGCCAGCCCTCCCTGCTCACCTTGATCTCCCCGGAGGCCACCTTGAAGGAGAGCTCCACCAGGCAGCCCACCGCCATGCGCACAGCACTGGAGGAGTGCATCTCGTTCCACACCGTGTCACTGTCCACCTGCAGGGGTGTGTGGGGGGGTGGGACACACACAGGGACACATCAGTGGGACCAGGCCAAGCCCAGGGATGACCCCCCACCCCCAGGGCCACCCCCACCTACTCACCCCGATGCCCCCGCACGGCAGCACCGCGTACATCTTCTGGCTGATGGGACCTGGTGGGGCGGAGAAGACCGTGACAACGGGGGGAGCTGGCGGGGATAGTGTCCCCCACCCCCAACTCCAGGAGGGAATCTAGGCATCCGGGTGACCCCTCCTGTCCCAGCTGGCACCTACCCAGGAGCTTTTTGCTGTCAAGTTTCTGGCGGTTGAGGGGGCTGGTGCCATAGAGCAGCGTGTGATGCTCCGAGTGCACTGTCTGGATCTCCTCCAGCGTCGCCTTCCTGCCCCGGATGCGCTGGGAAAGGGGAAGGGACACGGACACACACACAGAGCAGTGAGCCCCCCCCCAAACAAGGTGAAGAGGGGACACCCACCCCAGGTTGGTGTGGGGTGGCCTCACCTCACATTTGCCAAGGAGACCGGTCTCCTGCAGGCGGGACCAGATGCTCTGGATGCGGCCGGCGTGCTCGGGGTGGATGTTGGTGTTCCCACAGGTGCACTGGTGCTTCAGCATGAAGGTGTCGTACACCACCCCTGCAGCCACAGTGGCACGCCTGGGACCGGCCCCCCACACCGCAACCCCCTGTCCCACACCGCCCCCCCCCGCCCCCTGGGACATGGGGACCCCACAGGACATGGGCATCCCATGGGATGACAAAGGGACCCCATGGGACAAGGGCAATCTGGGCATACGAAGGGACGGGGCCACCTCATGGGACATGGGCACACCAAGGGATGGGGCACCCTGGGAAGCAGGGGGGCACCCCTGGGCACACCGAGGGGACAGGGACACCCCATGGGATAAGGGACACCCCTGAGCCCACCAAGGGATGGGGCACCCCATGGCCAGGGTCACCTCTGGGCACCCTGAGGGATGTGGCACCCTGGGGGGGGACATGGGCACCCTTGGGGTCCACCAAGGGATGGGTCTCCCTTGGCGGGGAGGGGGAGTAGGGGACACCCCACGGGACAGGGGACACCACAATGCGATGAGGCACCCCCCCACACACGTCCCCCCTCCGGCCCATACCTGTCGTGAAGAGGTGCTTGGGGGTCCCGCTGTCAGGCACGGGGGGCTTGATGCCAGCGCTGGCGGGGGACGACTGGGTGCGGGCAAGGGCCGGGTGGGGGAGCGCCAGGATGCCCAGGGCGGGAGCTGGGTACAGCTGCAGCTGCGCCTCAGGGTACACCTGGGGGGGAGAAGGGGGGGGCACCCCGACCCCCC
>QJSC01025775.1:164128-182543 GCA_003697955.1 Calidris pygmaea
CCACGTGCCCGCCGGGTTCCTGCCGGTCCCGTCCCCCCCCCGCCGGGATTCTCCCTGCCACCTTCTCCCTTCCCTTCTCGTCCCTCTCCCTGCCCCGCTCCCCACCGACTGGAATTTCCCTCTTACCCCCCCCCGGGGCTCTCCCTGGTTTTCTCTCCTCTTCCCCCTCTCCCCGGCTCCTGCTGGGGCCATGGTGGCCATCACCCCATCAATGGTGATGAGTGGTGTTGTGAAATGTGTTCACCTGATTCGTGTCAATACCTTTAACCGTTCTGTTTGTCCTTGTATAACCATGGGCTTAGGAGAAGCAGGACGGTATGTATATAGTTTCTATTTCTTGCAAAAACCCGTTAACGAACCCAGTTTTTCCTCCTTATACCCATGGAGGGTCGAAAAGGATTAAAACGTGTAGTTGACAGACTTTTAGAAAAAGGAACTTTGGAACCGTGTATGACACCTCATAATACACCCATCCTCCCTGTAAAGAAACTGGATGGGTCATACCAAATGGTGCAAGACTTAAGAGCTGTAAATCAGTGAACGATCACTAAATTCCCTGTGGTGGCAAATCCTTATACTTTACTGAGTCATATTTCTCCCAGGCATACTTGGTATAGTGTAATAGATTTAAAAGACGCTTTTTGGGCCTGTCCCCTGGACGAGGGATCCAGAGATTATTTTGCTTTCAAGTGGGAGGACCCCGAAACGGGACGAAAACAGCAATTACCACAGGGGTTTACAGAGTCGCCAAATTTATTTGGGCAAACTTTAGAGAAAATCTTACAGGATTTCACATCATCCAAGGAGGTAAAATTATTACAGTATGTAGATGATTTATTAGTGGCAGGAGAAACTGAAGAGGCAACCTGAAAAACAACCATTAAATTGTTAAATTTTCTAGCAGAAAAGGGATTGAAGGTGTCCCGATCAAAGCTACAGTTTGTAGAACAAGAAGTAAAATATTTAGGACATTGGCTGAGTAAGGGAAGAAAGAAGCTAGATCCTGACAGGATATCTAGGATTCTATTCTTAAGACCCCCACAAACTAAAAAGGAGATTCGGCAAATATTGGGATTATTAGGATACTGTAGACCATGGCTTGAAAATTATAGTGAAAAGGTAAAATTTCTATATGAAAAATTAACTAGTAACCAACTTAAGTGGTTTACAGAGGATGACCAGAAATTTGAGGAAATAAAAAAGGCATTAATACAAGCACCTGTATTTGTGGGCTCAGTGAAAGGTCACTCACATAGTTAAGATTTACTTGCGTCTGGAGCAACAGTGTGTGCCAATAGTGACCTTGAGAGCAGGGGAGGAGTGAGACATACAAGTTTTGCATCCTGAAGCACATTCTGACAAAAAACAGAGCACAGTCTGGGAACCGAAACCTGTCTTGATAGTAGAATAATTGTTATTGTGATAAGCTCAGTAGAAGGTAAAAAAACATTTTTGTAAGTCCATGATTGGGCATTATGGGGGGAGTAGGTTTCTGTCTTAGTGTATAAAAGTCTCTCTGTGTAGCAATAAAGATGGTCGAACTGGATTTTTGGATGCGCTTACTGCATGACCTACGAGTCCATGATTTCTTCATACGCCACAGTATTGAGCCTCCGAGATCTAGAAAAACCTTTCTATCTTTTTGTGAATACATCAAACCAGACAGCACATGGAGTTCTTACCCAAGACTGGGCAGGAATCAAAAAACCTGTGGGGTATTGTTCCAAGTTACTTGATCCAGTAAGTAGAGGATGGCCTGCTTGTCCCCAAGCTTTGGTTGCTGCAGCATTATTGATAAAAGAAGTTCGGAAAATTACCTTCAGTGCTCCTTTAAAGGTGTATACCCCACACAATGTCAGAAATGTTTTACAACAGAAGGCAGAAAAGTGGTTAACAGATAGCCGGATCCTAAAGTATGAGGCAATACTAATAGACTCCCCTGACTTAGAACTGAGGGTGACTTCTGCTCAGAGTCCAGCACAGTTTTTGTTTGGAGAGCCATCGGAGGAAGTACAACATAATTGTTTAGAGGTAATTGAGACTCAGACTAAGGTGAGGCCAGATTTAAGAGATACTGAGTTGGAAAATGGAGAAGTGTTGTTTATAGATGGCTCATCCTGAGTGGTGGAAGGGAAGAGAAAATCAGGATATGCAATAATGAATAAGAATCTAGAACTTGTAGAATCAGGACCTCTGAGTCCATCGTGGTCAGCTCAAGCCTGTGAGCTGTATGCCCTCTGTAGGGCCCTGGAATTATTAAAAGGAAAAATTTGGACTATATTTACGGATTCTAAATACGGGTATGGAGTGGTCCACACTTTTGGAAAAATTTGGGAAGAAAGAGGTTTAATTAATACTCAAGGGAAGAATCTAATACATCAAGAATTAATAGTGAAAATTTTAAAGGCGTTAAGAGAACCAAAGCAGATAGCAGTGGTACATGTGAGAGGACACCAAAAGGGATTAGATTATCGAACTAGAGGAAATAACCTCTATATAATGCCTTATTTTCAAGGAATGCCTTTGGGGAATAATGTAATTGAACATCAAAGTATCCAAAAATATATAATTACCATTGGAAAAAGATTAAAAGAGTTAAGAGAAATTGGGATGGTGGCCCAAACACCACCTTTAGGATTTGCGATTCATCAGTTAGAACCAGGAGATAAGGTTCTAATAAAACATGGAAAGAAGAAAATTTATCTCCCCTTTGGGAAGGACCTTTTCTTGTTTTATTAACTACAGAAACGGCTGTGAGAACTGCGGAAAAAGGATGGACATACGTGTCGCGAGTAAAAGGTCCAGTGAAGGAGTGGAGAGTCACATCTGAGCCCGGAGAAACTAAGTTAACCATCAGACGAACCTGAAAAGGCCTTCATCAAAGAATATAAGCTAAGTGGCTGTGGGAATTTTATCGTGACTACTCTTGTAAAAATTGGTGAATAGAGAGACTCCTAAGTGGGTACCTATTAGGAAAAACAATTTGTTAATAACAGGGATTAGTTAAGCATTATTCCCTAGAGATAGGGACAGGCTATCCACAGTATACACCAAATTTTTGGGACATAGCATACATATAAATCAGAAAAGGCCACCCCTTAGGATAAAAGAAGAGGGCAAGACCGGAGGGGGAACTGGTGTTGCGGCTTGAAAAGGTCTGCCGAGGGCTGCAACCCCTTTGGGCTGTGACCGCTGATCACTATGGCCCTGACCGGACCTCTTCTACTCCTGCTCGGCGTGAGTTCCTTGACTCTGGCTATGGAAAATAACTGCAGTCAATGTGTGGTGTCTACTAGAAAGGGATGGGTAAGTTCCCAAACCTTGGTGTACCATGTGTGTACACCTGTCTATGACTGTGAAGGATGCTTTATGTAGAGAAGATAATAAGACCGTATGCTATGATCCAAAAGAACTCCCTTAAGGTTATAACCAATTTGAACACATCCCAGGTGGACAGCACACCTGTCAAAGAAGGGGATGGTCTTGTGTATGTTGGGATACTGCAGGATGGGGATATGATAATCAATGTGGAAGTTTACAAGCTTCCATCACAAGGGTGCAGTACAAACAGTTATTTAACGCATTTTATCACGAAATAGAAACAGGAGTAAAATATGAAATTCCCACAGTTGCTAAAAATTTATTTGTAAATCTTGCCGAAAACATTGTTAAGTCATTAAATGTAGCTAATTGTTATGTTTGTGGTGGAAGATCCTGTGTATTAGGAAATATAAGACCCAGTTTTTTCCTGTTACCTATAAATCAGGGAGAGTGATTGGGAGTCCAAGTGTATGCTGAAGCTGATGAGTTAAGAAAAAGGCACCATAAACAGAGCCTACAAATTCAAAATTGGAAAGATGACGACTGGCCTCCTGGAAGAATCATTGCCTACTATGATCCAGCTACATGGGCAGAAGATGGATCCTGGGGATATAGGACCCCAATATATATGCTAAATAAGAATAATTACAAGCTGTAGTAGAAATAGTTGTAAATACAACTGGAGATGCACTTGGATTAACTGTGAAACAGAACACCAAGATGAGAACTGCTTTGTATCAAAATCGTTTAGCTTTGGATTATTTGCTAGCAAAAGAAGGGGGTGTTTGTGGAAAATTTAATCTTAGTAATTGTTGTTTAGAAATTGATGATGATTGTTAATAATTCCATGTTTAATACCTTGTTTTACTAGACTGATACACTTGGTCATACAAGGAATGCAGATAACTGCAGTACCTGTTGATCCAGAACCAGGGAAAGAGAAAGCTCATTCCCTGATGATACTAAAGACAAAAGAAGATCCGAAATTGGCACCAATTCAGCAAGTATTGACTGAATTAGAAACAAAAACATGAATCAATACCATAAAAAAAGATGGTGGATTGTGAAATGTGTTCACCTGATTCCTGTCAATACCTTTAACCATTCTGTTTGTCCTTGTATAACCGTGGGCTTAGGAGAAGCAGGACGGTATGTATATAGTTTCTATTTCTTGCAAAAACCCCCTAATGAAACCAGTTTTTGTTGCTGGCTGCATGGTGCTGAGCAGGAGGGGTCTGTGGGGCGCATGCGTGGAGTCGGGGGTCGTCCTGGGGGCGAGCTGAGGAAAACTGCTGACTTCACCCACCGACCACCGAGTGGGAGTCAAAGAAGATTCCATAAGGTGAGGAGGGCAGGTGCCAAAGAAGACATGCCCAACCCTGGAAATCATTAGCATAGGCCAACCTTTTCTATGAATATGTATTAGCAGAAGAAATATAAACCCAAAACGGGACCTGCACGTGGTGCGTCTTGGCTAAGCAGAGACTCCCGGCGCACTCAGCGCTGTTTGCTTGTCTTTACTCGTTTAATAAATTGTAAACTTTAATTGGAATCCTGTTTGAGGCTAAATCATTTATCACATGCACTCAATATATTCTTTCTAATTTAAGACTTTTCTAGTGCCTGGTGTTTATAAAAAATCAGGCTGGTGTTTTGTGTCAGCCAGACCATTGTTCCTGGTTGATGCTTGTTAGCTTGTTTTCCATATGTAGGATAGCTGTTTCTTTTTGTGATCTGTCTTTTACTGGTGGAGACTCCTTCCCTGGTATTTTCAGTGTCTATGTTTTCCTCGCTAGTGTCCCTCTGCACGTCTTGATTTTTCTCCTTGCCCCTGTGTTTATTTCCTGTACTTCCCTGTGCTGTCAATACCAGTGTGGTATCAGCTCTTCCCTAGGTGTGGGAAACTAACGGAAGATTGGCGAGGAAGACTGTAAATGCGCTCAAGTGACTCGCATGTGGGGTGCTGGAAAACACATCTATCACACTAATTGTTGCTTAGTTTTGTGTGCTCAACAAGTAGAACATCTGCACTCAGATAACATAGGCCTGGGATGGACTCAGGGGCACCTTATCAAGCATGCCTGGGATTCTTGCCCTGCTGCTGAAGTGATCAAAGCACAGCAGAGAACTCTGCCTGCCTGAAACCTTGAAATACAGGCCCAAGCAGCAAGTGGGAGCTCCCTCACTCCCTTGCTAACAAAGACTCTCATGCTAATAAGGACTCTCGCCCCACAGTGCCTGCGTCCCCTGCTTGCCTACCTCTGGCCGGGTGCTGCTTCAGAGGTTCCCGGATCCATGAGGTATTGACATTAAATTGTTCTTTGCCCTTAATCCGTGGTTTTGTGGTTGTTGTTCCTGCATCCTGCCTGCACCGGCTCACACACTAGGTCTTGCTGGAAGTCAGTTTTATGTGATCCGTTACCTTCAAATTTTATTATGTACCCTGCTATTTTTATTTATAATTGCCCCCCCTGTAAAATATTTGTATCAATTAAGTCTAATTCCGTCCCTGTGAGCAGTCCACCATGGTATGAGGGACCATTTAGCCTTTTCAGAGATGAGATGGGGGTTCCCGTTTGTACATCTGTCTACATTCCAGGATTTGTTTTTTAAATCAGATGTAGGGAATTATTAAATTCTAAAGGTGGCATGTTCTGCAATGTTGCTTACAGACAGACTTTGAATATTGCTTTATCTTCTGGGTTAATAAAACTGTTCTTAAGGTAACGTGTGTATACTTTGGTAGTAATAGCAACAAGGTAATTGCATCAAATTATCACAAATAAATTATTTACTTTTCATTAACAAACTAAGTAGCAGCCATTTCTGTTACTTTTTGTTAATTCATTACTTAAAGGGTGTTTTAACACTGAATAACAGCTTAACCGGCTATCCTAGCTAACAACTTTTTTCTACAAGTGCAAGTTTTCTGTGGTTTATTTAATAAGATTTTAAAGCTACTTTTTTTTCTTTTTAGCTAAGCTTCTTGCTTCACCTACACATTTAATATCTACAATACAAGGCTTTTCGATGATTAATGTGGTGTGGACAGTGGACTAATTATGCCTCACCAGTTGCATTAAGCTCCATAGGTCAGATGTTCTTGGCGTTCTGTGATCCCACCAAGGCAACCTCTGCAGAGAAGACAGAATGTTATTACCAGGAGTCAAAGGGTAAAGTCTGAATGTGTGTGTGGTAGGGTTTTTTTCACAGCTTTTGGACTATTTTGTTTATAAACAGTATTTCTTTTCCATTGACGGTGCAGCGGAGGAGCAGGTGAGTGGGGGCTGTGTGGGGTTCCCCCCAAGAAGAGGCAGGTCATGGCCCCCAAATGTCTGAAAATTTGGGGCGGGGGAGGTTGTTGGGGTTTCGAGCGGTGGTGGCTAAAATACATGAAAAGCTGTAGATGCGCAGCTGAGGCATTGGAATAGAGAGCAATCTCTCATTTTTCTGTCTATTGAAAAATAATAGTCCCTTCTGTGTATCAAAGGAGTTCACAATACCAACCCATATCTCTAAGGCTTCTGTGTTCTATAATGGGGTTTATATGCCAAAAAGATTTTTAAAAGATTTCTTTATAAGGAGATATGGAAGCGTCCAAAGGGATGTCTGAGCAGCTTGCTAGTCTAATTGGATGTTCTCTACTGGGCATGTGAATCTATTAGTCTAAATAGATCTGACTCTTAACAGATCTCCTATGGAAGTGCAACAAGAGAATCCCTTTTCCCCAAGTCTTGTACCTATGTAAAGAAATGCAGTGCCACCCTTTCTACTGCACATGCAGTAGGGGTCCGTTGGGGTTGGTAGGGGGCGGTAGGGGTCTGCAGGGGTCCGTTTGCGTCCATAGTGGTTTGGTAGGGGTTTGTAGGGGTCTGCAGGGGTTCGGTAGGGGTTCAGTAAGGGGTCTGTAGGGGTTCGGTAGGGGCCTGTAGGGATCTTCAGTGGTCTGTAGAGTTCTGCAGGGTTCCATAGGCGTCCGTTGGTGTCCGTTTGGGTCCACAGATGTCCGTAGGGGTCCATAGGAGTTCGTAGGGTTCTGCAGGGGTCTGCAGGGGTACATAGGGTTCCTTAGGGGTCTGTAGGGGCCTGCAGTCATCTGTAGGGGGCCTTAGGGTCCTGCAGGTGTCCACAGGGATCCGTAGGGGTCTGCAGGAGTCTGTAAGGTTCCACAGGGTTCTGTAGGTGTGAGTAGGGGTCCGCAGGGTTTTCAGGGTTTTACAGGGGTCTGCGGGGGTCCGTAGGATTTTGCAGGGGAACGTAGGGTGCCACAGGGGTCTGTAGGGGTTCATAGGGGTTTTTGGGGTCGTGCGGGTTTACAGGGGTCCATAGGAGTCTGGGGGGGTGCATGGGGATCTTTAGGTGTCTGGGGGATCCATAGCGGTTCATTATGGGTCTGGGGGGCTCCATATGAGTCCATAGGAGTCTGGGGGTTCCATCGGGGTCCATAGGGGGACATAGGGGTCTGGGGGCATGCTTTGGGATTTATAGGGGTCCGGGGGGGTCTATAGGGGTCCATAGGGGTCTGAGGAAGGGTGCATAGGGATCAATAGGGGTCCGTAGGGGTCTCTCTGTCCCTGTTCTTTGCCCGGTCTTTCCTTTCTCTGGGGGCTGTCGTGCTCCCTGCACCCCTCTTGTCCCCAGCACCCCATTTTCTGGCTCCCTTCCCCACACTCCAGGTCCCTCTGTCCTGTATTTTAGGGCCGGAGGGGGGACAAGTGCTGTGGGGTGGAGTGTGTGCTGTGGGGCTGTGGCCATGGCTCCTCTTGCCGACGAGCTCCGGCTGGGGTTGGGGCAGCCCAGGTGGGAGCCATGAAGTGATGATAGGCTGGGCCGAGGGTTTAAAGAGGCTGCGGGGGGGAGGGGCTGGGGCAGGCACAGGCTCAGGAGTAGGCAGCGGGGCTGGGGTAGGGCTGTGCTGAGGGTTTCTGGCTGGGGAGAGGCAGAGAGAGAAGCCTCTGGGCAGCGAAGGTCTCCCGCCTGCACCAGGAGCTGCCGTGAGCCCCGTGTCCCCCTGAGTGCTTCCCGGCCCGTTCCCGCTGGGCACCTCCCGGTCCCGTCCCCCCCCTCCCTGTCCCCGCCGGGCTCCTCCGATCGCCTCCCCCCAGTCCCTGCTGGGATTCTCCCTACCACCTTCTCCTTGCCCCCCTTTCCTTTCCCTTCCCTTTCCGTCCCTCTCCCTGTCCTGCTCCCCACCGGCTGGAATTTCCCTCTTCCCCACCGGGGGCTCTCCCTGCTTTTCCCTCCTCTTCCCTGTTTCCCCGGCTCCTGCTGGGGCCATGGTGGCCATCACCCCATCAGTGGTGATGAGTGGCACTTGGAGGGGGGATGGCTGGATACCCAGCCCAAGCCCTGGCTGGAGGGGGCACCTGGAGATCTTGTTCCCCTGGAAAATTGGACTCGGGGTCAATTATCTTCCTCTGTAATTAGTGGACAGCCCCAGAGCCCTCGAGGCGGGGGTGGAGTGGGGTGTGTGTCCATAGGGGTCTGGGGGGTCCCTAGGGCTCCACAGGGGTCTGGGGGGGATGGGGGGGTTTATAGGGGTCCACAGGGGTCTGGGGGGGGTCCATAGTGCATAGAGCTCTGGGGGGGTCCACTGGGGTCTGGGGATTCCACGAGGGTACTTGCTGGAGAGCAGGCAGTGCCCTGATTCCCCCAGATACTTTAAGGAAAATTGAAGAACTGCAAAGACCCCAATCAAGGAAAGAATTGCAACAATTAATGGGAACTTTAGGATACTGGAGGAAGCCTGTGCCTGGATTTTCTCTAATTTCTTGTCCGTTAGACTCCCTTTTACAGAAAGGTAAATCCCGGGAGTGGAGATCAGAACACAGCGAGGCAGTAAAAACTCTGATTGAAGAATTAAAAACATTGCAGTCACTGGGACCAGGACACCCCCGCCACCCTATCATGGCCCAATGGGGTTTTTGGGTACGCTAATCTGTTCCAAGCTGGCCCCGATGGGCCGAAAAGACCCTCTATTGTTTAGCTCAATTGTGTTTAAAGAGGCAGAACAAGGGTACTCTGAATGGGGAAAAAGGACTTTTTGTCTTTAGTCCCCAAGCAGTTAAACAAGTTGAGAAAATTCATCGGGGACAACCTGTGCCAACTAGAGGACCCTTTAATTTACTAGAAGCAATCCTCAGGGGAACTGCTCCCCCAGAAGGAGTTGCACAGAAACCTACCATCAGAAAATGGTCTGCTGATCTGACAGGAGTCGCAGAAAATAGAGAGTTAACTGAAGGATGGACACTTAAGGTTTCCAAATTGCAGATGCCTGTAAACACAGAGCCTTTAGCATTACAGCAACCTTTTAAACCTTCACCCATTCTGGACGCACCGCCTCTCACTGAGAATACCCCAACAGAAAACCTTTGGTTTACAGACGCTTCTGCAAAAAGAGTAAGTGGTAAATGGCAATATAACGCTGTCGCGTTAGATATTCCCTCTGGCAAACAAGTAATAGAGGAAGGTGAGGATAGGAGACTTTCTAAAGTAGTCCATCAACTAAATAATCAATACGGGCCCACCGGAAGCTCTATAAGCCGAGCACTCTTGGTAAAAACTGAGCTCAGCTCTCCATCCACTGCCGAAAGAGAATATCTGACAACATTACAGCCAGGACAGTTTGTGGTGGCCAATTTACCAGCCATAGGTCTTGTGCCTATAACTTTAATTAAACCTCGTGGCCCACGTGCCTGGGAAGCTACCGATAGCAGTGGGACAAAAGACAGAATTGTTATAGTTGAATTTAAGGCAAATCGAGTCCGAAATAGATTCACAAAATATTTATTAAGGTAGAAAAGCAAAAGCAGCGCTGGGCGGCCGGGGAGTCGCAGCTCCACTTAAAGGCTCGCAAATTTAGACAAGTTAAACAGCTCTTTTTATCTTCACAGAGGTTGGTTTCGATATCTTCGGTACGCCCCTCCACTTCTTTCGTTATCGTGGCTTCTTCAGGCCTGTTCTTGCCTCAGGCCATTTCGATAAAAAGGGGAGTTGCAAAAATTAGTTCATACAATCTTTCTTTACATGGTTGATTGGTACAAAGGTTTTAAACAAAGATACAAGTTGCGGTTTTACCATTCTTCTTAAGATAATGCATTTTGATAACATTGTGGTGAAGCCCGTTCTTGCCAGACAGGACGTTCCTATGTCTGGTGCAGCGAGATCATTCCCCTCGCTTAAGTCATTTGATCAGCAAATTACCCTTAATTACTTATTACAGAATTAGGGCGCGATGTTTTTTTTTTCTTCTTTTTAACGGGGTAACCTGTTGGGACTCTTCCCCGCCCAAATAAGCTTTTGTTTCTTTTTCCCCTTACAGCACTACAGGATGCCAAATGGAAATGTTGTGTTCGTGCTGATACTCCAAACCTCAACAATGCTGCTCCTAACCTGTGGTGAGCAAATGCCAGAATGGCCATGGTCTCAAGCTGGTGTTAAGTACACCGGGAGTATGGGAATACACTCGAGTAAGGGAGATTTCAATCTTTTCACTGCAGTCAGTCATGCACAGAGGCAAAGTATGCTCAGAAAATGAATGGAGCTGGGGTACAGACGGAGCTGACCGAGTTCTCCAACTACAGGGAATGGCCGGGAAAAGAATTCAAATAGGGTGCCGGACGGTCAATGGGTCTACCCGTGAGAAAGCATCTCAGATTTCAGTGTGCAACACAATAGAAAACACAGCAATCAAAGGTACAAAACATTGCACCTCTGAAAAACTGGACTGTTGGTACAATTTTGCCTTAGTACAACCTGTTTTTGTAGTCTGTCTCTGGGCTCACCATAGCATGGGACTATCATTTAAATTCAAAATTGGCATTAACAAGCCTCACATGACAACACCCAAACCAATTGTAAAGAACGAGGAAACTCCATCCCCGCAAATTTCCAAAATTGGACCACGTGATCAAAAATACAGGCCAACAACAAGCGTTTTTCAGTCCATCATGGTCTCTTAAAAGAGTAGAATTACTGATGCAAATTAACATCTCTGACATTAAACCAGCCTGCTCGTCATTCTTGAGCACATCCCATGCAGGATGGTTAGCAGGCTCGTAGGGGTCTGCAGGGGTCTGTAGAGTTCTGCCTGGCTCAGTAGGGGCTCATAAGGGTCCATAGGCATCTGTAAGGGTTCATAAGGATCCGCAGGGTTCTGTAATGTTCCGTGGGGGTCTGTAGGGGTCTCTAGGGGTCCGTTGGGGTCTGTAGGGGTCTGTGGGGGTCTGCAGGGGTCTTGCAGTATTCGTAGGGGTCTGCAGGGTTCATAGGGGTCCACAGGGTTCTATAGGGTTCTGCAGGGGTTTGTAGGGGTCTGTAGGGCTTCATAGGGCTTTGTAGGGGTCTGTAGGGGTTCATAGGGCTTTGTAGGGGTCTGTACAGGTCTGTAGGTGTTCGCAGGGGACTGTAGAGGACCGTAGGGGTCTGTAGGGGTCTGCAAGGTTTCACAGGGCTCTGTAGGGGTTCCTAGGGTTCTGTAGGGTTTTGTAGGGGTCTGCAGGGGTTCGTGGGGCTTCATAGGTTTCTGCAGGGGTTTGTAGGGGTCTGTAGGGCTTTTTAGGGCTTTGTAAGGTTCTGCAGGGGTCTGCAAGTCTCTTTAGGGCTCCGTAGGGGTCTGTAGGATTTCGTAGGGGTCTCTAGGGCTCTGTACGGGTCTGTAGGATTCTGCAAGGATTCATAGGGGTCGGCAGGGTTCTGTATGGCCCTGTATGGGTCTGCAGGGCTCTATAGGGTTCTGTAAGGGTATGCAGGGGTCTGTAGGAATCTGCAGGGTCTGTAAAGTTCTGTAAGGGTCTGCTGGTGTCTGCAGGGGTTCGTAGGGGTCGGCAGGTCTCTGTAGGAATCTGCAGGGTCTGTAAAGTTCTGTAAGGGTCTGCTGGTGTCTGCAGGGGTTCGTAGGGGTCGGCAGGTCTCTGTAGGTCTCTGTAGGGGTCTGTACGGGTCTGTAGGTGTTTGTAGGGGTCTGTAGGTGTCTGTAGGGCTCTGCAGGGTTTCATAGGGCTTTGTAGGTGTTCATAGGGGTCTGTAGGGGTTCGTAGGTGTCTGTAGGGGTTCATGGGGTTTGTAGGGGTCTGCAGGGCTTTGAAAGTTTTCGTAGGGCTCTGCAGGGGTCTGTAAGGGTCTGCAGGGGTCTCTAGGGGTCTACAGGTAACTAGGGGTTCATAGAAGTCATAAGGGTCTGTAGGGGTCTGTGGGGGTTCGTAGGGTTCTGTAATGGTCTGTAGGGGTTCGTAGTGGTTTGCATGGGTCTGCAGGGGTCTGTAGGGGTCTTCAGGGGACCAAAGGGGTCTGTAGAGGTCTGCAGGGTTCTATAGGTGTCTGTAAGGGCCTACAGGGGTCTGCAGGAGTCTGTAGGGGTCTGAAGGAGTGTGCAGGGGTTCGTAGGGGTACGAAGGTGTTCATAGGGATCTGCAGGGATATGTAGGCGTCTGCAGGGGTTTGTAGGGATCTTTAGGGGTGTGCAGGGGTTCGTAGGGTTCCCTAGGGCTGTGCAGGTCTCTGCAGGGGTCTTTAGGAGTCTCAAGGGATTTGTAGGGGTCTGCAGGGCTTCATAGGGGTTGTGGGGGGTCTGCAGGTGTTCATATGGGTTTGCAGGGGTCTGCAGGGGTCTGTAGGGGTACGTAGGTGTTCGTAGGGATCTGCAGTGATCTGTAGGGGTCTGCAGGGCTCTTCAGGGGTTTGTAGGGGTCCATAGGGTTCTGTAGGGATCTACAGGGGTCTGCAGGGGTCTTTAGGGGTCTTCAGGAGTCTCAAGGGATTCATAGGGGTCTGCGGGGGTTTGTAGGGCTCTGCAGGGCTCTGCAAGGTTCTTCTGGGGTCTGTGGGGGTCTGCAGGGGTCTGTAGGTGTTCGTAGGTATCTGTAGGTGTTTGTAAGTGTTTGTAGGGGTTTGTAAGTGGTCTGCAGGGTTCTGCAGGGGTCTACAGGGGTCTTCAGGGGTCTGGAGACATCTGCAAGGCTCTGCAGGGGGCTGCGTGTTCTGCAGGGGTCTGTAAGGGTCTGCAGGGTTCTGCAGGGGTTTGTTGGTATTTGTAGGGGTCTGCAGGGGTTCATAGGGGTCTGCAGGGTACTGCAGGGCTTTGTATGGGTCTGTAGAAGTCTGTAGGTGTCTTTAGCGGTTCGTAGGGGTTTGTAGAGGTTCCTAGGTTTCTGCAGGGGTCTGTAGGAATTTGCAGGGTTTCGTAGGAGTTCATAGGGGTTTGATGAGGTCTGTAAGGCTCTGAAGAGGTCTGCAGGGGTCTGCAGGGTTCTGCGGGGGTTTGTAGACATTTGTAGGGCTCCGTAGAGTTCTGTAGGGCTCTGCAGTGGTCTGTAGGGATTCGTAGGGGTTTCGTAGGCCTCTGCAGGGGTCTGCAGGCGTCTGCAGGGGTTTGTAGGGTTCTGTAAGGGTTCGTAGGGCTCTGTAGGTGTCTGAAGGCATCTGCAAGGGTCTATAGTGGTTCGTAGGGGTTTGATGACCTCTGTAGGGTTCTGCTGGTGTCTGCAGAGGTCTACAGGGCTCTGTAGGGCTCTGTAGGGATTCGTAGGGATCTGTAGGGGTCTGCAGCGCGCTGCAGGGCTCTCTAGGGATCTGTCGGGGTTCGTAGGGTTTGGGGGGGGTCTCTCTGTCCCTGTTCTTTGCCCGGTCTCTCCTCTCTCTGTGGGCTCTCCTCTCTCCCTGCATCCCTCTTGTCCCCAGTGCCCCATTTTCTGGCTCTGTGCCCCACACCTCCAGGTCCCTCTGTGCTGTATTTTAGGGCAGGGGGGGACGTGCTGTGGGGCTGTGGCCATGGCCCCTCTTGCCAACGAGCTCCAGCTGGGGCTGGGGCAGCCTTGGTGGAAGCCGTGAGGTGATGATGGGCTGGGCCGAGGATTTAAAGAGGCTGCGGGGGGGTTAGGGGGGCTCGGTCAGGCTCAGGAGCGGGGCTGTGCCGAGGGTCTCTGGCTGGGGAGGTGGCAGAGAGAGAAGCCTCTGGGCAGCGAAGGTCTCCCGCCTGCGCCTGGAGCTGCCGTGAGCCCCGCGTCCCCCGAGCGCGTCCCTGCCCATCCCCGCCGGGCTCCTTCCGGTCCCGTCCCTGCCCACACGTCCCCGCCGGGCTCCTCCCGGTTCCGGTCCCGTCGCGGTCCCGTCCCCACCGGCCTGCCCCTGGTCCCATCCCGGTCCCGTCCCTGCCCCCACGTCTCCGCCGGGCTCCTCCCGGTCCCGTCCCTGCCCCCACGACCCCCTGGGCTCCTCCCGGTCCCGTCTCTGTCCCGTCCCCGCCGGTCCCGTCCCGGTCTCGGTCCCGTCCCCTCCGGGCTCCTCCCGGTCCCGTCCCGGTCCCGGTCACGTCCCCGCCGGGATCCTCCTGGTCCCGTCCCTGCCCCCACGTCCCCGCCGGGCTCCTCCCGGTNCGTCGCGGTCCCGTCCCCGCCAGGCTCCTCCCGTTCCGGTCCCTCCCCCCACGTCTCCGCCGGGCTCCTCCCGGTCCCGTCGCGATCCCGTTCCCGCCGGGCTCCTCACGGTCCCGTCCCTGGCCTCACATCCCAGCTGGGCTCCTCCCGGTCCCGTCCCGGTCCCTTCCCCGCCGGGATCCTCCTGGTCCCGTCCCTGCCACCACGTCCCCGCCGGGCTCCTCCCGGTCTCGTCGCGATCCCGTCCCGGTCCCGTCCCTCCCCATCCCCGCCGGGCTCCTCCCGGTCCCGTCTCTGTCCCGTCCCCGCCGGGATCCTCCTGGTCCCCTCCCCGCCCCCACGTCCCGGCTGAGCTCCTCCCGGTCCCGTCGCGGTCCCGTCTCTGTCCCGTCCCCGCCGGTCCCGTCCCGGTCCCGGTCCCGTCTCCGCCGGGCTCCTCCCGGTTCCGTTCTTGCAACCACGTCCCCGCCGGGCTTCTCCCGGTCGCGTCGCGGTCCCGTCTCGGTCCCGTCCCCGCCGGGATCCTCCTTGTCCCGTCCCTGCCCCCACGTCCCCGCCGGGCCCCTCCCGGTCCCGTCCCTTCCCCCACGTCTCCGCCGGGCTCCTCCCGGTCCCGTCCCGGTCCCGTCCCTGCCCCCACGACCCCCTGGGCTCCTCCCGGTCCCGTCTCTGTCCCGTCCCCGCCGGTCCCGTCCCGGTCTCGGTCCCGTCCCCTCCGGGCTCCTCCCGGTCCCGTCCCGGTCCCGGTCACGTCCCCGCCGGGNTCCTCCTGGTCCCGTCCCTGCCCCCACGTCCCCGCCGGGCTCCTCCCGGTTCCGTCCTTGCAACCACGTCCCCGCCGGGCTCCTCCCGGTTCCGTCGCGGTCCCGTCCCCGCCGGGCTCCTCCCGGTCCCGTCGCGGTCCCGTCCCCTTCTGGCTCCTCCCGATCCCGTGCCGGTCCAGTCCCTCCCGGTCCCGTCCTCGCCGGGATCCTCACGGTCCCGTCCCTGTCCCGTCCCTGCCGGGCTCCTCACGGTCCCGTCCCTCCCCCCACGTCTCCGCCGGGCTCCTCCCGGTCCCGTCCCGTCCCTGCCCCCACGTCGCCGCCGGGCTCCTCTCGGTCCCGTCCCGGTCCCGTCCCTGCCCCCACGACCCCCTGGGCTCCTCCCGGGCCGTCGCGGTCCAGTCCCCGCCGGGCTCCTCCCGGTCCCGTCGCGATCCCGTCTCCGCCGGTCCTGTCCCGGTCCCGGTCCCGTCCCTGCCACCACGTCCCCGCCGGGCTCCTCACGGTCCCGTCCCTGCCACCACGTCCCCGCCGGGCTCCTCCCGGTCCCGTGGCGGTCCCGTTCCCGCCGGGCTCCTCACGGTCCCGTCCCTGGCCCCACGTCCCGGCTGGGCTCTTCCCTGTCCCGTCCCGGTCCCGTCTCTGCCCCCACGTCCCTGCTGGGCTCCTCCCGGTCCCGTCGCTGTCCCGTCCCCTCCGGCCTCCTCCCGGTCCCATCCCGGTGCCCTCCCAGATCCCGTCTCTGGTCCCGTCCCTGCCACGACTTCCCCGCCGGGCTCCTCCCGGTCCCGTCCCGGTCCCGTCCATGCCGGGCTTCTCCCGGTCCCGTCCCTCCCCCCACGTCTTCGCCGGGCTCTTCCCGGTCCCGTCCCCGGTCCCGTCTCGGTCCCGTCCCTGCCCCTACGTCCCCGCCTGTCTCCTCCTGGTCCCTTCCTCCCCTCTCCCTGCCGGGATTCTCCCTGTCACCTTCTCCCTTCTCTTTCTGTCCCTCTCCCTGTCCTGCTCCCCACCGGCTGGAATTTCCCTCTTCCCCCCCTGGGATCTCTCACAGGGGTTTTGAGGGGGTGGGAGGTTTTATAGGGGTCCACAGGGGTCTGGGGGGGGTCAATAGTAGTGCATAGAACTCTGGGGGGGGCTCCACTGGGGTCTGGGGATTCTATGTGGTCTCTAGGGCTTCACTGGGGTCTGTGGATTCCACGGGGTTTCCTACGACTCCAGAGGGGTCTGGGGGGGAGGAACTGTTCCATCCCAATGGAACTGTTCTCTATCCATTAGAACATGGAGTGTGGGCCCAATGGAACGGGAACAAACAGCAGACCGTGGAGGTTAACTTGTGTGTTGTATGGGAACAACAAGGATCTATTTGTGAGAGCGACACCATCAAAGCCCAAGGCATTTGTCTTGATACGGAACAGAATGTTTGTCATTTTGAAATACATCTCAATGAAAAACCCAAAACTGCACTTGTATATATTGGAAAAGGATGTGTTTGTGTGAGAACCGCGAGTCTCTAAGCGCAAACAACCATCAATATCCTATTTATGGCCCAGAGGCAAGAGGTGACCGCACCACCACTCTGTGAAGGTAAGATGAATTGACTATAGTCACGGGGAGGAGTGTGGCGGTGTGCTCTCCCTATTTTTCCCCCTTCCCACCCCCCCGACTCCTGCTCGGGCCATGGCCACCATGGCCATCACAACATCCATTGGGATAAGTTGCATCTGCACTTTGGGGGATGGCTGACAACACAGCCAAAACACCCCCTGGAGTGGGGACCTAGATATTTTGTTTCCAGGAGAATATGACTCTAGGTCAATTATCTCCCTCTGTAATGAGGGGACAGCCCCAGAGCCCTTGGAGCTCTCCTGGATGGCAGGGGCTGCATGCCAGGCTCTCCCCTGTGGTGAGGANGCTCGCTTAAGGATCTCCTCCTTGAGGCTGAGAGACTCCTTGCTCCAACAGATTCTGGGTAAGTGACAAATAGCCTGCTAAACTGTGAAATCTTAGCTAAGGAATATAAAGGGTTGATTGCAAAGATCTAATCCTTTAGCCATAATGCGCTGCCCAAACAGTCCGTAGGGGTTCTGTAGGGGTTGTGTAGGGGTCCGTGGGGGCTCGCAGGGGCTCACTGGGGCCTGTAAAGAGCCGTTGTAGCTCGTTGGGGTCCGTAGGACCCTCTGGGGATCATTGGGGGTCCATAGGGGTCTGTAGGGGCTCGTAGGGGTCTGTAGAGTTCTGCTTGGCTCAGTAGGGGCTTGTAAGGGTCCGTAGGCGTCTGTAAGGGTTCATCAGGGTCTGCAGGGTTCTGTAATGTTCCATAGGGGTCTGGGGGGGTCCGTAGGGGTCTCTAGGGGCCCGTTGGGGTCTGTAGGGGTTAGTGGGGGTCTGCGGGGGTCTGAAGGGGTCTGCAGTATTCCATAGGGGTCCGCAGGGTTCTATAGGGACTGTAAGGTTCTGCAGGGATCTACAGGGGTTTATAGGGGTCTGTAAGGTTCTGAAGGGGTCTGGAGTGATCCGTAGGGGTCTGCAGTGGTCTGTAGGGTTCTGTAGGGGTCTGCAGGGGTCTGTAGGTGTCTGCAGTGTTCTGCAGGGGTCCGCAGAGGTACCCAGGGGTCCACAGCTGTTCACAGGGGCCTGTAGGGGTCTGTAGAGGTCTGTAAGGCGTCTGTAGGGGTATGTAAGGTCTTGTAGGGGTCTGGAGGGCTTCATAGGGCTCTGCAGGGGTTTGTAGGGGTTCAGAGGGATCTGTAGAGGTCTGGAGGGCTTCGTAGGGTTTTGTAGCAGTCTGTAGGAATATGTAGGGGTCTGCAGGGTTTTGTCGGGTAGGGTTCTGCAGGGCTCTGTAGGGCTCTGTAGGGGTCTGTATGGGTCTGTAGGGGTTCGCAGGGGACCATAGGGGTCTGTAGGGGTCTGTAGGGGTTCGTAGGTGTCTGTAGGGGTTCCTAGGGTTCTGTAGGG
>QJSC01025776.1:10305-23086 GCA_003697955.1 Calidris pygmaea
GCAGGAGCAGCCCCAGGAAGAGCTGGAGGAGGCAGTGGCAGGTCCCTCTGCCCAGGGCAGCAGCTCCAGATCCTCCGCTCCCAGCCGGGGCAGGGACCGCTCACCCAGGGGCTCCCGGCGGCCCCCAAAAAGAAGGGCCTCCAGCCCTCAGGACTCTCCTCAGCCCCACAAGAGGCCGCCCTGCCGGCGGCACTAGCCGGGCTCCAGCAGCCCTCCGTTGCTGTAATATAAAATAAAATGTAATTACCTGCATTGTTGAGCAGGGTGCTTATAAAAATGTTCAAGAGGGAGAAGGAAATTTACAGTGCATGGAGGAAGGCACTGACCACTTGGGAAGATTACACGAATGTGGTTAGTGTATGCAGGGATGAAACCAGGAAAGCCAAGGCCTCCTTACAATTAAACCTGGCAAGGGACATTAAAGTCAACAGGAAGGGTGTCTTCAAGTGAGCAGGCAATGTGCACTGGCAGCCCAGAAGGCCAATCACATCCTGGGCTGCATCGAAAGATGCATTGCCAGCAGGTCCAGAGAGGTGATTCTTCCGCTTTACTCTGCTCTGGTGAGACCTCACCTGGAGTATTGTGTGCAGCTCTGGAGCCTTCAATATAGGAAAGATACAGACCTGATGGAGCAGGTCCAGAGGAGGGCCACGAGGATGATCAGGGGGTTGGAGCACCTCTGCTACGAGGACAGGCTGAGGGAGCTGGGGTTGTTCAGCCTGGAGAAGAGGAGGCTCCGGGGAGACCTAATAGCAGCCTTCCAGTACCTGAGGGGGGCCTACAGGAAGGCTGGGGAGAGCCTGTTTACAAAGGCCTGTAGTGACAGGACAAGGGGTAATGGCTTTAAGCTGGAGGGGAGCAGGTTTAGATTGGAGATCAGGAGAAGTTCTTTACTGTGAGGGTGGTGGAGCACTGGAACAGGTTGCCCAGGGAGGTGGTTGAGGCCCCATCCCTGGAGATATTCAAGGTGAGGCTCGATGAGGCCCTGGGCAACCTGGTCTAGTTGGGGGTGTCCCTGCTGACTGTGGGGAGGTCGGACTAGATGACCTTTGGAGGTCCCTTCCAGCCTGGACCATTCTATGATTCTATTATTCTATATCAGAAGAAAAAGGAAAACTAGAGAAAACATGATCCCGCTGCAAGTGAGAGAGGTGCCATTGTGATAGAGGATGCAGAGAAGGCAGAGTTGCTGAATGCTGTCTTTGCTTCAGTCTTTACAGCTCAGGCCAGCCCTCAGGAGTCGCGGACTTTGAAGGCAACAGAGAAAGTCTGGAATAAGGAAGTCTTCCCCTTGGTTGAGGAAGACCAGGTTAGAGATCAGTTAAGTAAACTGAATATCCATGTGTCCTGATGGGATGCACCCATGTGTGCTGAGGGAGCTGGCAGGAGCCATTGTTGGGCCGCTCTCCACAATCTCTGAAAGGTCCTGGAGAACCGGCAAGGTGCTTGAGGACTGGAGGAAAGACAATGTCACTCCAGTATTCAAAAAGGGCAAGAAAGGGTAAGACCTGGGAAACTACAGGCCGGTCAGCCTCACCTCCATCCCTGGAAAGATGATGGAATGACTCGTTCTGGGCATCATCTCAAAGCACATGGAGGAATAGAAAGCTATCAGAAGTAGTCAACATGCATTCACCAAGGGGAAATCATGTCTTACTGACCTGATAGCCTTCTACGATGGTGTGACTGGCTGGGTAGGTGAGGGGAGGGCAGTGGTTGTTGTCAAGTCTACCTTGACTTCAGGAAGGCTTTTTGACACAGTCTCCCACAGCATCCTCATAGGTAAGCTTAGGAAGTGTGGAGTAGAGGAATGGACAGTGAGGTGGATTGAAAACTGGCTGAAAGACAGAGTTCGGAGGGTCGTGATTAGTGGCACAGAACCTAGGTGCAGGTCTGTAACAAGCGGTGTTCCCCAGGGGAACAATCCTCTTCAATATTTTCATCAATGACCTGGGTAAAGGGACTGAGTGTACCCTCAGCAAGTTTGCTGATGACACAAAGCTGGGCAGGGCGGCTGACACCCCAGAAGGCTGTGCTGCCATACAGCGAGACCTGGACAGGCTGGAGAGTTGGGCAGAGAGGAACTTGATGAACTTCAACAAGGGCAAGTGTTCCTGGGGAGGAATAACCCCATGTACCAGTACAGGTTGGGAGCTGACCTGCTGGAGAGTAGCTCTGAGGAAAAAACACCTGGGAGTCCTAGTGAACAACAGGATGACCATGAGCCAGCAATATGTCCTTGTGGACAAGGACAAGGGCATCCTGGGGTGCATTAAGAAAAGCGTGGCAAGCAGGCCGAGGGAGGTCATTCATCCCCTCTACTCTGCCCTGCTGAGCCCCATGTGGAGTTCTGTGTCCAGTTCTGGGCTCCCCAGTTCAAGAAGGCCAGGGGTGGGTGTCAAGAGGATGGGATCAGTCTTTTTTCAGTAATTCCCAGTCACAGGACATGAAGTAATGGGGATAAATTGAATATTGAAAGTTCCACCTAAAAATGAGGAGGTGTGGGAGAACAGGATTGTGGAAGAAGCAGAGACCAGAAGAAGAAGCAGGAGCCCTGGCAGAGGATGGCCCATGAGCAACTCCAGACAACCTGTAAACAATGCCTGTCACCCCTGACTGATTGAGGGGAATTCCGCCCGCCTGGAAGCTGGGGGTTGCA
This sequence comes from Calidris pygmaea, assembly GCA_003697955.1. Lineage (NCBI taxonomy): Eukaryota > Metazoa > Chordata > Aves > Charadriiformes > Scolopacidae > Calidris > Calidris pygmaea. The sequence goes on from QJSC01025776.1 coordinate 12,965, forward strand.
GGGGCGTGTCGGTTGGGAAAGAATATACATTGGTACTATATAAGCTGCCTGGTGGTTATAATAAACGATTCTGGTTGCATCACCGACCAGGGTCTGTGCCTTCATACGCTACAAGGAGGAACTTTACTTTGAGGGTGGCAGAGCACTTGAACACGCTGCCCAGAGAGGTGGTGGAGTCTGTCTCTGGAGACATTCAAAACCCGCCTGGACACGTTCCTGTGCAACCTGCTCTAGGTGGACCTGCTCTGGCAGGGAGGTTGGACTAGATGACCTCCAGAGGTCCCTTCCAACCCCGTATCGTTCTGTGATTCTGTGATCCTGTTTCCCTGACATGGTGGCTGGGTGCTGCTTTCTGACCCTTCTCCTCCTGCCTCTCCATCCACCCTGCGGCCCACCACAGGGGGCACCACCCTGCTGGGGGCATGGCCATGGGCCTCCATAGCCCCTGGGCCATGTCAGCGGCGCCTCCTCCCCAACAAATCCTGCTGCAGCCACTCACCCACAGCACAGCCGGTGCCGAGGGCAGAGTGGGCAGGAGGGGAAGCTGGTTTGGCCACAGGTCCCATGGGGACCCAGGTGGCCACCACCCCTGCTTTCTGCTGTCTGCCCCTGTGGCCCCCGCCTGGTCCCAGTGACACGAGAGCCATCCCGAGCTCTGACCACTGGGATGGAGCACCCTTGTAGCCCTGGACCCTGCTGTGGGATGTCGGTGTGGGGACAGTGAGGAGAGGTTGCCCCAAACCCAAGTGTGCCTGAGAGCCCTGTCAGGGGCTTCCTCTCCCAGCTGGGTGCAGTGGGATGCACGCCTGAGGCTGGAGGACTCCCACCGCTGGCAGGAAGGTCCGGTGTGTTAACGGTGAGGGTGATAAAGCTCTTCTACTGGGGACAGCTCGCCAGCGTGAAGCACTGCCCCAGCTGGGAGTAGAGGGTCTGTGGTTGCCACCCTGGGCAGACGGACCTGCCACTGCTGCTTCCCCCAGGTCCTCCTAGGGCTGGGAGACTGTGGGTCTGCTGGAGGAGGCTGGGCAGGGACCAGGAGTGCCTTCCCTCAATCTTTCTCCTCAGGGCTGCTCTCAACCCTTTTGCTGCCCAGCCTATATTTGTTCTTGGAATGGACTACGGTGCAAGACCTTGCACTTGCCTGGCTGAACTTCATGAGGTTCACACGGGCCTACCTCTCAAGCCTGTCCAGGTTCCTCTGAATGGAGTCCCTTCCCTCCAGCATGTCAACCGCACCACACAGCTTGGTATCATCGGGTGACGGTGCAGTTGCTGAAGGTACACTCAGTCCCACTGTCCATGTCTCCAGCAAAGATATTGAACAGCGCTGGTCCCAGTACTGACCCCTGAGGAACGCCACTCAGGGGTGACCAGTGGGTCACCATTTGGACATCGAGCTGTTACTGTGGCCATCCACCACTGGTCCATCCACTGAGTGGTCCATCTGTCAAATCCATGTCTTTCCAATGCAGAGGGCAGGATGTTCTGCGGGACAGTGTCAAATGCTTTGCATAAATCCAGGTAAATGACGTCTGTTGCTCTCTCCTTATCTACCAAGGCTGTAACACCATTGTAGATGTCCACCAAATTTGTCAGGCATGACTTGCCCTTGGTCATCTCCTGATTTTCCACGTGCTTTAGCAGAGATTCCAGTATTTACTCCATGACCTTGACAGGCACAGAGGTGAGACTGAGCAGCCTGTAGTTCCCCAGGTCTTCCTTTTTAGCATTTTTGAAAGTGGGGGTTATGTTTCCCCTCCTCCAGTCAGTGGGAACTTCTCCAGGCCACCATGACTTCTCAAATATAATGGAAAGCAACTTAGCAACTTCATCTGCAGAAGAATATCATGTACTTCTTTTTCACATGTATACCCCATTTGCTGTAACGATAGCCTGAATAATCAGGATGCCTCTACAATTTTGTTATCTTTGCACCTGAATTTGGGCAGCATGGAGGGCCCTGAACACTGTCAACATCTGAAAGAAAGTGGCAGATGGGATGGCATACCAGTTTGGGGTCAGTTTTGTTTCACCTCTCCTGTCCCCTTCTCCCCACAGGTGCCAAGCCTCCATGGGGCAAACAAGCGAGTCAGCTGACCCTGACTGCCACAGCAACAAGGATAAACAAGAGCATCTCTCACTGAACAGGATGTTGGCTCTGCTCCACCCCAAACCAGCACACTTCCTATAAAAAATATGAAACTTAACCGCTGATAATAGGATACATAGATTTTGGAGAGACAACACTAGGACACCCTTTCAAATGCTGCCATTTGATGTGGATTAAGAGTGAGTGTGTGTTTGAATCCGTAACGCAGGAGAAACGTTTTCCTCAGTACACGAGTTAACTGGAGCCACTGTACACCTGCTCCAGAGCAGTGGTTCTTTGCAGGACTAGGGTCCACCTGGACGCGTTTGACTTGAACCCAGGATGGTAAGGAAACTCCCTGGCTGTACAACTCTCCTGTTACCCACAGGTCCTCTTTGGATGACTGTGTTCTCTGCGATTCAGAGGACCACCTTGGTTCTGCGTTCTTTGCCCCTGGTTCACTCAGCAAGTTAGGAACGTGTACTGTGGATAACAAACCATCCCACAGGACCACAGAAGAGCTCAGGCCAAAAGGAGCCTTGGGAGGCCTCTGGTCCAACCTCCTGCCCAAAGCAGGGTCAGACGTGGGCTCACACCAGGTGATCTGGGCTATTGCCAGATGGGGCTCGAAACCCTCCAGGCATGGAGATGGCAACCTGACCCACTGCCATACTGCCCTCATGGGGAAGGGTGGTCCCTGGTCTCCAGCCTGAACTCCCCAGTTTCAGCTGTTTCTGTGCAACAGTGGGACAAATGGCCCACTGTGACATCACTGTGTCATGGAGGGTGACGTACCCAGTGGTGGATTGTGACCTCATGTCCCTGGCTGCTTATCTTGAGGCGCTGGCAGAGCCTGGGCCAGCCTGGCTCGTGCCTGGACTCCTGCCGAGCGTGCCTGCGAGGTGCGGAGGTGCGAGCGAGGCTTCTCCAGGTGCTGGGTGGTGCTTTGGGGGCTGCCATCGGCAGCTCTCGGTGCCCGTCCCGGAGCCACCCGCTGTGTTTCCCCGGCCCTGCCTGGTCCAGGCAGCCGGGCACCGCGAGGCGCACTCACAGTGTGGAGGTGAGCTGTGGGGGCAAGATCCCCCTGGGGTGTCTGTGGGGTGGGTAATGGGCCTTGGGGTGCCAGCAGGGTGTCTTTCTCCAGGGACTTGGGCATATCTTCCTGGGACAGCAAGTGACCATGGCCTCTCTCCATTTTGCAGTGCACAACACCCTTTGGCAGAGCTGTCACCAGCGAGGAGGAGCAGCTTCTGAGCCTCAGCTCTCCCCATCCTGCCGCGGAGCACAAACATGGCCACCGAGACAGAGTGGAGCTGCCCTGTCTGCCATGAGGCTCAAGACGGCATTGCCTGTGTGACCCCCTGTCACCACCAGTTCTGCCTGGGATGCATCATGCGGTGGGCAGAAAGGACATCGAATTGCCCACTCTGTCGAGGACCGATGGAGGAGGTCAGGTTTTCCATGCGGGGAGAAAACGACTATCTAAAGTGTGTCGTCGCGTCCTCGGAAGAGTCACCACAGGACAACAGCCAGGCAGGCAGAAGAGTTCCCAGCGTCCGGGCCAACAGCAGCCTCCATCACGCTGCTACATCCCCTCCGTCCTCTCCACAGGAGACGGCGTACCAGGAGGAGCAGGGGGCTGCCGGGACAGAGGCCAGGGATACCATGAGTGGCCTCCTGCCCGAGGTCTGGGCAGAACTTTTCCGGCAAAACAAGCGTCTCCTCAACCCCGTGCTGCCCTGGCTGCGCCAGCGTCTGGAGGCAATATTTGGGGAGCAGTGGTGGCTGGCAACAGGAACAGAAGCCCTGCTCTTGCAGGCCCTGTGCTTATATGGGCTGGACGAGGAGGCCATGGTTGAGCAACTGCAGCCTGGCCTTGAGGAACATACAGCATCACTGGTCCATGACCTCATCGATGTTGTCATGCGTCGGTGCAGTGATGAGGCCTTGAGGATGCTGCAGTCCTTCCCTGCCGGCGAAGAGGAGGAGGATGATGGACATGCAGCCAACTCCAGCTCCACCACCTCCAGATCCACCACCTCCAGCTCCAGCTCCACCAGCTCCAGCAGCTCCCGAGAGGAGACTCCAGACTGCCCCCCAGCCTCCTCCAGCAGCTCTGAAGACTCTGACGTGGAAGTGCATCCCAGCACGTTGGAGGACACTCTGCAGAGGGGTCCCAGCCGCCCTCGGTCTGTGCCTGTCCCTGTGGAGCAGGAGCAGCCCCAGGAAGAGCTGGAGGAGGCAGTGGCAGGTCCCTCTGCCCAGGGCAGCAGCTCCAGATCCTCCGCTCCCAGCCGGGGCAGGGACCGCTCACCCAGGGGCTCCCGGCGGCCCCCAAAAAGAAGGGCCTCCAGCCCTCAGGACTCTCCTCAGCCCCACAAGAGGCCGCCCTGCCGGCGGCACTAGCCGTGGCTCCAGCAGCCCTCCGTTGCTGTAATATAAAATAAAATGTAATTACCTGCATTGTTGAGCAGGGTGCTTATAAAAATGTTCAAGAGGGAGAAGGAAATTTACAGTGCATGGAGGAAGGCACTGACCACTTGGGAAGATTACACGAATGTGGTTAGTGTATGCAGGGATGAAACCAGGAAAGCCAAGGCCTCCTTACAATTAAACCTGGCAAGGGACATTAAAGTCAACAGGAAGGGTGTCTTCAAGTGAGCAGGCAATGTGCAGTTGCAGCCCAGAAGGCCAATCGCATCCTGGGCTGCATCGAAAGATGCATTGCCAGCAGGTCCAGAGAGGTGATTCTTCCTCTTTACTGTGCTCTGGTGAGACCTCACCTGGAGTATTGTGTGCAGCTCTGGAGCCTTCAATATAGGAAAGATACAGACCTGATGGAGCAGGTCCAGAGGAGGGCCACAAGGATGATCAGGGGGTTGGAGCACCTCTGCTACGAGGACAGGCTGAGGGAGCTGGGGTTGTTCAGCCTGGAGAAGAGGAGGCTCCGGGGAGACCTAATAGCAGCCTTCCAGTACCTGAGGGGGGCCTACAGGAAGGCTGGGGAGAGCCTGTTTACAAAGGCCTGCAGTGACAGGACGAGGGGCAATGGCTTTAAGCTGGAGGGAGGCAGATTTAGATTGGAGATCAGGAGGGTGTGAGGGTGGTGAAGCACAGGAGCAGGTTGCCCAGGGAGGTGGTTGAGGCCCCATCCCTGGAGATATTCAAGGTGAGGCTCAACAAAGCCCTGTGCAACCTGGTCTAGTTGGGGGTGTCCCTGCTGACTGTGGGGAGGTTGGACTAGATGACCTTTGGAGGTCCCTTCCTGCCTGGACCATTCTATGATTATATTATTCTATGAATCTATGATTCTATGACTGTTGCCCCAACCCAGGAAGGATTCGTCCAGAAAAGACAAAATTACAGCAAAACAAAGCCAGCATTCAGTGCATCGTGTTCAGAGAAGCAAATCTCAAACTCAGCTGTTTCCTGTGGAAATGACACAAGATGAAGTTTAACTGCTCGTGAAATCCTATGTCCTTCTGTAGGTACATGTAGTATGAGGCTTGGTGCCAGCGTGCCTACTGGAAACAGAGTAGAAGCACATCTCTCTCCAGAAAATAGATTTTCAGCTGAGGAATGCAGCCAATATCCACATATCTCCTTGGACAAGAGGGTAGAACATAAAGAAGGAATGAGAAGCAAATAGGCTTCTGATCATGCTTTGGCATCCAAGACCAGGGGAAGAGAATATCCCTTTGACAACATATCAATGCTGACAAATGACAAATATAGAAATGGTGATGTTGCCCTCAGAACCTACTGTTTAGACTGCTAAAACAAAGTTCTGACAGCAAAAAGACACTGATTGTGTAGCAATTGCAGAAGAAGGAATCACAGAATCTTCATGATTGGAAGGGACCTTTGAGATCATAAAGTNAAAAAGAAAAAAAAAAGAAAAAGAAAAAAAAACCCCAAAACTACAGAAAAACCCCAAACGCACAAACAGAAACAAGCCAACAATCTCGGGCACTAGAGCATCCCCTGAAGTGCTGTGCAGGGGGTTGTAAGGAAGTTGTAAAAGGTAAGTAAGTTGAATTCACCATCCCAGGCTCTGGCAGAGCTGGGGTGGGGCCCAAGGGTGCCTTGCTCCGGCCCCTGGGACACCCCAGGGGACGTGTCACAATGGGGGCGTCTGTAAAGGGCGCCAGCAGGCAGCTGCCCCAGTACGGCCTGCACCGGCGGTGAGGGAGCTCACGGCTCTCTCGCTACTCCTGCGGGCCATGGCTTTCACAAGAGTCCTTGTCGTGCTTCTACTGAGCATCATCGGGCTCACGCTGATGGTTGGATATGGTTGGCTTGCCTGGAAAGACCTTCTCTTTGCTGCCGTCGAGTTCGGTGCGGCTGCTGGATACCTGCTGCTGCTCGTCAGGCTGGGCATGTGGCTCAGGAAAAGGATCCATTCGCCAGACAGGAGCAAAGGGTGGGAGAGGTCCAGCAGCAATGCCCGGGAGGATGAGGAGGAAGAAGAAGAAGTTGACGATTATGTGGAGCGGCTGGTGAGGGAGAAGGTCCGGCGGTCAGCGCGGAGCGTGGCCTACAGGAGAGAGGCAGTGGAGAAGTTGGTGGGCGATCTTCTCGGTGTCTTCCAGGGGCGGTTGTCCAAGAGTTTCTTCCCGGTGCCTCAGCCAGCCATCGGGGTGGGCAGCGCCTTTGAAGGCTGGAGTCCCCGTGGGCATGATGCTGTGTACACCCTGCTTGTGCCCCTGAAACCCCCCCGTGGACATGCCTTCCAGATGGAGCTGGGCACTGGGGTGGATGTGTGGGCAAAGCACCGTGTCCGCGTGAAGCTGGAGTGCACCTGCACGGACGACATGCGTGTGGAGGACAACATGCTATGCTTCGTCCACCAGCCCCACGAGGCGCTGGAGAGAAATCAGGATTCCAGCCTCCTGAGTGAGCTCTGCACTGGCCTCTACCTTGATGTGGAGAAGACCGCCCGCTGGTTCCAGGGCTTGGTGAGCTCAGCCTGGGAGGAGGTGCCTCATTCGCGTCGCTACCGGCTGAGGGTGCTGCCTTCCCGCCGCTCCTGCAAGCTGGAGCTGACAAGCGCCTCCGGGAGATCCCTCTGTGTTGAGATGCTCTTTGGGGTGCAGCGAGGAGACTCGGACATCTTCCTGAGCAGCCAGGCTCTAGAGGCCATCTTCACCCCAGGCACCATGTGGGCAGAGAGCTCTGCTGTGGCAGAAGCAAAGCTCTTCAGCCACGTGGCCAGGCAGGCCCTGCCGGACAGTGTCCACCTCCAATGCCTGCAGCTCTGTGCCAGTAGCCTGGGAGGCACAGTCCTTTCCTCCTATGCCTTGAAGACGGTTGTGATGGATCTCCTGACCCTCCTACCCATGACAAGCTGGTTGGAGGCAGCACTCGTGATCCGGCTTCAGGATGTCATGTGCTACCTACGCGGCTGCCTGGAGGAGAAACGCCTCGATCACTTCATCATTGGCAACAAGTTCTTGCCCAAGGACATCATCTTGCCCCCAGCCATCCAACAAGCTGAGCCAGTCAACCTCTTCCAGTGCCTGGTGCAGGATCCAGAAGCCTACGCCAAGGCACTGTGTGAGTTTGAGGAGCTGCAAGACCGGCTCACGGGACTGCTGCTCTACAGAGTCTGAAAGAGGTTTTCACCTCTGACACCACCTCTGTGGTTGCATCCCCTGGACTGCCTGTCATCTTCCGGAGCTTCCCTTTGTACATAGTTGTGAATACATGGTGTGTTGGAACAAAAGTTGCACCTCTGAGTGGGCGTGCATCGTTTCTGGGGGGAAGGCAGGCATCGAGTGCTGGCTGCTCAGCCGCCCCAGAGGCGGGCAACATTTTGCTGAAGAGCTGACGTGGTGGGCCCTGCTTTCCCTGAGGCTGTAGCTAAGGCTCCCCCTCCTGCCCATGCTCCTGCCTTGAGGCAATGGGAAGAATTGGTCACCCTCCACAAGCAGTGGCCGGCACTGCGGCGGCTGTGTGGCAGGAGAGGTGCACTCAATCCTCTCTTTGGGACACCTCCAGGGGAAATCCAAGGTGGGTATAAGGGCGAAGATTTGCAAGATCTCCAATAGCTGTCCCGTCAGACCAACTGTCTGTGTCTGAGCGCTAAAGCAGCCCAACAGGTGCCCCGAGGCTTTGGCAGGCTCTCCAAGGGCTGTGCCAAGGGTGTTTGCATCTTCCAAGAAGGCAGGGTCTATTTCTTTATGGGAAATTGAAAATGTTAGTTAAAATTTGTTTCAAGAAATATGACATCTTCTCTTAGATATGTTCCTAATGTATTTTTCTTGGTACAAGGCACTTAATGATTTCTTTTCTCTATCTGGCACTTTCAATGCCAGAAAAACAGATATTCAGCAGTGTGATCACATTGCTGAATACGTGGTTTTGCTCCTCCCAGGAATGTAGGATTATAAGTCATTAAATTGAAAATTTCACTTTAGGTTGGTGTTTCTAGTGCATTGATACTATATACAGTGAATTGTCAATTAATACTTCAAGGTATTTCAAGCCTCAGCTGTTGTCAACTACTTGAACAAAAGAAAGGAACATATAAGAGAGAGGGAGGAAAGGAAATTGGGCAGAGAGGAATAGGTAAGTATATCAATCTTGTTCCTTTCTAGGAAAAGTAATAAACAAATGTTTTGGTTAAAGGACCATAATTAGGAGGACACTAAGAGACGCTCTTATTTGACAAAGACTTTTGGCAATTGAAGTGAGTATTTCTGAGTTGACATGTAAACTTCAGTCATGTTAAACTTCAGAATCCACTCTAAAGCGACCTAAGTATTGCAAAATATGCTCACATAATGGTAACTTTAGGATTCAGAATAATTTTTATTCTCAAACATAACACACACTACTAGGAGGGGTCAGTCAATGTCCCTTTTGTGTTATTGCTTTTGTGTTTACAGGAGTGATCAGAAGAACCAATGGGGTTTAGCTGGATAAATATATATATAAACACACACCTTATCACACATATCAAAACACATTGTGGCCTGGAAAGCTTCTACAACCCCATATCATTCTGTGATTCTGTGATCCGATTTCCCTGACATGGTGGCTGCGTGCTGCTTTCTGACCCTTCTCCATGTTCCTGTGATAGCCACTATGTCATAGTTTTCCTGGTGCATCATGGCTTCAAATTCCCCCTGTTTGTTGTTCATACAGCGTGCATTGGTATAGATGCACTTCAGACAAGATACTGGTTTCAACATCTTTTTGTCAGTGTGGGCCCCATTTCCTACCAGGCCCCTCTCAGGTGTTTCCATAATTTCTAGGTGTCCATCACTTCTCGGAAATTAATTGGTAGAGTAAGAGTCCTTGCTAGTCCACCAGCCCTCAAGCCCTGGCATGTTTCCCTTGAGTTTAGTCCTAACAGGCCCAGTTATCCCCCCCTCTCCCCTCATATCTAGTTTAAAGTCCTGTCAATGAGCCCTGCTAATTCCTGTCCCAAAATTCTTTATCCGCTCTGGGACCGGCGCATCCCACCTGCCACCAGCAGGCCAGGTGTCTCATATGGCAACCTATCATTAAAAAACCCAAAGCCCTGTCAATAACACCGGTCCCGAAGCCATAAATTGACCTGCTGTCTCTTCCTATTAACTTCCTCACTCAAGATAGCCACTGATGGGATAGAGAACACTGCTTTTGTTCCCTATCCCTTAAGCACCCTTCCCAAGGCTTTAAAATCTCTTTTAATTGATTTTGGGCTCCTTCTTCCCACATCATCACTGCCCACCTGAAATGCTAAAAAGGGGTAATAATTAGAAGGGTTGACTAGAGTAGGAACTTTGTCCAGCACATCCCTGACCCGTGCCCCAGGGAGGCGGCAGACTTCCCTGTGAAGCGGGTCAGGACGGCATATTGGTCCCTCTGCCCCCTTCAACAGAGAGTCACCCACAACGATGACCCTTCTGCTTTTCCTTTCAGAACTAGTTGTAATGCCAGTTAGAGGCCAAGTAAAGACTTGGTCTTTCTGGCACTGCCTGCCTAGATGTACCACCCTCCCCTCCAACAGCCAGTTCCTCCTGCAGGATTCCGTACCGGTTCTG
>QJSC01025776.1:23421-94334 GCA_003697955.1 Calidris pygmaea
GGGGAGAGGCCTCTGCCCGCCCTGGGGCTCCTTACAAAATGGCGGTGTGATGAGCCGTGGGAGGAGCTGGCTCCACACAGGCTCAGTCAGCAGCCGCCCACCAGCTGGCAGCCCCCGGCACCAGGAGGAGGCTTTGCCCGGCGTCAAAAAAGCCCCAAAAAGAGCTTTCCGTCAGCCTTTTTAGCTACAGATCCCTTCTTCCAGCGCAGTCTTACCTGCCCTGGAGCCGGTCTCCCTCGCAAATAAAGGTGATATGGCTGTGGGAGTCTGCTATAGACCTCCCAACCAAAGCAGTGAGGTGGATGAAGCCTTCTATAAGCAACTGGGAGAAATATCGCAGTCGTTTGCCATTGTCCTTGTGGGGGACTTTAACCTCCCCGATATCTGCTGGGAATACAACACGGCAGACAGGGAGCAACCCAGGAGGTTCCTGGAATGTGTGGAGGATAACTTCCTCATGCAGCTGGTAAGTGAGCCGACCAGGGAAAGTGCCCTCCTAGACCTGCTCCTTGTGAACAGGGAAGAACTTGTGGGGGAAGTAAAGGTTGGAGGCCATCTAGGGCACAGTGATCATGAGATGATTGAGTTCTCGATCCTTGGAGAAACAAGGAGAAGGGTTACCAAAACTGCCACCTTAGACTTCCGGAGGGCAAACTTTAAGCTGTTCAGAAGACTGCTAGACCAAATCCCTTGGGAGGATGCCCTTAAGGATACAGGAGTCCAGGAAGGATGGACATACTTCAAGAAAGAAGTCTTGAAGGCACAGGAGCAGGCTGTTCCCATGTACCGAAAAACAAGTAGGCGGGGAAGGAGGCCAGCCTGGCTTAACAGGGATCTCTTGCTGGATCTCAAAAACAAAAAGAGAGTCTACGACCTTTGGAAGAGGGGGCAAGTCTCTCATGAAGACTATAAAGATGTAACGAAGCTATGCAGGGAGAAAATAAGGGGTGCCAAAGCGCAGCTAGAGCTCAACCTAGCTGTAGCTGTTAAGGATAATATAAAATGTTTCTGTAAATTCATGAACAACAAAAGGAGGATTAGGGAAAATCTCCCTCCTTTCTTGGACACAGAGGGAGACATAGTCACAAAGGATGAGGAAAAGGCTGAGGTGCTCAACGCCTACTTCGTGTCAGTCTTTAGCAGTGGAACTAGCTGTTCCCTGGACACCCAGCCTCATGAGCTTGGAGACAGGGAGGGGAAGCAGAATGAGAGCATCACGATTAAAGGGGAAGAGATCAGTGATCTGCTAAGCTGCTTGGATGCACGTAAGTCTATGGGACTGGATGGGCTACACCCAAGAGTTCTGAAAGAGTAGGCAGATGTGCTCGCCAAACTGCTTTCCATCATTTACAGGAAGTCATGGCTAACTGGGGAGGTCCCAATGGACTGGAGGGTGGCAAATGTAACACCCATCTACAAGAAAGGCAAAAAGGAGGATCCAGGAAACTATAGACCTGTCAGTCTGACCTCGATACCAGGGAAGGTCATGGAGCAGGTCATCTTGAGTGCCATCAAAATCCACATAATGGGCAACCAGGGGATCAGGCCTAGTCAGCGTGGGTTTATGGAAGGCAGGTCCTTCCAGATGAACCTGATCTCCTTCTATGACAAGATAACCAGATTATTGGACGAGGGAAAGACTATTGATATTGTATACCTGGACTTTCGAAAAGCATTTGATACTGTCCCCCATACAATTCTTGTGGAAAAACTGGCTTCACACAGCCTGGATGAGCATACGATCCGCTGGATCAAGCACTGGCTGACGGGAAGGTCCCAAAGAGTGATGCTCAATGGATTTAAATCCAGCTGGTGGCCGGTCACAAGTGGTGTGCCTCAGGGCTCAGTGTTAGGACCATTTCTGTTTAACATCTTTATTGATGATCTCAATAAGGACATAGGGTGTATCATCAGCAAGTTCGCAGATGACACCAAGTTAAGCAGGGGTGTTGATTCCCAGGAGGATAGGGAAGCTCTACAGAGAGACTTAGATAGATTGGATCATTGGGCCAACATCAATGGTATGAGTTTCAACAAGGGCAAGTGCCAGGTCCTGCACTTGCGCCACAACAACCCCATGCAGCGCTACAGCCTTGGGGAAGTGTGGCTGGAAAGCTGCCTGGCAGAAAGAGACCTGGGGGTTCTAATTGACAAGCGGCTGAATATGAGCCGGCAGTGTGCCCAGGTGGCCAAGAAAGCCAACGGCATCCTGGCTTGTATTAGAAATAGCGTGACCAGCAGAAGTAGGGAGGTGATTGTCCCCCTATACTCAGCACTGGTGAGGCTGCACCTCGAATATTGTGTCCAGTTTTGGGCACTTCAATACAAGAGAGATATCGAGGTGCTGGAGCAGGTGCAGAGGAGGGCAACGAAACTAGTGAAGGGCCTGGAAAACAAATCATATGAAGAGCGGTTGAAGGAGCTGGGACTGTTTAGTTTGAGGAAGAGGAGGCTGAGGGGAGACCTCATCACTCTCTACAACTACTTGAAAGGACACTGTAGAGAGGTTGGTGCTGGTCTCTTCTCACAGGTAATTAATGATAGAACGAGAGGGAATGGCTTCAAGCTCCAACAGGGTAGGTTTAGACTGAACATTAGGAAAGAATTTTTCACAGAAAGAGTGGTCGGGCATTGGAATAGGCTGCCCTGGGAGGTGGTTGATTCACCATCCCTGGATGTGTTTAAGGGACGTTTAGATGTGGTATTGGGGGATATGGTGTAGGGGAGAACTTTGTAGAGTAGGGTAGATGGTTGGACTTGATGATCCCAAGGGTGTCTTCCAACCTAGACAATTCTATGATTCTATGAATTTGTGCAGCGTGGAGGGTCCTGAACACTGTCAACATCTGAAAGAGCTGTGTGCTAAGCACTGTGAAAAGCATATCATGGATGGTTTGAAATTATAATTTTGATACTAACAGTAACAAAAAAGTCAACCAAACCCTGAGATGTCCTTGGGAGCTTGTGTTTTGGGGCTGTTGCATTCCATGCTGACTTGAAATGCCTACTGCCCTTGGGAAGGACAGAGAAGAAAAGCAGGCCAAAGATCTAGTTCCTAAGAGAATTTGGCATGACAATAACTGCAGAAAAGTCCTCTCTGCAACGTGTGAAGCTCACTAAGAAATGTGCACAGGGTCACAAGTGCACACCACAGCTGATGCTTGGGAGTGTAACACATGAGAGAAGTTCTGTACTCTTCTGTCCCATTGTCTCCTCTAAAAGGAAAATGCTGTACACATTTAGGACTGTGCTTCAGGTGAACTGACCTTCCCTGCCACTCATGCTTCTCCTTTGATAATGTAAATTTTAACTGGTTTTATCTTTCATGATAAATGATTTTCTAAGTGGGGAGGACTTGAGGAAAGGAGTGAATGGCACTAGGAAACTGAGACGCAATCATATCAGGAGTTAGAAAAACTTACCACATGACATGAAAGGCCAGTAGAGAAAGAGGTGAACTGATTTCCAGCTGTGCTTCTTTAGAACATACTCCCATTGGGACTCTGGTATATAAATGAATCCCTTTACATAAAGAATATGCTATCATTACAGTAATGATGTGGGAGAGTCAAAAAAGCAGGAAACCAAATGGGATGTAATGAGGAAAGTAGATAAAGGGAAACTGAGACAGGGCTACACAGGTGTGTGCTATTCTTCAATTATTCATTTTAATAAAATTAGTCTATTTCCATGGTCCTTTAGCCTTCCATTACTACAGCGCTACACTGAGGGTCTTTGACAAAGGTGCCCCTGTCCCAAATAAGTCCTTTGTCAAGACCCCAGCTGATGGCAGTGAGATTCCTCGGGTGCTGATTGTCAGGCTTTTTAAAGCTAGAGTCACAAATATGATTATCAGCATAAGGGCTGCGCAGCTTGCAGCTCTCTTTGGGTTCACGGTAGAATTTGATGCTAGCCTGCATGACTTCAGTCAGCGTCAGGGCCAGTCAGCCCTGAAACAGCTGCTGTCAGTTCAGCTTTTAGAGAGGAAAGTACCAGTCATCGAAGAAAGCCAAAAGATGATCAGGGGGCAGCCCAAGGTACCCAGACTCTCATTTCTCTGAGTGAAACCCATGCTCCCATTACAGATATTCCTGTTGCCAAACACTGAGGTGAATTTGGGAGGACAAATGACCCGAGGGAACAAAATTTCTGACCAATGTGCTTGGGATACTTAATATGCAGTGTATACTTCAGATGCTACCATGAAACTGCAATGCTTTTCAGGAAACTACACAGCCCTCCAACACCATGTCTCTTCCTGGAAAAGACACTTGCCCTATTGTAAAATGTCCATTCCAACTCGAGGCACACAAAAATTTGATACCTGTTTTATAACAAACCTCAGAACTAGACCACTGTTCAAAAGGAATTTTTGTACAGAAAAAAGTACCCCAACCTATTCACATGCACAGCTGGAATGAGAAGCATGTGAAATGCGATATGCAAATGCGTGAATGAATTGTAATGATTTTAATGAAGAAGTCAGACACATCTGGTTTCGGAAGGAGTCCATGCTAATTCCCCTGTTTCACTAAATTCAGAACTTCGACATTCACTAATTCAAATCAAAGGGCTAATTTAAAGCATTTGACAAGTTTAGTTTTACTGATTCCTGTGTAATCAGGTTCATAAACAAGAGTTGTTTCAACGAGGCAAAAAATTACTAAGCACTTCTATTAACATTTCTACAAGTATTTAAAATAGCACTGACTGACCATTCTTTCCTCCCTCAGCTAAAATCAAGCATATCAGATAGACACATCTTTGCAGTAATGGGTTTCCACTGTATTTTTTTTTTTTCTAGGTGCAGAAAGAGAAAGATTCTAAAAACTCCAAGTGTCTCAGAATTCATTGAAATATAGATTATTTCCGAATCTAAGTTCTGGTTCCAGTGGTTCACCAAAGAGCCATTATCCAGTGAAAAAAAGTCCCTCTTTACATCTAACTTCAGCTCTTTCTCCTGTCACACTTAATGGGGATCTGTGGTGTCACACTTTTGCAGTCTAGAATTCAAAGCTGATACTGAGGAAGAAATTGCCCCTCAGGTGCTCCCACAGCTTTGCAGTTCAAATTACTCCTATTTCTGCTTACTTTCAAATTAATTTCCTTCATGCAAGGCAGCTAACCTTGTAAAGTCATCCCCTTGTAATAACAAGAATTTACTGCACTTTTACATCACCTTTCATCCGTCAATCTACATTAGGAGAGACACTGTATTTTCATCCATTTTAGCGATGAGGAAACTGAAGCAAGGAAAAATTATTTACTCTCAGAAAAGCAGCAGTAGCTTGATGAGAAAGCAAACTCCTAGCCTTCATCCAAGGTACTGATTAATCCTTATTGTACTTGGGATTCCTGAAGAAATGAGGAATCATGTTAAAGACTTTGTAGACAAAGTATACAGAAGTTCAAAAGGCAAGTGAAGAACTACGTGGAGAAAAAATTCCTCCTACCTTGTATTCTTTCAATACAGAGAAATCTTTTTTTGCTTAAGAAACGTTTTGACCACAAAGTATTGCAGACTCAGAAGGGTATCCTGCTCTTAATTAGGTTGTTCTTCCATGCTTCCCGGGAGGTGTTACTGGATGGGGTGAGAAATCAGACCTTCTGTTTGAGAATAGTGTTGCCATTCCTGTGCTGCTTCACAGCCTTTTTGGGGCAAGTGTATTAATCGGATCTCAGCATTAAAGCAAGTTTGTCTACCCTGTCTTTCCCCTCCTCTTCTGTCCCCACACAGGCATTACCACACTCAGACATGTACATCCAGTTCTAAGATCATTTGAGAAATGACCACATATGCCTTCCTGTTGCAGTTTGGGCCCGGTTGGCCAATGACAACAGATGTTCTTCTCCACCTCATGCTCCAAGGAGAGGAAGAAGAGAGATACAGAAATTTACAAGTTTACTAAGAGTAAACTACTTTAATGAAATATTAATAAAATAAAATGGGAATAATGAAAAGTGGCCCCCGGTATCCAGCCTGAACTCCCCAGTTTCAGCTGTTTCTGTGCAACAGTGGGACAAATGGCCCACTGTGACATCACTGTGTCATGGAGGGTGATGTAACCCAGTGGTGGATTGTGACCTCATGTCCCTGGATGCTTATCTTGAGGTGCCGGCAGAGCCTGGGCCAGCCTGGCTCGTGCCTGGACTCCTGCCGAGCGTGCCTGCGAGGTGTGGAGGTGCGAGCGAGGCTTCTCCTGGTGCTGGGTGGTGCTTTGGGGGCTGCCATCGGCAGCTCTCGGTGCCCGTCCCGGAGCCACCCGCTGTGTTTCCCCGGCCCTGCCTGTCTTCTCCAGCCCAGCGCGTAGAACAAACATGGCCACCGAGACAGAGTGGAGCTGCCCCATCTGCTGCGATACTCAAGATGGCATCGCCTATGTGACCCCCTGTCACCACCAGTTCTGCCTGGGATGCATCATGCGGTGGGCAGAAAGGACATCGAATTGCCCACTCTGTCGAGGACCGATGGAGGAGGTAAAGTTTTCCGTGCGGGGAGAAGATGACTATCTAAAGTGTGTCATCACGTCCTCAGAAGAGTCACCACAGGACAACAGCCAGGCAGACAGAGCTCCCAGTGTCCGGGCCAACAGCAGCCTCCATCAAGGTGCTACATCCCCTCTGACCTCTCCGCAGGAGTTGGTGTTCCAGGAAGAACAGGGGGCTGCAGGGACAGAGGCCAGGAATACCATGGGTGGTCTCCTGCCCAATGTCTGGGCAGAAATTTTCCGGCAAAACAAGCGTCTCCTCAACCCTGTGCTGCCCTGGCTTCGCCGGCAGCTGGAGGCAATATTTGGGGAGCAGTGGTGGCTGGCCGCTGGAGCAGAAAGCCTGTTCCTGCACACCCTGTGCTTATACGGGCTGGATGAGGCGGCCATTGTCCAGCGAATGGAGCCTACCCTTGGAGAACATGCAGAATCACTGGTCCATGACCTCATCATCGTCATCATGCGTCGGTGCAGTGTGGAGGCCTGGAGGATACTGCACTCCCTTGCTGCTGGGGAGGAGGATGAAAGCCATGCAGCCAACTCCAGCTCCGCCAGCTCCAGCTCCACCAGCTCCAGCTCCACCAGCTTCAGTAGCTCCCAAGAGGAGACTTCCAATCCCCACCCAGCCTCCTCCAGCAGCCCTGCAGACTCTGAAGTGCACCCCAGCACGTTGGAGGACACTCTGCAGAGGGGTCCCAGCCGCCCTCGGTCTGTGCCTGTCCCTGTGGAGCAGGAGCAGCCCCAGGAAGAGCTGGAGGAGGCAGTGGCAGGTCCCTCTGCCCAGGGCAGCAGCTCCAGATCCTCCGCTCCCAGCCGGGGCAGGGACCGCTCACCCAAGGGCTCCCGGCGGCCCCCAAAAAGAAGGGCCTCCAGCCCTCAGGACTCTCCTCAGCCCCACAAGAGGCCGCCCCGCCGGCGGCACTAGCTGGGGCTCCAGCAGCCCTCCATTCCAGACAAAGGAAATAAAATTCCATTTCCCTGACATGGTGGCTGGGTGCTGCTTTCTGACCCTTCTCCTCCTGCCTCTCCATCCACCCTGCGGCCCACCACAGGGGGCACCACCCTGCTGGGGGCATGGCCATGGGCCTCCATAGCCCCTGGGCCATGTCAGCGGCGCCTCCTCCCCAACAAATCCTGCTGCAGCCGCTCACCCACAGCACAGCTGGTGCCGAGGGCAGAGTGGGCAGGAGGGGAAGCTGGTTTGGCCACAGGTCCCATGGGGACCCAGGTGGCCACCACCCCTGCTTTCTCCTGTCTGCCCCTGTGGCCCCCGCCTGGTCCCAGTGACACGAGAGCCATCCCGAGCTCTGACCACTGGGATGGAGCACCCTTGTAGCCCTGGACCCTGCTGTGGGGTGTCGGTGTGGGGACAGTGAGGAGAGGTTGCCCCAACCCCAGGTGTGCCTGAGGGCCCTGTCAGGGGCTTCCTCTCCCAGCTGGGTGCAGTGGGATGCACGCCTGAGGCTGGAGGACTCCCACCGCTGGCAGGGGTGCAAACAGTGAGGGTGATAAAGCTTTTCTCCTGGGGACAGCTTGCCAGCATGAAGCATTGCTAAAGCAACACAAAAATTCTTGTGGGGGAGATAGTTTTGTACTGACAGAATAACAGAAGTGACAGCCGTCCCACGGGACCACACAATAGCTCAGGCTTGAAGGGATCTTGGGAGGTCTCTGGGCCAACCTCCTGCCCAAAACAGGGTCAGCCCTCGAGTCAGACCAGGGTACTCAAGTCAGACCTTGAGTGCCGAGGGCTGACCCTCCAGCTGGAGCATGAAACCCTCAAGGCATAGAGGCATGGAATTGTAGAATCATTTTAACTTGGTAAAAGACCTTTAAGACCATTGAATCCAGCAGTAAACCTCACACTGCCAAAACCACCACTAAACCATGTCCCTAAGCACCACATCTACACCTCTTTTAAATACCTCCAGGGATGGCAACTCAACCACTTCCCTGGCCAGCCTGTTCCAATGATTGACAACCCTCTTGATACAGAAATTGTTCCCAATTGCCAATCTAAACCTTGTATGGGGGGAGTGGTGCAATTTGAGGCCATTTCCTCTTGACCTGTCGCTTGTTCCTTGGGAGAAGACACCAACATGCACCTTGCTACAACCTCCTTTCAGGGTGTTGCAGAGAGTAATAAGGTCTCCCCTCAGTCTCCTTTTCTCCAGGCTGAACAATCCCATCCCCCGCAGCCACTTCTCATAAGACTTGTGCTCCAGACCCCTCCCCAGCTTGGTTGTCCTTCTCTAGACACAGTCCAGCACCCCAATGTCTTTCTTGTAGTGAGGGGCCCAAAACTGAACACACTAATCGAGGTGCGGCCTCACCACTGCTGAGTAAAGAGGGACAATCTCTTTCCTAGTCCTGCTGGCAAAGCTCTTTCTGATACATGGCAGGTGCTACTGGTCTTCTCGGCCACATTGGTACACTGTTGGCGCATACTTAGATGGCTCTTGACCAACACTCCCAGGTCATTTTCTCCCAGGCAGCTCTCCAGCCACTTTCCCCCAAACCTGTAGCACTGCATGAGGTTGTTGTGACCCAAGTGCAGGACCCAACACTTGGCCTTGTTAAGATCATACCATTGGCCTCGGCCCATTGATGCAGCCTCTCCAGATTCCTCTGCAAAGTCTTTCTACCCTCAAGCAGGTCAACACTCCCACCCAACTTCTTGTTGTCTGCAAACTTACTGAGGGTCCACTCAATCCCCTTGTCCTGATTATTGATAAAGATATTAAAGAGAACCGACCCCAATACCAAGCCTTGGGAGACACAGTTTGTGACCAGACACCAACTGGATTTAACTCCATTCACCACAGCTCTCTGGGCCAGGCCTTCCAGCCAGTTTTTTAGCCAGTGAAGAGTACTCCCATCCAAGCCATGGGCAGCCAGTTTCTCCAGGAAAATGTTGTGGGAAATGGTGTGAAAGGCTTTAGTAAAGTCTAAGTAGACAACATCCACAGCATTTCCCTTGTCCACCAAGGAGATCATGCTGTCATAAAAGGAGATCAGGTTAGTTCAAGGAGGACCTGCCTTTCATAAGCCCATGGTGACTGGGCCCGGTTACCTGGTTGTCCTGTATGTTCCATGTGATAGCACTCAAGATGATCGCATGGCGATTGCACAGCCTCTCTGGGCAGTCTGCCCCACTGCCATACTCTCCTTATGGGGGAAAGGTTACCCCTGATCTCCAGCCTTATCCTCCTTAGTTCCAGCTGATGTTGTGTGCCTGAGAGTCCCACCAGGCACGTCTGTGAAAGGCCTGACCATGGGCAGTTGATCACTTCCCCAAAGATGCAGGGGTGCTGTTAGGTGCCCTAAAGCCATCTCTGCTCCAGGATAAACCAGCCTCACAGCCCCTCCTGCAACATCCTAGTGCAAGCTTGTTATTGGAGTCAGAGCTGAAAGCCTTGCCTCTATGCTAGTACATTGCTCTATTGCTTAACCTAGGGGACAACTAACTGCATGTGCAAATTTTAAGCCATACATAGAGTAGGTCTGTTTTGCATTTGCCATGGCCTACAGAGGATTACTGAGGTTTTGGAAAGGGGTTTTTGTTTCTTCATTTTTCCTCTGTGGGATGACTCAGCTAGTCTAATTTTCTGAAAGCAGCTATTGAAATGCAAATAATTTTTTTGAACTTTAAGGATAAAGATATTTCCAGAAATTCTCACACAGAAAACTTCACGAAAGGAAGGGAGGGAGCTGTGATGTGAGCTACTTTTGGTTTCTCTGTCTCTTTCTCCCTCCCCACCTCATTTTTTCTTTCTTTGCCTCTTTCTTTCTCTCCCTTCTTCTTCCCTTCCTTCTTCTCCTCCCACTCTGTCTCCATTCTTTTTCTTTCTCCTCTCTTTTCAATTTCCAAGCGTAGCCCTCAGTGCCAGCAGGTGCTTTCTTCAAAAGGCAATTATAAAGCATTGTGCTTTGTATTCAGTCAGCATTCTCCAATGCCAAGTTTGGCAAGTAAGATGTTGATCTGGTCCATCAGAGTGACCAAAGCAGTGATGGCACTGCAGTGCAGCCACTTGCAGTTTACTGGGAAGATGTTTGGCCCAGCTGTGCAAGTCCATGAGCCAGATACTTTTCCCTGACAATATTGAGAACAGACCTTCATATTTCTCCCCTCCCCTTTCCTCCCCTTCTTCTAACACAGAGCAGTCACCAAAAAACAGGAAGATTTTTCTGAAGGACTCAATATATTAAATGAATTCAGTGATTTTTACTTTGTCTTTCTTTCTCACCATCCAAATCTATTTTGATTGGCAATAAGTTAATTTTCCCCAAGTTAAGTCTGTGTTGCCTGTGACAGTAATTAGTTATTTCCCTGTCTTTATCTCAGCCTATGAGCTATTCCATCTTATTTTTTCCCTGTCCTGTTGAAGAAGGGGAATGACAGAGAGACTGGATGGGCATCTGGCTGCCAGCCAAAGTTAAGCCATCACAGAGCACTTACTAGGAGCCCTGCTCTGATTTTTAGGTTTAAGAATATTGGCTGATTGCACATCACACCAGGTTAAGTGTGGACATGCAAGTTGTCATCCTCATCTAACAGATTGTTTGCTACCAGTGAGAATCAATTATATTGTGCTGTGTGGGTTTGTTTTGTGGCTTCGAAGTTTCTGCAGAAGCCTCATTGACTTTCAAAACTGACATATAGGTGAAAAACATCCTCCTTGGGCAGAAATACCTATCCTACAGAGCTAGGTATCTATTTTATTATTTGTGCTCTGATTGCAAGCTGAGTTCAGGACCGTGCCCTGCTTTGCCCCTCATATCAAGAGATAGTCCACAGCTTGAGGAGTGTGCAAGGCTGCTGAGGGCACAGCTAATGAGTTATATTAATATAGCACCAGAGCCTGAAGTCATGCTCTGCACTGCCTCCTGTCCACTAGTTCCCAAGTTTGCAAATTGTACTTTTGTCAAGGGCAGATGGTGGACAGTAGATTTCAATGCCTGCGGGAGTTTACTGCCTGTATGTATTCAAGGACCAGGGCTCGATCTGCAAGGTGGATTAAATCTCCTACTAGGGAAAACATTTTCCAAGATCAAAGTTACATCTTTTACTCTGAAAGCAGCTCCACTGTGGTTCTGGAAAATGTTTCCTCCTTAACTTGGGACGCTCCGATGTCACCTACCAGTAAAACCTACTGGTTGTGCAGCCTGGCTTTTAAAGCCTGAATGAAAATAAATGCCACGGTGCTCTGAATGTGTTTAAAGCTGGCACTTTCCTTCACTGCTTGAGTGTCCATTCAGTAAAATGTGTGCTTGTGTTATTTACATCAGCTGGATTTCTTCAGAATCTGGCTTTGCGAGTGCTTGTTACAGATAATTTTATTTTGTTGCATAACAGAAGTTAAGTAAAATCTAAAAAAAATAGTCATTCTTCTAAAAATTTTCTTAGCCTGGTTCCAGTCAGTTATGGAGACATACTGTCAGGCTCTCTTTTATCCAGTATTTAGGCCTTAGAGTGAGTATTTTTAATGTAATGTTAGCACTAATTTGATACATCCCTGAGATCTGAACAAAAAGCCTCATGTAAGACAGCATGTGAGTACAAAATCAAACAGTCTATCATTTTAGCTAATAGAAGGTTGTTTATTTGCTCAGGTAGTTTTTGATTCCAAGCTCTTAATGTGCCTGTAGGAGAATAAATTACTACCTACTATGCATAATGCCCAAAGAATATAAATAATTGTAAATACTTTCTCTCTTTCTAGTTAGGTAAACTGTAAAACTCAGCTGTGAGTTCAAGTTCTGCTTGTCTATATACAGTTCTTTTGATTTACATATCACTTCCCTCCCCATTCAGACCATGTTACAGATTGATGAAGACAATGTTAAGTATGTTCTGAGGTTAATACAACAAAAAGAAATTACTCTCCACTTATGCCAAATTATACTCTTTCTTTTCAAGTGATCAGAAGGTGTCTGTTTGCAACCATTGACAGTTGAACAAGTTGAACATTGAACAAGTAAATACGCTCAGGACAGAATTTGCTTAAACACTTCTGTAGGGCACAATGGCTTCTCCTGTATCAATAGGTAGAGAAGATAGATAGAGATGGATTTTACATTAAAAAAAAGGCACAAAAAGATGAGAAATGACCTCTGAAAATTCCAATAAATTCAAGGACTTGAATTCAAAAGTGGTAAATAGTTTAATTGAGGAAAATGCCATCTGTGATTTGTTTTTTAAGGGAAGAATCCATTTCCTCTTGGGTGATCCAGAAAGTCCGAAGTACCACCAATTTTTATTCTCCATTATCATGGTAAATTCACAGCGTACACGTGTCATGGTTTGGCCTCAGAGGGAAACAAAGAACCACAAGGCTGCACCCAACCCCTTCCCCCAGCCATGAGGGGAGAATTGGAAGAAAAAGACAAAACTCCTGGGTTGGGACAAACGCAGTTTAACAGAAGAGCAAAGGGAACAGGAAAACAACAACAGTAACACAGGATACAGGGAGGTACAAAAACGCTCAGGATTGGATGGGATGGGATACCTATGTCCCTGCTAGATCCTGGGGAGAATTAACCCTGTTCCTGCCAGAAGCAGGACAGCATGGTTCTAAAAGTGTAATGAATTCTTAATTGTTGCTCTTTTTCACATAACTATTCTCCAGTCAGCTGCTCCTGCAGCCAGGGTCAGTGTCACTCAATGTAAATTTGCAATACACTCTAGAGTCAGCCTCTGAAGAAATTTCTGTTAGTCAAAACTGGAAGAGACCAAGAGGAATAGAAGCAATTAGGATATAAAAATTCCTCCCCAGGAACAGTGACTTTGATTCCTTTTTTGGAGAGAAAAATGATACCTTTTGGCAGTATTCTTGGGGGCTTAGTGGCGCAGAATGGTTTTAATGGGGTTGGGTGTGTTTAGGAAGCTAAGATGCCAACATTTTAAATAAGAAAAAGAGACTTTGTTCTGAACAAACTATTTTCCTCAGATGAATACCCATAGTACGGAAGAGAGCCCAATGTAGGTTATTTTATAAACAATATTAATTTCTGATTTTTATTAGTTTGTAAGAAAACCAATTAAAATCAGGGTAAAATTCTGTAAGAAAATATGAAAACTAACTGATGCAGTTGACAAAATAAGACCATTGCTGTACTAATCACCAAAATAATTCAGGAAGTCCAGATCCTAGAAAAATGAAATAGAAATCAAACATGTGATTTACCGCCAGTAGAAACTTTCAGGCTTTGAAAGATTCAGCCTCTGAAAGCCTACATGCACTCAGGTATTGATGCATGAGACACATGGACATGGGCTAGTGGCTTCTCTATCCTCAGAGAACAGAATAAAATACAACTTTTTGTGTGAATATAAACCTGTTAATAGGAAAATTTAGAAATCCAGGCAACAGACAAGAAAAAGATGGACAGTAAAAGCACAAAGGGATGAAAAGCTTACCACATCTGACAAAAGAGCAGTATCTAATTCCAGAGGCAAATAAGTCAGTCATTGAAGGACTACCTCCTGAGTCCACAGGTTACAGCGAATGAAAGGACGCTGTGACAGTGCCACAGAGACCATCAAGGCTTTGGGGGTATAAAGACAAGGCATTGACAGGCTTGACTGATGTGAGAGCAGGGGATAGACTGCCAGAGGTGATTCTGCCAGAAAACCCAAATGGGATGCTCCATTGCTTCAGTCAAACAATGCCCTCGTCAGAGGATGATAAGATTACAGGAGGAGGTCGGAAAGGATAGTGTCTGAGACCCAGATCCTTCCTGTTGTATCAGTGCCTGGGTCAAAGTTCTCCCAGAGACTGTCCATGAGCCTTGGCTGTCAGAGCTGTTGCTAATGGCCAACCCTAAGCCTGACATCTCCTAGCTTTTGAGGGCCTCATCATTTAGGTCCTGTAGTGACCGATCCCTGTTTGTCTTGGCTGCACGCAAAACACTTGCACATTGATATCAAAACTATGTGCGAATGCCCTTATAAAACCACTGATGTCACCCATACAGGTGTGCGAGCCGCCAGTCTGTACGGACTGGAAGGCTGAAGAGCTGGAAACTCTTTACCAAGTGTCATCCCAGCCTCCCAGGCTCTCTACCCTGGGAGGTGAAGAAAGAAGGGCAGACTTTGATTTTTTAATTCTCTCTGATTTCTTGAGAGCACCGTACATGGCTATTGCACTGTGCCTGAGCTTTTGTAATTGTAGTAGTAGTACGAAAATTGAAAATAGAAAAGCACTGCACTCCCCTAACCATGTGCTAATACCTGTTATTAGCAAAGAACATAATCGTCTGAGTCCCTCAGATACAGATTTAAAAAAACCTTGCAGCTTGCTAGAGAGCTTATCAGAAGTAATTAAAGCCTGGCTAGGCATACTTGCTTTTAAGGTACCCAGAAGGACTTGCTCCATTTTTATGAAATAGAGATGCTGCCTCAGCACAAATCCCCACCTGATCAATGGCTTCTGCAAGAAATCTATTAAACAGCTCTTCTCAAAATGGTGTATGCGGTCTCTCTCGAAATGTCTGCCTGCTGCAATCTCCCATTAAATTTAAAAAAGATACTTTGTGAATGACCAGGGGACACATAAAACACAGGCTATATAGCTGTTCCTAACTAAAAGGAAAATTGACCCAGGCAGGAGCTGATCAGCCTCCTTGGCTTTTTAAAGATGGTTTTGCAATGTTTTGGTTACAGAGATAATTTTGCACTGTGAAAAAAGGAGGTCATTAATGAGTCCTATAACCCATTCACGTTTGCAGTATTGTTTTCCTTTCTAATGTCTGCGGGTGTCACCTTTCTCTGAAAACAAAGCAAACTGCAGCTTATGTCTGGGGTTTTGTTGCCGTCTGCTGTCTATCATGCCTTTAACAATGTCTTCTCTAACTCATTACAGGTAACACTGCCAAAAAGCACCTGAAAAACTTGGCAGCTGCAGCCCTGTTTTCTATTCATACCAGAATCTCCTTGCACAACGGTGTTGTGCACCCACCGCAGTCAAGTCTCTTTTCTTTTGGTGCTGCCACAGTCGTGTAGCTCCTACAGTATTTCTCCTAACGTCAATGAGCAACATACTGTCACGGCTTAACCCTGGCTGGAGAGTTAGTGCCAGAAGTCATTGCAGCGCTGGAGGTATAGCTTTATAACACTGATGTTATGAAAGAGTTATAGCACTGAGTGAAAGGAAGACAGATGGAATTTTTCCCCACTGTTAGCCTGAAGTGTGCAATCCAGGTGGACAGAGGAGCATTTAGATGGCGATGGCTAACGGTGAATACTGCAACAGTCTCATCCATCCAAGATTTTCAGATGCTTCATTTGTGTGCCAGTAGGATTTTTTGAGTGTGACTGCACTAAGGTTACAAAGTCATAAACCATCTGTATTTAATTAATTCAGCAATAAATAAACATAGAGAACTCAGAAGATCTAAGTGGTATAATTGCTTAGCTCCTGAGAAGGGCAAGTAATTAATTTTGCTATAATTATTATCAAACCACAGTGAGCAGAGAGATTGTTTTTCCTCCTTTAAATTGTCTCCTCCCCTCCAAGGCTATATTTCAATGAAGGTCTTTTATTGTTTAATGTATCTGTCATCATCTGCTGTCAAGATAACATCAGGCAGATGCAAGCATTTTCATTTTATTATTGTATTATTTTCTTTTTGCTTGCCTCAGGAAAGACGTTTTAATTGCAAAGGATGAGGACAAATCCACTGATCTAGGAGCTGAGGGGGAAAGAAAACAATACCAATATTTGCATGACTGAGATGAAAATTTGTTTCTATAGTTCTATAATTCCTTACATTATCATTTATGATTGGAAAAGGCTGACAACAATAAGAAGAGAAGGTACCAGGGGATGGGGGGAGGGTTGTGAATGACTACACAGCCTGTGGTAATGTGGGAATTCACAAGAACAGTGAAGAACAGCAGAGAAGGTGTAAACCAAGTGCCAAACATTAATCTTAATGCTTCTAGCTACACCTCTGGCTTCTGAGGGTGGGAGAAGTCTGGGTCATACTACTGAACACGATGAACGGTCTGATGAAGTCTGATCCCTCCTCCACCTCCTTTGGAGAGCAAGGGCTAAACTTAAAATTAGTTTAAAAAGAAAACAGTTTTTAACAAAGGATGAATGAATCAGCATTCAATATGTAGGTCCCAGCCAACCCTAAGCCTTGCTTGGATGAAAAAACTACATCTTCTCTGTCATTGCAGAGGCTTGCTAGGCACTCAGTGAGCACTACACCAAGCAGGATGGGGAAGGAGGTGGTAAAACCATACCCTTGACTGGGCTTCTGAAGGGTGGTTTGAACTGCTCACATAGTTGCTCACAGAACTGCTGGGGTTGGAAAGCATCTCTGGAGATCATTGTGTCCAAAGACCTGCGCAGGTCAGGTCCAAAGACCTGACCTGGTCAGCTAGAACAGGTTGCCCAGGATCATATCCTGTCTGGGTTTGAATATCGCCAGGGATAGATGCTCCACAACCTCTCTAGGCAACCTGTTCTAGTGTTTAACCACCTTCACTGTAAGACAGTTTTTTCTCCTGTTTGAATGGATTTTCTTGTACTTTAATTTGTGCTTGTTGCCTCTCATCCTGTCACCAGACACCACAGAGAACAGTCTGGCTTCAACTTCTTTACTCCCTCCCATTAGGTATTTATATATACACGGGTAAGGTTCCCCCCCGTAGCCTTCTCTTCTCCAGGCAGAAAGGTCCAGCTCCCTAAGGCTTTTCTCATGTAAAATATGCTCCAGATCCTTAATCATCCTCATGGCAATCACTGGGCATGCTTCAGTTAGTCCGTGCCCATTTTGTCCCAGAACAGGACACAGCACACCAGATGTGGCCTCACCAGAGGAGAGGAAAGATAACCTCCATAGACTTGCTGGCCATGCTTGGCCTAAAGCAGCCCAGGAGGCTGTTGCCTTTCCTGGTTGCAAGGATACATTGCTGACTCCTGGTCACCTTAAGTGTCCACCAGGATGCCCAGGTCCTTTTCTGCAAAGCTGCTTTCCATCTGGGTGGCTCCCAGCATATCTTAGTGCCTCTGGTTGTTCCTCCCCAGGTGCAGGAACTGGCATTTCCTTTTGTTGAACTTAATGAAGCTCCTGCTGGCCCATTTCTCCAGCCTGTTGAGGTCCTCTGAAGAGCAGTACAAAGGTGGCAGCTACTCCTCCCAGTTCTGCATCATCTGCAAACTTGCTGAAGGTGCACTCTGCCCCATCACCTGGTCATTAATGAAGAGAGTTATTAGCTGCTCTCCTGCCAGATTCACTCCTCCTACATTCTCCTGTAATGGTAAAATATTTCTGCCTGGAATCAACCAAGGAGAGACCAAACACCATCTGAATGCTCTGAAACTCCTCAGAGCAGTTCAGAAAGTTGCATTGGCACCTCAGCTTTAGAAAGGAGCTGAAACTGTATCAACATCTTTAGATTTCCTTATTCCTTAAGTTCTTTATATGAAAAAATGTGTATTATCTACATCCTGGAAAGGTACTGTGCATAATTTCAGTGTCATAAAAAGGATTTATATAAATACTTTCATATTTTTTTCCCACCTTATCTGCCTTTTTTCACTGTGCAATGACAAAGTAAGAGACAAAGCACACACTCAGCACAGGTCACGAGGTCTGGTGGATTTCAGCTTTGTTTAAAGATATAACCGTTAAAATGCAGTGTAACATAATTAATCTATGTATGTTCATCCTCAGCATTTCTTTAGAAAATGTGTAATTTTGACTCATTATCATTTGGCTTCTAAATACAAAATAGCAAAGAAAATGCATTTGTGCAAATATATAAAAAAAAATAGTTAATATGGAAATCGGCTTGTCCCAAGTGGAAAAATGTCTCATTTGCATTCAGATTCTGTTTCTGCTGCCTCTTCTTTTGTTTCCAAAGTGACAAATGGTCTTTCCCTCCTCCCCAGCCCTTTCAGAATCTCATTAAAAGGTGCAGAAATGAGGCTTGAACGGCCCCATGACCTTCTTCCCTTTGGGGGTCACATGCAGAACACAATTCAATCTGGCATGCTGGAATATTTTATCAAGGTGTTTTTTTTTTTATCAGAAGGGGGTAGAACAGTACAGAGTGACCCAAAACACTGATGGTACAATACACATAGCGATACACATGCCATTACTCCCAGCAATATATTCCGATGGCACACAGATTGCCGTATAATGCGATTTTCCCTGAATGAAAGGGAGTTTGAACAATAAATGGCTCTATCACGGGCATGAGTTCCACATATTGCATTTTGAGAAATGAGGTTTCTCACTGATTTAACATTCTCATTTGCCGCACAGTCTTTTCTCTCTAATAACAAGAGACCGGTTTGTTTATTTCTAGTTTAGTTTACTCCTATTTTAATGTAAAAAGCATGGGGAAGAACAGCATGGCATTTAAGTGATTATATACTAAGTAAGTCTGAGAAACACTCGTAGCTTATAGCAGTCACGGAAATTACAGCTGAGATGCAGAGAATTTCATGGCTAGAAAGAAATGGACACGAGCCAGTATTACTATTAGACATAAGGGATCCCTACAATATCTGTCACTGGAGCAGAAATCTGAACAGAAATGGAGCTGTTTCAAAAATTGTTTTCCCAAGCCTGACAAATCTTTATCCCACTTTTCGTCTGGGAAACAGCTTGGAATTTTCAGTGACAGACACACATCAATATTAAGACC
Source organism: Calidris pygmaea (assembly GCA_003697955.1). NCBI lineage: Eukaryota > Metazoa > Chordata > Aves > Charadriiformes > Scolopacidae > Calidris > Calidris pygmaea. The sequence continues at coordinate 42,580 of QJSC01025776.1, forward strand.
TGAAATAGCATTTTGAGCAATTATGCCTTAAATATTTCAGCAATTCCATTATGGGCTCCTTCAGAGAAATATACCAACAGCTGGTCCCTTTTACGTAAATGAAAAGCTAACGTGACAAACTGTCATAGTAAGTTATTGCTGCACAGAATGAAAAAACCCCATAAGATTACGTGGCATTGACTTGACTGTCAGAACCTTGCTTCCAGAGCCTTGTGCCTTCTCTTCTCCTTCAAGCCGTGTCCTTTCCTTGTGTGCTTGCTGAGGAGAAACAATGGGCATTAACTGGTATCTGAAAAGCTACAACAGTATACACTGGCTAAGGAAATCACTGTAATGTTTCTAGGGCAGGCCATTTCTAATAATAAAGGTATTTCACGAGGCTTAGAATAATTTTTCATCCATTTAAAAACCTGCAATAAACTTTGAAAAGCAATTAGTAACGCTATGTCAATAATTTGCTGATATGTGCTGTCCTGGTTTAACTTGGCAGAAAATACCAATTTTTCTGTTTGAGTCACCTCTGAGCCTTCACTGCACTGGTCCAAATATGACTTTGCCTGATTCAGATGTCTTCTGGAAAGGAGAACTTTGGGTGGGGGAAAACAGATGTTTCATCAGTTGCAGCTAGGAAGCTCTTTGCATGCTCCATATAGGACACGTTTCTCCCCATCACTGGTTATTTTTGGCACTTAATACATCCTGGAGTCAGAGGTGACTCTGTGTTTGGCACAGGAGATCCTAGGAGCCCTTCCGGACTGAGGGACAGCCACAGAGATGACATGAGTTGAAAGTGCCTCCTGCAAGCATGCCAGCTGCTGGTAGTTACCTTTGAATGCAAAAGCCAGACTGTAGAAACCAGAAAGGGGCACGCACAGAGTCACTTCTGCCCTAGCTCTTTACAGCTCACTTGAAAACAAATTCAGCAGACTCCTCTTACAGAACTTCTATTTCCACAGACAGTAGAAGAAAAATTGCTGCAATTGCTCCAAGTCATCCAGCTTTAAAAAGGCCAGACTCAAAACCTGGGTTTTCTAAAATAACGAGGGAAACAAGGCACCCCTGGTTTGAAGCCAATTTAACAAGCTAAATTCATCTGGAGGTCTCCCTTTTAACTCCAGTGCAAGCTGCTTGCCCAGATTATCTTCAAAGCTTTTTTTTTTTTTCCTCACAATTCACTAGCAGAAGTAAAGAATATATTTTCTTTTTTTTTTTGCTAGAAAGGCATATCTTGAATTTCTGCACTAGAAAAGGTGCTTATGTCAAAAATGCTTAAACAGTGAAAATTTTGGTGTGCACACAAACCCGTGTGTTCACCGTGATTAATGAAGTGATTTTGTAAGATATCTGCCTCCAAGGAGGTGCATAAATTGCAGAGAGTACCTAACATGAGAAAGCATAACAGGATGGGCTCTCTTCTTAGAGCAGTTTCTTGACAATATGGTACAGAAATTTCCTCTCTTTTATTCTGCTTTCATAAAACTCACATTTCCAACAGGGAGTTCCTGCACATTTTCCAATTTAAGATGTTAAGCTCTAGAGCTGTTTCAGCTTAACTAGTTACCATCTTGTGGTTTATATTGCAGCTGAGGTGGGCTGCCGTGTCCCTTATTAAAGAATGTGGTCAGTTATTATAGTTTAGGAAACATCTGTAGGAACTGCTGTTTTCAGACTGTTGTGATCAGAGCAAGCGCAGCCCATATGGGCACTCAGACACTATGGTAAAGGAGATCTACAGAGACAGTACATTAATATAGCTTGGAATTTTTCTTCCTCTTGGTTTCACTGCATCTGCACGGTCAATAACTTTCACTAATGTATGGATTAAAAACTAACTTTAAGATCATGACACAGAATATAAATGATATTAATGTACATTCCGTTTATGACTCAGATGTAAAGAAAGCTTATAGGATAAGTCCTGGCACACAGATGTCTTCAGGTTAAAAGCCTTGCAGAATCTACTATTTCCAGTTCACAAAAAACATTTCTATGTTCCAGGAATTCTTTCAAAGTTATTCTCTCCCTTCACATAACAATGACATGAAAAATTCACACAGTCCCATAACTTCCTGATTTGTTTAAAACTTCTCTGATGAATGACAAATACATAATTTTCAACCTTGTGGTGTACAGTGTCCTGAAACAAGATCCCCAACCTTATAAACCCACAGAGCCGTCCTAACATATGGAATAGGTATGGCACGAGTTAGGGGTATTCGTGGAAGAGCTCTTACTGATCAAGTCAGTGCAGACACATAGCTACAGTAATACACATTCTTCTGAAATAATTGACGTTGCACTCATGCTTTGAGACAAAATGACGTGAGGTATTGACCATTCATAAACACATTGCAATGCACTCACTGCAGGCTGAAGCACATACCCTTTTACCAATACATATATTGCAGCACCATCCCTTTCCTGGCAGCAATATACCAACTTTTGTTACTATAAAAAAAAAAAGAAAGAAAAAAAAAAGGAGCACAAAGCCCCCAAACCTGCTAAAAATAAGTGCAACAATATTCCTGAACCTGTGAGATACTGCAGCTTTCATTTCAGTTAATGTATTTCACACAACAAATCAAAACAATCACGCCAACTGAATTCTTAATAAAATGCCATCACATTTTATCATCTGCTGCCATTGCAAAAGCAAATGTTTGTTGATACCTACAATTACTTTAGTTTTAAACATCAATAAAGTAAACACAAGGGAATGTGACTGCTGTGAATCACTGAATCACAGGGACCACAAATGCTTATATACACCTGGTGTCTTGTCTTCTGCATCACGTCCTGCCTTTAGCTCATAAGCTTCTTACGCTTCCTTTGTAAGGCCTTTTGTCTAAGGCAGACCGAAGCCAATGGAAATCCTGCTATCAGCTTCAGTGGTCTTTGAATGAAGTCTGAATTTGGCCAAGTGCAGGTAATTTGACAGCAGAAACCACATTGCAGAAGAATAAAATACCCATGCATTGGCTTCAGCTTAACCTTGCAGCTTCTGGGAGGAAGGCTTTGTTTGGTATCGAACAATATGGGATTGATTTTAATTTTCTAGCCTCTGAATACCAAATACGAGCTGCTTTTGCAGGACATCCAGAACCCTCTCCCACAAAAGGAACACAGCTCCTCAGGAATTACACATTTTCCTGACGGCTGGAATGACATGGCCAGCATTTGCCGCACAACGGCAGGACCAGAAGGGAGGGGAACACCCTTCTTGCCAGGCAGATGGTTTTACTAATTTATCCACAACCTCTGTGGTTCTTCGGGACAGCGCTGGCGCTCGGTAGGCTGAACCCCTGTTCCTCTGGGGTGTTCCACGTGCACGCATCCAGAGGATAGTTCAGGCACAGCCCTCACCTTGTACCACCGCGGGGCGAGAATCGGTGTCCCAGGCGACGGCACGCTCGGGGCTGCACTCACGGCGCTGAGTGAAGGAGAGGCTGTGGCTGGCTGATGCCACATAGCCCATCACTTGCCATGCACCCCCGTCTGCCTCCCAGACTTCAAGCTTCCAACACAGGAAAAGCTTCAAGTGGAGCTTGAACCCTCCTGGTCTCCTAACCACAACTAACACCAGCGACCCAAGAGGTACAAACGCATGATAAATCAATTTTCATTTACTCCAGTGCTCCCAAATACAACAGATGTGCTTAAATGAACTTCTCCTAGTGGAGAAAAAAAGCTTCCATTTGTTACTTGCAAGAGAACTTAGTTTTGTTGGTGAAAATTCCAGATTCAGCACAATGTAAGCAGGTAACTACAAAACACTGCTAAGGTTAACTAAAATCAAACTGTGGTTCTGTTGAATAAATTTTCCTTAAACACTTAGAGATGCAAACTTCAGAAGAGAAGCAGCAAAGCTATTTTGGATATCTTTGTGAGGACAAGGAATAAATTATTCTATTTCTAGGAAGTCATTCTGCATTTATGTAAGCATGGAACTCTACTCAGGAGAAGCAGACCGGCCACATTTACACAGTTAGGCAGCTGAAAAGGTATTTGCTCACTCCTGGTTTTTGGGAAGTACTATATTTCTCTTCGGTATCTCCCTTTTTCCCTTATTCTATAGAAAACCTTTTAAAAATCATCCTATCCAAGATCGAGGCATTTGCTGAAGCCAGTTTGGTGAGCCAGCATGGTGAGCAAAATACAGTGGAGGTGACTCCTGCATTTTTGCTCAGCATCAGTCACCACCTGAGTAAGGTGTTGTCTGCAGCTGCTGGACCCACAAGCTCCACCCAGGCCACCCCAGCTCCACCACCCCAGGTCTGCAGGAATGAGCATCTCACCCCAGGCAGGGCTTCTGGAGGCAGCATGTTTGTGACCTTGGCTCGGGGGCTGACATGGTGCTTGCTCAGTCTCTGCTGACTCCACAGAGCTTTTGAGACGAACTGGGGACATACCCCCAACTGCTGGGGTCTCTGCATCCTCCTAGACGAAGCAGTTTCTTGCAGGAGGCATACGACTGACAGAGCTGTGCACATATAAACTGTCAATAATGGCAGAACCCCAGGAACTTCTTTTTGATTCTAAAATGGAAATAAATAACAGAGTGTTCTTCTTTGGTTTGTGCACACAAAACCACGAAAAAGGAAATCAATGCACCCGTATGATATCTGTCATTGCCAGATTTTGTTGTTATTCAAGTTAGTTGAACATTGAATTCATCATCCAGATGGAGTTCAGAGGCTGCTGCTGAGCCCTAATCCAGGGTCATAAACTGTACTACTGTGGCTTCTAAACATCCAAATGTTATACTCTGAAGAATGGACTTGATTTCTCGCTCTTTTCTCTTCTAATGTGAATTAGAATAGCATTTCACATCTACTTTTCACCTGGCTAAACAGCTGTTCCAGGTGTGGTGCAGAGTTTAGCCTCCTCACGGCATTTCACTGAGTGAAAGACCACGTTCACTTCATGCCTCTGCTATCGTGTGGTTACTCATGGTTACAGGTCTGTCTGTTTTATTGCAGGCCTTAATCTTTCCACATCTGCATTACCAGACCCTGAAGGAAGATCTGCCCTCCCGCAGATGTTTTTAAAGCATGCTTTGCTACTTAAGAAATAGTTGGAAAGAAGTCACCAGGAGCAGGCTTTGCTTTCAAAGATGCGCAACGTAATGAAGGTGCTAATGATTTTGACCTGCTGTCACTGGTTCCCTCACCATCATTGTCTGTGCATGTTCTGCTCTGCCATCAGAAATGCCTGCTGAGATGTCAGGCTTTCCCAGCTGTGCAGAACCACCTTGCTGATGCTTTCTCATTCAGGATGAGAAAGGAAAAGACCTGCCCCAGCTGCAAGGAAATTCAGTGCTGTGGTGGGTTGACCTTGGCTGGTTCCAGGTGTCCACCAAGCCGCTCTGTCACTCGCCCTCCTCAGATGGACAAGGGAGAGAAAATAAGATTAAAAACTGCTGGGTCCCTAAGATAAAGGCACTTTAATAAAGAAAAACAAAGGCCACATATGGAAGCAAGGGAAAACAAAAGGATTGACTCTCTACTTCCCATCAACAGGTGATGTCCAGCTGCTTTCTGGGAAGCAGGGCCTCAGTACGCATATTGGTTGCTTCAGAAGACAAAAGTGTAATAATGAATACAACCTGCTCCTCCAGCTCCTCCTTTCTATTGGCTTTTATTGCTGAGCACAAAGTCATACGGTGTGCAATATCTCTTTGGTCAGCTTGGGTCAGCTGTCCTGGTTACGTCCTCTCCCAACCTCTTGCCCACTCCAACATACTGGCTGGGGAGGTGGGTTGGAGAGATAGTCTTGATGCTCTGCAAGCCCTGCTCATCAATAGCCAAAGCACTGGTGTGTTATCATCACTGTTCTACTAGAAATATACAGTACCATGAGGGCAGCTGTGGGGAGAGTAACTCCATCCCATGCAGGCCTGATACAAGCTCACATACCCATAGGACATTTTTAGGTTAAAGTATTCTCATTACACCAGTCTCACTCATTTATTTCTTTAGGATACTTTTTTTTTTTTTCAGAGATAGACCAATGGAGTCGGTGTTGGATAAGATCTTTTTCTGAAGAAAAGTAACTAGCAACACAGCGACTAGGATGGGCTCCTGATGCTCTGGTTTTGTTTTGTCTATTTGCCAGTTAGTAAATTACACTGATTTAAGTATCTATGTACCATTAGATGATTCAGTAAAGCTGTATAACTAACACGGGACAACATGCCCACAAGCAAGTTACCTTATGGTTGTCCACAACCACCCACCAGTGTCAGGCGTACCAGGGGAGGGAGACTGTGATAAGGGCAAACAAAAGGCGCTGAGGAGGGTGGTGAATCAGGTGGCTAGAAATTCATTGAGAGAACTTACCATCCTGGAGCATTGCAGCACATATGGGCACACTCTGCATCGTAACACAAGGAGTTTTAGAAGTTTTCATCTGCTCCAAAGTAAGTGAAATGTTTTCACACACATCCATGTCTTTACAGGTGAGAAACAGAGGCTGCTGAAGGGCTGTAAATGCACCTAGTGGGAGGAGGAAATTGAACTCTGGTCAACTACAGCTGAAAGAATTAGGCAAGATTTCACTAACGGACGGTCTGTTGGAGAAGGAAGGAGTTGTAAGATTGATTTCTGAACTTCTTTAGAACAGGAGCAGATAAAACTGTGTCAGGAGAGCAGTACCAGCAGGACAGACAAACCGGGTGATGCAGGGCTGGGAAGGGCTGCCAGACCAGCATCCCACACCGGCCACATCCCCCTGCACAGATCCACAAAACTCACTGCAGGAAAACACACAGCTTCCACGGGTTCCTGCTTCACCACAGACAATACAGAAATAGCAGGGCATTCATGTTTTAATGGTGAGAAAGTAATTGCAGGGGCCTTTCTCCGGAGTTTTATTTTGGCTTTGGTACGATCAGTTTGTGAAAATACGGTGTTTGTGCCCTTTGGAAGAAAGAAATGTGAAGGGAAAAAATGTACTATCTCAGTCTGTGGTTTGAGACTGTCCTCCACATTTTGCCGTTTCCATACCCTACAGCCCCAGAGAGACGCTGCTGTGAGCCATGGCTATATCGAAGGGCAGCCAGGGGAGGTAGGCGTGAGTGGAGATACAACCTTCTCAGTGCTGGCAGCTGTGGCTCTGCAGAGATGCAGTGGAGAAGCATCCATGACGCAATACGAATAATCTCTCTGGACCATCCTTCACTTCCTTACCAGCCCTGTTTTGTCTCTCTCTTACGTTGTTAGGACTTACACCGAAGGCCACCTGCCAACCAACACGGCCTTCTCTAAAGACCCACCCCAATCTCCTAAATCCCCCGAAATCCAAGTGACCTAACCTGCCCCCTCAAGAGTTTCTTCACAGAAAGGCAATGTATTATCAGTGTATTGAGAACAACAGATGGGACACGGTGGCTGATGGCATAACTTTGTTCTTAACCCCAATTGCTAAGATAGAGGTTTAAGATTGGGCTGCATTTAAGAGTTAATTTTTGGAAGTGGCATGGAAAACATGACCATGAACCTTTTAAGGTTTAAAACTTTCAGCCAGAAACCCTCAATGAAAGTTCTCCTCATATGGACAGAAGGTTTTGCCTTTACAAAAAATCCTTCTAGAATCATCTCCCTGTCCCCAAATCACCAAGAAGGTTAATTTTACTCTGGGCATAAGAAAGGCAACTTGTGTCTTGTCCAAAGAACCTCAGCTCAACGTTGCCAATGGAGCAAACAACAAAACCTCCGCAGCATGCTGCACACGTTCGGAAGGAGCCTGGGATTTGTTTTCATGCACATTGTCCTTTAGCCGGGTGAAAAGCAGAGGTGGCAAAACACCCTTCTCATAGACTAGGTTTTTACACCCCATATAAGTGACCGCCAAAGGGATTGTGTGAATAGCTCTGTCTCCCTTTAATGGACGATTGACTAAAAGGGCGCCTGAAAATGCTCTTAGTAGTCTCTCATAAATCCTTACCGACAAACCTAAAATTCTGCTGACGGCGTGATTCAGTACACTCCACTTCCAAGCAATATTCAAAACAAAAGTAAATGACACAGTAGTACCCCCGGGGAAGGACTTAATAGTAGCAGTGTGCTTTATCTCAATTGTTTGCTTCTATTTTCATTTTTTCCCATCTAGCTACAGGGAAAACTGTAGTAGCATAGAATCATCTACGTGTTTTCTATCTGCTCAGAAAGCAAATTTGCAAAGCAATCATTTCTGGTTAATATAAATAATTATTATGTTTCATTCAAAATTTTATTTTATATGTAATAATAAAAATTTGTCAAAATATTCCATTTCATTAAGGCACTTATTTCTAGTACATGTCAACTGAAATCCACATATCCCTGCAGAAATTTTAAGTTTCAAGTAGAAGAAGAAAGTATTTTCTGAAGGAAAAATGCTGAAAAATTAAAACATTTTAAATCTTCTTTTCAACTCCTCAAAGCACTTCAGGATTTGTTTTTATTAGTCTCAGAAATTTCAAAATAATTTGGGCAAAGTCTGTCACTGCAGCCCTGTTCTTCCTCAATTAGGGATTTTGAGGACAATAAGAATATTTCACCTTGAAATGACAGCCTTTCCCTCCTTCTTACTCATAATTTCTCTCCTTTCATTCCTGAACTTTCTATTTACCACGGTCTGAGAAACACTGCACAGTAAATATCGTTCCGTCCAGTTCCTCCACAGTAGATGATTGTGCCTGAACCCCTAGAGACTTTCTTGTGAAGCTTTCCATTGCTGTTTCTCAGGGACCTGAAGCCTGTCGGTGGTATAAATCATCTGCATTTTACAGGTTCCCAGACATCAGGGATGCAATTTCCAGGAGACAGGAGGAGGGGAGGTCTTCCTTCATTTTTCAAAACCTTGCAGTAGAATATAGTTATTAATGGGTTTTCATTCCCTTTCATATTGGTAAAAGCCTTTAAAGAAGCATGTTTTGCATTCAGATTAGCACAAGATCTGTCATTAACTGGTATGGGGAAAGACTGTTTTTTCAATACAGCTGCTATGGTTATTATTTTTAATTACATTCCTGCTGCTGTAAATTGGTTGTGGTTTGTAACCACAATAATTTAAAAGGGAAGATGAGACACAGAATACAGAGGGGTGCAAGAAAACATGAGGGCATTGCTATCAACAGGAAATAAAATGTTCTACCTTAAACAAGAGGTTTGGTATTATAAAGGTGAAACAAACATCATGTGAAAGTACCACTAAATCCAGACTAAATTAGAAACTAGATTGTGAATGATGTGTGAACAGGCAAGATGTGGGACCTGCTGGATTTCACTTGCACCTAAACTTAGAGACTGGTGAGTGGAGATGATGCTAACATGTCATTATCCAAGTCTTTTTTTTTTCTGCATACTTTTGGAGCACATCTGATAATAGGTTCAGTTCAATATTTTTACCACTGGGCATATTTTGGGAAATGCTTCTATAAAAAGTACATTGCATGATTTTGAGGAGGATGAGCTTTTTGCATGATCTTTCTGGATTTTATGAGATCTGAGTACCTGATTTATTCAAGAGAGCAGTAAGGACCGCAAAGCAACCACAGAAATTTCATCCTTAGTGGAGAAAGATTTTAAAACTGTATGTTCAGCCACACCTGCAAGCAATGACTTCTGATACACCATACCTTCTTACAGTCTAATTTTCAGAATCACTGTTTAGAACTGGGAAAGGTCCAATATTCCAGGATTTTTATACATTTTTTTCATTAAACTTCAGGTTATTCTTTCTTCTTGGAAATATTTTACGATTATATCATGGCCAGACATGACAATTTTATTTTTTTTTTTTTTGACAAAGAGGCATTTTGACAACAGACCTCATGGCCATTTTGCATGGGAACCTCCCCATCAATCTACTGGTCCTCAATAGGTGGTGATGCTTCATTCTTCTTACTGAAGAATGGGCCAGATGGAATTTCCAAGTCCAGACTGGGTGAAACACAGAGCTGAACTTTGACATGCACTTCTATAACTCTAACATACAGAAGGTTAGGGCTTTTTTGTTTCTGCATTTCATCATTTGTTCTTCACACAGCTTAGTACCTACATTTGATAAAAAAATCTTCAGGAAAAACTATGACTTCGTATGCTGACTTAAAAATTTTGTGTCACTAAGCCCTTCCACTGAAGATTAGCACCCACCAACAGAAGCACTGATCAAGTCAGAAATCAGAGATTAACACAAACACCTTCCAAAGTAGCTAGACCACAGGTACACACTATCGTAGGCCCATTCACCACAGCTGCAGGTTTGTCCTGCTGGTCCCACAAGGAGAACATCACCTGCCTTTACAAAATTGACCTTTGCAGTGGTCTCATGCTGGGTAAGTACTGCATTCCTAAAGCAGAAAGCGGACTATGAGGGCATCAAGAGCAAAGCATCCCAGAGTCATGCTGTTAAATCAGCCCCATGCTAACCGAGAGGGCATTGCACTTCTCCTGACCAAGCTGTGCAAGCTCTACTGGTGATAGACATCCCCAGCCCCTTTTTTCCATTTCTCTTTGCTTTATCCAATGGTAATTGAATCTGACCTGTAACTGTCAGTCATTTCACCACCAGGCATTTATTATAATTTCCTCTGTAAATACAGGCGAGCAATGAACTGCAACACTGGATCCAATCACACTGTAACACAGGAAAAGTCTAAATTTGATTCAGGCTCTGCCACATGAGTCCATGTGTACTACAATAGATATATGTGATCTTTCATGTCTGGCAAGGGAATTAAACGATATTGCTACACAAAAAGTTTTAGGTCTCTAAGCTAAGGCTCACAGAGTTTTCAACGGAATCCTTCCTTTCTTAAAAAAAAAAAGAAAAACATACAAAATAAATCTTCTTAATACTTTCTAATTCTTAATAAACCAGGAGTTTTTCTGGGAAGAGGAGCACAAGAAAATTAAAGTAAGAAAATTAAAGTAGCACTTAAGAAAATTAGCGGAGTCACGTGGAAAGAAACCGCTTTCCAGGAGTGATGAGCAGATGCTGCAAAGGCTAAGGGAGGTGGCAGCAGTTCATTACTGGGATTTCAAGGAGCAGAATGCCCCACGTCACTTGCCCTGATACGTGGCACTAGACAGCATGCACATCAAGGGTGTAATGGCTTCGGTTTGGGGACTGGCTTTGGCTGTGATGCTGGCCACGTCTCTCCTCTCCTTCTGAGTCCTTTGGGGATGTGTCTGCGATGGTGCTCTGACAGTGCTGGGGGATGATGCTAATAAATGTTTAGGACCTTTCCCAGCACAGGTCAGCCCAGCCCCAAGGAACAGCCCAGCCCCAAGGAACAGCCCTGCTGAAATGCTGCCAGCCCTGGCCAGGAGTGGTCCAGAGACCTTTCCCAGTAGAGAAATGGCATGCAACTTAAATTGAAGGCTACTTTCTGGCTGTGGTCGCAAGCAGCCAGCCTCCGGACCCAGGGAGGCGCAGCCTCGATGATGGTGGGTTGCAATGGTGATGTCTTGGGAAGCAACTAAGGGTCCCCAGTGAAGCATATGGAAACAGCATCAAACAAGGACCAGTGGGAGTGAGGATGGGGCTGTACGGAGTACTGAGCTGGCTACCTCTACCTGTCTGTCCCTTGCTGCACCTAGACTGCCTCAGTGGTCCAGCCCTGATTGTTTAAATCTACCTTACCCTGTAGAGCAGATACATTTTTTTCATGGGGCAGTTTAATTTGCTGTTAACACAATTCTCCAGACTGTTTGGTATTGAGACACTGCCTCCTGTGAGGTTTTTTCTTTTTCTTAAATAAATAACTGTTTGGCTGGGCACTGCAGCATCCAGAAGTCAGAGCTCTCGCAGACTGTAGACTGCGTTGGCTTTTATCTGGGAAACGAGGAAAAGGCAGAGTTACTGCAGCAGCAGTTGTGGCCTTTGGGGCCACACAGCACCTTCCACCTACTCTAAGTCACTAAGAGACATCGTCAATTTGCAGTCCTGATTACTCAAAAGCATAAAGTAACAACAACTTCAATGAATACTGTTACAGAGATGGTAAAAATAAAAAGAGGAGTTTTTTTAGGATGACTCTCCACCCTTTTCAGAATTTAAAGCGTCAGATACTCATGAGCTCAATGGTGCAAGAAAAGCCTTTGGGAAGAAATAGTGCTTCATGCAGGTTTCTCACCCAGAGCTGGGATACCTGCGCACTCCTCCTTAAGATACATTCCCAAGATTCAGCATTGATGCTCCACAGCTGCATTAAGAGGACAAAATAAAAAAACCCAACCAAACCCCAAACAGAAAAAAACTACATCATTTTTTTTTAAATCTGAAAAAGTGATGAAACCAATTTTGACCTAGGATTCAGTTGCTTGTGTGTTTAGCATAGGAATGAAAAAGAGAATGTGATATTTTTTGCAGAAAAGCATGCACTTGAATTTGGTTCTCAAGAAGTGTCCCATTGTATACTTTGCAGTCCAGCAGACATTCTAAAACATTCCAAGCCAAACTTGAGATATATAGTCAAGGTGATAAATCTGTACAGAAAAAAAAAAGCAAGGGGGGGGAGGGTGGACGACCAAATCTTTCCAGGTTACTTTAGATTCTTCTTTAAAACATCTTCCTGTGAACACCAAGAGACTATCACAATGAATATTAAATGGCAGAGACTAATTTAGAATTTTAGATTTTCTTAGTAACCATCTCATGGAATCTTATAAAAGCTTTATTTTTCATATATTTAATCTAACTGATAATTAGAATAAAATAAAGTAAGAGAATTTAGGATTTCAAAATGTTGTGTTTCTCTTTTCAGTACAGCTCTTCTTAAAAATTTCTTTTTACAGGGCAGTGTGGTGGGGAAGCGCTTCCAGTACTTCCAGTGGCCAGCATGGGATGTTATTCAGAGATTCTTGTATTCAAGCATTTAGAAATTGCATTTGCCTCCACGATCATAGCCTTGCAGGGTATTTTTCAATGTGGGGCTGTGAATAAGCTGTACCATGCGTTGTCTGTGATGGGAAACTTGGGGACTGGGAAGCTAAACTTCTGCATTTGGCCTTAAATCACTGAAACTGGTGCCAGCTGTGCTGTGCTCCTACCAGGGGCCTCCACAACGCCCCTCCTTGCTCATTTCCGATGAAATCTGTGGGAAGGGCAGAGGCAGAGGTGGCCCACAACTGGTGGGAAGACTGGGACCTGTAACCAGCACCCACAAACACTTCGGTCCAGAGCAGGATGGGCGAGAGATGAACTTCCCCAGTGACCTCCCCAGAGGAAGCCACAGAAGGCAGCAACACGGCCAGCACTAGCCAGGGGCACCTTGAAGACATTTGTCGCAGAGACAAATAATACAGCGGGCACAAGGCATCTAAATATAGTGACACCACAGCTATTAATTGCTGCGTTAGGAGAGGAGCAGCTGAGACGCATGTGAGCAAGGCTGGGCCCCAGAGATGCTAACAGCAACGGAGACAGTTGCCATGGAGACCACGAAGAAAGGTCGGCCGAAGGAATTACCAATATGCGCGAGTCTAAGGGCGCCTGACGTTGAATAATGCAGGGTGATGCCACCACAGTCCCAGCACTATTTCTGAGCCTGGGGAGGACAGCAGCACCGAGCACCTAACGTTCGGTTTGCTTTGCTGGTGGGCAAACACTTTGATATAGGCACTTATATTTAACAAAAAAAAAAAAAAAAAAAAAAAAAAAAAAAAAAAAAAAAAAAAAAAAAAAAAAAAAAAAAAAGCAAAACAAAAAAAGAAAGAAGCAGAAGCAATAAAGGGAGCAAAACCCTTAGCAAACTGGATGGTTCCCTGTGCCTGTGCTGGAAGAAAGATTTCTGCTGATGCTACGGCTTAGGCATTTAGCTCACCACAAGTCACAGAAAGCAGTCTCAACACGAGGGAAGGAGAGAAGGAAAATCAATAATGCTTGATCATGGGAAAGCTAAAACCATTAGGAGCACAAGGAAGATTGCAGTTCTCATTAAGGCGTGTGTTGCTCCTCCCTGCACATCTGCTTCTCTGAGCCACTGTTTCGCAGTTTCAAGGTCACATGCAGCGTATAAAGCAGCACGGCGTCATTGGGCCAGTCCTGGGTTTTAACTTGGACCAAAATCATTAGTATAAAACACAAAGAAAATTCCCACAAGACAAAAACCAAAACCAAAAAACAAAAACAAAAACAAACAAAAACCACCACAGAAACCTCTTGTATGCAGCAAGGAAAACAACGTTTTGTAACCCATAAAAATAAGTTTATAATTATTCCAAAGTATATTATTGTCATTCTTATTAAGGAAAAAAAAAAATAAAAATTTCAAGTTGTATCTTTTCTGTACAGTGTTATTACCAGTTGAACATGTCTGCAACAAAGTTATACACCTGTTTTTAATAGAGATGTTCTCATTGATATGGTCACTTTGAGGACATTCGGATTTATGCAAAACATTTGATGCTGTCCCGTATGACATCCTTGTCTCTAAATTGTAGAGACATGGATTTGACGGATGGACCACTTGGTGGATAAGAAAACAGCTGGATGGACGCACTCAAAGAGTTGTGGTCAACATTTTGATGTCCAAGTGGAGACCAGTGAAAAGTGGCATTCCCCAGGGGTCAGTACTGGGACCAGTGCTGTTTAACATCATTGTGCCCATACAACTTTTCACAGTAACGTGCCAGCACCTGCAGCTGAGGAGCAGCAGGAGGGAGAGTGCGCCAGCCTGTGACTTCGCCATCAGCAAGGCATGAGGAGGAACTTCTTCACTTTGAGGGTGGCAGAGCCCTGGAACAGGCTGCCCAGGGAGGTGGTGGGGTCTCCTTCTCCGGAGACATTCCAAACCCGCCTGGACACATTCCTGAGCAACCTGCTCTGGGTGGACCCACTTGGGCAGGGGGTTGGACTAGATGATCTCCAGAGGTCCCCTCCAGCCCCATGTGATTGATTCTGTGATTGATTCTGTGTCTGCTTTGCCTCTTTCCTAGAACACACTTCTGTGCACCCTGAGAAGACACGTGTGCACTCCCTGAGAAAGCATTAGGGGAATAGAGAGCCCTACTTCAAGGGAACTGAAGGTGGGTTAAATCAACAAAAGTGCTTTGTGTGCACAGGATCCTAGGGAACATTTTACTGGCCTATTGTTTGCATGAAAACGTACACAATCCTCCACTGATGTACAAAGCAGCCAACAGAGTACTCCTTTTATTTCCATGTAACTGCTCCACAGTAATACATTTTAAAATATTTCTTGAACATTTACCAATTCACAGTCCATGGTAGCTGAAAAAGAATTATTTTTAGGTTATATACTACCATGGTAAAACACCTGTGCTTGAAACTTTCGAAGTAGGAACTTTCAGGGAGTCCTTTTTTTGTATAAAGTCGCTGGTTGATTGTGAAAGATACCAAATTGAAGTCTTTGTTGAACTTACATGAGCATATACTCTGGCTTGAAAAAGGAATGTTGGGCAATCGGAAATGGTTCACAGCTCTCTGCTTTGCTGAGATCATCCCTTCCCTGGAAAGATACAGAAGATTAAATTAACATTTTTGAGGAGTTTTGGAGACCTTGTAAAGATAAGTTATAATATAGTAAGTGTTCAATATAATTAACGCAAATACAATAGGATTTTTTTTCACCTAGAGGCTAAAATTATGCGACAGTAATGAAAGAAATAGATTGGTGTTCAGAGAAAGTAAGTTGGTAGCCATTCATAATTCATGTACTCCCTGAATTGTCCCTTAATAGCGTATAGGTGGTTGGAGGAAATCTACTGTAAATTTTTCTGATGGGCTATTTTTTTGGAATTGAAGTTTTAATTACCCTCTTACAGTTTGAAGTTAGGAGGAAACAAAAAAAACCCAACACCAACAAAACAACCCAATAACAAACCATGTCACTCATCTACAAGCTGTGTGGTTGCTGTGCATTGGCAGGCTTGCTCAGGGGGGGTGAAAATTCATGGGGTGAGATAAAGATCATTCCACAAGAAAGATTTTTTTGTTGTTTTTTTTTTTTTTTAAAAGTGATGCAAACACAATCATTCACCACCTCCCACCACCAGACCGATTCCCATCCAGTCTCTGAGCAACAGCTGCTTTGGCAAGAGCAGCCCTCCCGTCTTTACCAATGACTGTAATATTGTATGATATGGGATGTCCCTTGGCCAGATCAGGTCATCCATCCCAGTTGTGTCTCTTCCCACCACTAGACTGCTCGCTGCGGGGAAGCACATCACAGCCTTGATGTTGTGCAAGCTCTTCCCAGCAATAGCCAAAGCACTGGTGAGTTACCAGCACCGTTATAGCCGCCCTGTGGGCTGCTGGGAAGAACATTAATACTATCCCAGCCAGACCCAGTAGAGTCGTTCAATTTGTTTTCTCACAGCTTCCTCTCAGCTGAATAGAAATACATATTACAGATGGCGTTTAAGGAGTGCTTTTCCCTGTTAATGACCAAATCACTGCGCATTCCTATTTCTACCTCCCTTTCCTCCAGAAAGTGTGCTCAGGAGCTAAACCAAGCAGGAACTGAAGGAAAGTTTCTGGCAGAAATCTGTTCCAAACCCAACCGCCTTTTTCTAGCTTAGAACCAGATCAGCAAGATGCTTAAGTCTGGTTGCTTAAAAAATAGCATTTTCCCAAATACCATTTTAAATAATATCTGAGCCTATAATGGTGTCTTCTTTCTGTTCTAAAGACTGATAGCAAAGGCTCAGTTTGGAAATGAAAATGTATCTGCTTAGATCTAAGACACTGAAGGTTAGAAATAACTCTGGATTAGCATTTAATTCCCACTATTAATATCTGAATTCTCACTATCAAAATCTGAATTTTGAATATGAAACAGTATAGTCAAGGTTAAAATGACAAGCTGATGTATAGCTACTGAAGGAAGTTTATGCCTGAATTTATTTTGAAAACAGGCATCAAAGACAAGCTTGTGTGTGATGGGGATGATATTGTTGCATAGCATCAGAAGGCTGCTTAAACAGCTACTTCTAACAGAATTAACGAAACTCACTGGAGGCAGATGAAGTTAGAATCTGTCATCCAACACGTTTCAACCTTTTTCAAGTTGCACTAAGATGCCTCCTAAATTCTGTTCCAGAGTTTTCCTGGTATTTTCTGGTTTTCAGCTGGAAAAGAAGTGCTTATTACATTTTTCAGAATGCTCCCACTTTAAAAATTGCCTCCTTAATTTTGCAACCTTGTGACATTCCCCTGGCTTCACTCAATTCATCAAAAAGTTTTCAGTTGGCTTCAGGTGTTTTTCTGAACTTCAGTCACTGAATCCAAAATTCAATTAACAGTACAGATGGTTTTTATCTTTTGTACTCATCTAAACTTCATTTACAGGTCATCCATCAATTCTTTTTTTAATCTTCCACAATCTTGTTTCAGTGTCAGTAAGTACCTGTCAACAATAAGACAGAACAGCTCAACCTTCCTTGCTAAACTGTTGGAGGTTTTTTATTTATATAAGAAATCTTTAAAAACAAGTGGTTTAGTAGGTTAGAAAGACTTCTGGACAAAAGCTACTCAAGTGCTTCTGAAAATTTTTAATCTATTATTTCAAATATTACAAGTTTTTATTTTTCTTTTTAACTATTTAGGCTGCAATTTCAAAATACTTGTAACACAAGTCAATCATTTTACAATTATGCTTAATTTAGACAGACGAAGTTCCACTGTGTTTAAATTTATGCTAAGCAAATTTTCCAACTTCTATTCCACTTTCAAGACACATCCTGATATGTGAAAAAAACATAGCTACAGTTATGTTATGTTAGTCTTTGCCCTGGCTCCATATGATATCCCTGTGGAGAAAGTGTTGAAACAGATTATCCACCCAAATCCAAGTAGTCCATCAGGTTCTTAATATTGTTCTCATCTCTTTCTCAATGAAACCTGATATTCTCTGGCAGAAAAAGCTTGAGAGACATGGCTCATGCTCTTCCGAAAAACACGCAGGATAATGGATAGGGCTCAAATGAAAACAAACAAAAGTTATGTATTTTGATCCCCTCAAGCAAAAATACCAAGTACTCAATACATGTTTCTTCACACTATTCTTCCCACTACTTAAAAAAAGAATAAACTCAAATCAATTCAAGGCAAAGGAGAGATGAGAACTGAAAAATTCAGAACCGTTGTGATAACATTGTCAATTTGACATGACTGACTGATAAATCGCATAGCAATAGCGACGTATTTGGGCTATATTTTCACACAATGACTCTGTCATGCAGGGTCCACTAGTGGTGTCATTCCACTCACCACACTGGACAATTAGTACAAGCTAACAAATACCAACTATTATAATTTGTGAGAGACTGATATTGCGATAGTATGAAGGCCTAGGCAGTCTTTATAATATAAGTGAGTGAGATTCGGACACCTGATCTGCAACACAATTTGGAGGAGTCAGGCCACCAGGTCTCCTCATTTTTAAAATCTCCATCTTTATACCCCTTTTGCCCCAGAATGGTCCTTTCAGATGTACTGGGGTTTTCTCATCCTTGTACTGTGCCAAGCACAAAAGTGTCTAGGATCACCATTGCTCCAAATTAACGAGGATCTGGAAATACTGATAGTGCTATTTGCCTTAAAGAAGGGAAGATATAAAATTTACTTCCAAGGTTATAAAATCTGACATGAAATACTAGTTACACTTATAATTTCAGAAGAAAAGAAGGAATGACTTTTTACTATTCTCAAAAAAAAAAAAAATAATCTTCAGTTAGATCTGCCTGTGACAGTTCTGCCCACAAAGTGTGGGAGTATCTGTCAGAAAATCAGCTTCCAAGATTCAAGTGATACGTCCTCATCAACAGCTTCACCAAGAAAGTGGTAACCCTTTAGGTTTGTTTCTCCACTGTACCCATTAGTCTCTGTCACTGTTTGTGGTGTTGGCTGCTGGGGAAGTTAGAGGCATGCTTCTGACTGCATTTGGCAACACTGATCTTGCACTGGGCATCCGTATGTGCTCAGACTGCCTGAAGCAATGTGAAAGAACACGACAAAAAAAAAAATCTGCTGATAGAAATACTGGCAAAGGCAACATGCAACTTCACTGGTTTAGTCTTAAAATAGATCCTTAGAGCAGAAAGTAATTATCAAAGGCAGTTGATAAACTTTGGAAGTAAAACCCAGTATGAAAAATTTAATGCAGTTTTATTTCATGGCATATACCAAACAGCCACAAAGCTGTCCAAACATTCTTTACTGTGAAACATTTATTTTGAGATCTCTTATTTGGTGATATTGTGCACTAGACTCCATGCATGCTCTAGCAAGACAATTTCAGGCTGCTAGGAGCTATTTTCCTTCTGAAGCTATTGAGCTCCTTCCTCAAATTTGGGAAGAACAGTTTGAGTGAGATGGCTTTTCTGGCTGCTCATTTCCTTTGAGCAGCCACAGGCAGCATCAGGAAAGGGGATTGAGCTCTGCCTGAGCTTTGAAGTAGGTAACTACAAAAGAAGTTTCTGTTGTTAGAAATTTTTTTCTTAATCCCATCTACCAGAGATTTGCTCAACTTGCAACACAAAGGGGTTTGGATTTTTGTTTTCCTTTCAAATGTTGGGGGATGGGAGAGACATAGAAGGGTCCTTTTCTACTACTTTTCTTTGGATTTTTTTTTTGTTCACTTTAATACTCCCTGTGCAAGGATATTTTCTCTTGCCATGAAATTCACCTTATTAGACTGATTGCCACATATGTCGAGCTACTTTTTTATTTTTCTATGGGTTACCCTCACTAGTGTCTTATATGGCATAGCACATTCACCTAAGATCTGCTGTTGTCACATTGAAAAAGAGCTGAATTTTCAGTCAAGAGATACGAGGTTTTTTGCAGTAAAATTATGATTTTCAAATGACCAGATGAGACCTAATGAGTTTTTCTTCAAACTAAGTGTACCCAGAAAGCTGTCAGTTTGCAATATTTAATCTGGAAGACAATTCATAGATTACAAAGAATTCTTCAAAATAACCACCAGCATGACATACTTAAACGTGCCGTGGCTTAGATACTGTATAAAGAAACTCAATTAAAAAAAAAAAAAAAGTCAAGT
This sequence comes from Calidris pygmaea, assembly GCA_003697955.1. Lineage (NCBI taxonomy): Eukaryota > Metazoa > Chordata > Aves > Charadriiformes > Scolopacidae > Calidris > Calidris pygmaea. The sequence goes on from QJSC01025776.1 coordinate 62,594, forward strand.
AGCTATTACTCATTTAGAGGCAACAATAAACCATTCTTATGTCAGGACAGCAAGGAGATGCCTTGGATTAAATGGGTGAATCAGTAAATAGATGAAAAATTAAAGATCAGAAAGGTAACATGGCTCTCTTCTTGGAAAAAGAAAACATATGAGTTTGTTCACTGAGAGGGAAAAAAGTAAGCAATCAATATTCTTCTGCTTAGAGATCTATGTTGTCCTCTGGCATCAAAGCCTGCAGCCCACCTGGAGCAATAAGCTAATGCTAAACTACTACTTCCTTACTCTTGCTCCTGGTAACTGCCACCCAGGTATCTAACCACAAAGGGGAAAAAAAAATAGAAAAGTTAATCTTCTTCACTGAAGTGCGTCCTGCAGGCATAACAGGAGAGAAACTGCCCCTCTGATTCAGGAAGAAGGTGACTAGGTACGCACTCTGAGGTGGTTTTTGTGGGCTCCAGATAGGCCCTCCAGCAAAAATGGACTAAAGTGACAGAGAGTCCCTCCCAGCTCAGCCTCTTCTGACTGGGAATGTGAAAAAGGAGACAACCCTCCTCTGGGAGAAATCAGGTGGCCAGTTTCCTTCAAAGTCTTTTGAGAGAGCTGTAGGCTTTTTGCATCTCATGGCTGGGTTTGGCAACAAGGATGGAGATAAATGTTCCCATGCATAGGAGTTCGGGCTGGATATGCTCTCGCAGGTCAGGATTCAGGTAGAAAAACAAATCATAGCATCTCATAAAGAAGAGAGGCAAGATTTATCCTTTGATGTCTGAAGTGCAATGGAGTCATGCTCACAAATTATAATGTTTTGATCCAGCTACACAAGGGTGGGCATCAGTGATAAGTCAGTTTCCCTTGTATTAACCCTTGTATTAATCCTCTGGCTAGCAGATGAAAGACCCACATCATTTTGGAGCAGCAGCTGCATGCTAGCTGTCCCTGGTTGAGGTTCTTCAGTGGCACAGCACAGGACACCTAAGTCAAGACCCCAGCAATGTTGCTTTCCCCCTGCTACTGAAAGCCCAGATTCTCTTCAAATGCCAGTGCTTCATGACCTTGAGCAAAACAACTTTTTCTCTGTGATGGTTTGAGCCAGGCCGGCACTGAAGCGAATGACAGATGCTCCAACCCACCTCTCTCTCCAAGGAGAGGAGGGAGAGCCAGAGAGAGACTTGTGAGTTCAGGAAAAAACTAAAGTATTTTAATGAAAATATTAATAAAATGTAAGAAAATAAATCAGTAATGAAATACATACAATATATATATAAAACCATATTGAGCTTCCAGGATGACGATCATGTCACTGGCAGGCACTGGGGAAGTCCCAGAACGGACTTGGCAACAGATGGGAAGTGGATTCTGGATCTGGATTCAGGAATGTACAGACTGGGGTCAAAGGCAGACAGAGTCCTTCTTGGATGCCAGCCACTGAAGAAAGAAGGCCAACCCTTTGATTCCCCAGCTTTTATACTAAGCAAGATGCAGATGGGATGGAGTACGCCGTTGGTCAGTTTGGGGTCACCCGTCCTGTCCTTTCCTCCTCACGGGTTCGACCCCTCTATGCTTTTCTGCTTCTGACCCTCCAATGGGTCAAATAACAAAGTTAGCTGGCTTTGGTTGTGACAGGAATAAGTATCTGCAAGAGCCTCTCTGCACACCATTCCTTGTCATAAATTACAAATAATCAGGTGTTATCATTCTGAGAACGAACAGTGTCTCTACAATACACTGTTAATTGCAGAGTTCAGATAGTTAGAAGACGTTTAGCTAAAAAGTAAAATTACTGAACAGAAAATTGGTTCTGTTTTACCTCAAACCAGGACAGTCTCTCTGAGAGACAGACAAGAGCAAGTCAAAATGTCACTGTGCTGCAAACAGGCCTGGGTCAGCCAAGATCTGGGAAAGCGGGAATGGTAGCTGAGAAGGGAAGGAATTTGGAGACAGTGATTGATTTTGAGGAAAGATAAAACATTCAGTTACATACTTGCAAACACTATGGGTTTGGTGGAAGGGCAGGAGGAAGCAGTGGTGAGAATCCTGTGCTTTACTTGAGGGCCATCAAAAACTACTGCAGCACAAAGAAAAGGTGCTGTTGAGGCATTGACACATCACAGGAGAAGAGTAATTCAGGACAGCAAGGAGTAACTTTAGTTACAACTAGTAACTTTGGAGTGAGTTCATTGCCTGGTAATTTGATGGACCAAATGGGCAGATTTGTTCTGTTCTGTCATGCAGAGACTCACTGAAATACCAGAAACATGGAAATATTTCATGCATCTGGAAGTGTCACATCCCATCAGTCTGTGCATAGTAGAGCAATTCAGCTGGCAAAGGCACGACAAATCTGTCCTCATACCAATTCATATAAAAGAAAGGGAACAGCATATGAATTTAAAGAGCTGGCCAGTGAGTTAGTAGACTGTATCTGCCACTGGGGTTGGAAATGAAATATTTGAGGAAAGAGATTCCCTTCCAATTTACATGAATATAACAGACCTGAGACAAAGACAAGAATTTTGACCTGTCATTTTTATGCCTCCAGAATTTATTCTCCATTCTTTATTTACACGGCCATAAAAGCAAGCCAACCAATATTTTTCCAAAAGAAAAGTGTCTCCTTTTGAAAGCAGAGTGAACTGGAAGCGTGGAGGAGCTGCTTTGTCTGAAGGCCATGTAGGACTTCAGTCATGCAGAGATCCTGAGCACAAAGTTTCTTTGCTGCTCCCAATGGAAATGGATAAAACAAAAGATCCTTTAGATTTCGAAGCAGAGGGAAGAGAGCTTTGGGTTGACAGGACAGGCTCAAGTAAGTGAGGAGAGAGGCAAGGACGGTTACCTTTGGGAAATGGACAATTTCCCCCTGACACATTTCGGAAGACTGAAATATCTCCAGCTTTCCCCCTGTCTTTTGGGTACTAACAAAAAATGCAGTGGCTTCACACTGGAAGGGCAGCTTTAACGCAAAGGCTGCTACCCTGGAAAGATGGATTTCAGCACCACCAGCTGAGAATGAAACTATCACAACTTCAGGAGAGAATCTGAGTCTTGATTAAACAATTTTAAAGTTAAATTCCCCCTCCTCCCCCTGAGAAACGACACACAGAAAAAGCAATAGAAAAAGCTGAGAACAATTTAAACGATCTAGTGGTATGGTTGTCACCAGTGACAGCATTATTATAGAGCAGCAGACTCCAAGCATGGACAGAGAATAACTGAAAGCTGCGTTTCTTGAAAGGGTTTTCTTCCTCTCACTCTTCCACTTTGGCCATACTTCTGTGTGTGGAATGAAAATACAACATTTTAAATCTCTTTTCAGGCAGTATCTGTATTATAAAATGTTGCTCCCGGCATAAATAAGCAAACAGACTACTAATGCTGTCATTTCTGCTGACCAAACAGCTAAGCTGTATTATTTATTTCATACAACACCCCTCAAAATGTGTAATAATTTTTTGTTCCGACACGGCACAGAGTTAGTAAGAAATTGGGACCAGGAAAAAGCAGAAATCATTGAGCAGAATAATCTGGATACAAACAAGTGTTCTAATGAAGGTTAAAAGCATTTAAAGATAAACTCCTTGCAAAGGAAGAAAAGTCAGGGTGTAGAAAAGCTAAAAACAGTAAGACAGTACAGTCACAAGGAAAATAAAAACTGAAAATAAAAAGTGTCAACATGGGTGGCAACTTTGGCAATAACTCCTTTTTGATTGTCTGTGGAGTTATAACACACTGCAAATTTTGAAATTGGTGTCCAGAAGGGATGCTTTTTTCCTCTGAATGTTCTGCTATTCATGTGCTGGAAATGCTAGGCTATTTGTTTCAAACACAGAAAAATGTTATCTGGACAAAATCCTTTTCTTGCTGTTGATCAGAATAAATTCAGTAGCTATCACTGGAAAAGAGAAGGGCAATTCAGCAGAGATTGAGTAGATGGCCATCAAAGAAAGTGGGAGCTAACGCGATAATTTGTTGGGAATTGAACCAGGCTGTAGTGGCTGAGGCCAAAAGCATTTGTCTGCACAGAAGTTACAGACACTACCATCTGAGGCGTTTTTGTAATGCACATGGGAGCAAATCTATTTCTGCAGGATAAGGAATGAAAACTGCATGTGTTTTACCAATGCAATTATTGCTTGGGGAGGGAGGCAACAGGGAGAAAGAATGGGATAAACTCACTCAGACCAACATCTCTTCGAGTGTCCGCCCTCAAGCACATCATGCAAGTGTCTAAAATCACTGCATGATGGGGTTTGCAGGGAGAAAAAGGTCTGCACCTTCCTGGACTACTCCCACATGGTCCTCAGCATGTTCCTGAAAGGAAGCAGAGAAGAATCGCACCCCGACTTAGCCCACAGGACACCTTCAAATTCAGAATAAATGTCCTACTGCCGAACAATTTGCAGCGAGCTACCCAAGCTGGAAGCCAACGTGTTGACACGAAGGGAGCACGGCAGGACTCAGAGAAGGCCCTGCTCTGCTGGGGAGGAGGACTGGGATGCTGACCTGCCTCCAGAAGCAGCGGCTCTTTTCCAGACAGCAGCGAGCAGAGAAATGCCCTGTCCTCTATGTCATGGCTGCTCTGGAGAGCCCTGTAACCCATGTCACCAGCCGCTCAGTAACATGCTTCTCTCGTCAGACAGACCCCATCACTAAGAAAATGCTACCATGTTCAGCAGCAGAAACAGATAGGAAACTTGTGAGAATAGGCATGTCCACCGCTGGCATTCGGAAGCAAAATGCCTTGACAGGGAAAATAAAAAACAAGCCCATGGTTGCCGGGAGTTGGCTACCCACCTTGGCCTGAGAATTTCATGACCTCCAGAGTAAGGGCACACTTAGGCTCAAACAAAATAGATTTTTCAATGGTTCTTTCCTATTTTTGGGGGCGTTTCTGAGAGGGCACAAATCAAGAAGGCAATGTCAGCAATGGGAGGGGGAAGATGAACACCACACTCTGTCTGTTCCAGGTTTCTCTCAAAGCTAGCACACTGGCTCGGAGACAGCTGAACCCATTGAACACATGAAAATTGTGAGAAAGGAAGGAGTCACCCAGCAAATTCCCTTTCCTCCTCAAACCCTTTGTTTGGTCTTCTGTAAGGTACGGTCTGAGCATTTTTCATTGTAGTCATGGCGGCCTTTTGGTTTGGGGTTTTTTTTATTAATTCAAAGAGCAGCAAATGAATCCTGTGAAGCCTTTGGTGTTCCCTCCCTGTACTTAAAATAGCTATCATTTAACCTGCTATACATACACATTGCAAGACGGATCTGTTATGGATACTGAATTGTGCAGTCTGCACACTCAAAGAGGGGAGTTGGTTTGGAGCAATGGCCACCAAAAAGCAAGTCTAATCGGAAAATTGTAAGATTTTTCTCAGCAAAACACACCAGCAGAGTTCTAGTCATTCCTCAGTCATCATGCTACTTTCCTAATTCCACAAAAATCCTGGCTGAAGTCCTTTAAAATATAAATACTTCAGAGTATTTTCTTAGAATAGGGAAAAAAAATAGTTTTCAGGTAAGTTTGTCAGCTTAGCACACTACATATCTCATTTTCCATGGTGTGCTACTGAACTTGCTCACTGACAAAAGTTCCCAAATAAACAGGATATTTTAAAAAAAGAAAAAACACCACAAAAACAAATTCTGAATACGCAAGTTCAGGAATTTATGCAATCAAAGGACAGAAGCATACAGCAGGACGCAGGCCATAGGCATTCAATTAAAATGATCCAGTCTCAGTATGAATATTAAACACTGAGAGTAAATTGTCCATAAAGCCCATACAGAAATAATTCATTGTATAGTTTTGAATAATTAAATATCAGATAACCAGAACCTGCTTGAAGTAATTTGCGAATAACAGCACAGAGAATTTCTAAATGCGTTATTTTAAAAAAACCATCATGCAACTCAATTGACCACAAATGAAAACATTTTAAAAATATCTCAATGTTTCAGCTTTTTCTTTCTGGTAAAAAACATGCTCACCTAGAGACAAGGAATTTTCCCCAAGTCAAAATTTAGCTGAATATTTTTCTATTTACCTAGGTGTTTACCACTGTGCACTTGTGGTAGCCTGTAATCCTTGCCCAGGAGCTTGCCCATGCCCTCCCACCAGAGTGCTGGCCCATGTCTGGAAATATCCAGCCCTGAGATACCTGGCGCAGGGAGGCTGTGGGAGGGAGGCACATGCTCTGCACAAGCCCATGTGGCTCTTCCAGCTCTTCCAGCCTGCTCCAAGCCTTAGGTCTCATGGCATCTGCAGCCACACCACAATCAACATAGCAGCTGGAGACTCTGAACATTTTGTCCCACCGGGTCCTGAATGTTACCTAATTTAACTCTTTAAGCAATGACTGTAAAGCCTGGTGGTTGCTGGTTGCACTCAACCTTCCTGTCTCATGGCAACCCCAGAAATTTCTTGTTATTTCTGCTTTTATGCCAGTATAGGTGGTGGTTGATATGCTCTGCTGAAACATTTGAACTTCTAGTCACTGTCCACAAACTCATGAGTGGCTCACTGTTCTTTATTCAGAATTTCCAGGAGTGACCAGCTTTATCATACTAACACATGAGCCAGGAAGGAAATGCCCACCACAACCCCACAGCACCCATAGTTTATTGGGAGTGGGAAAGCAAGTGGATTTTCTGGAGGATGAGCGTGCATCAGGCAGGAGTACTCGGTTCTGATCTCTTAGTTTCCCACCCAGAATAAGGCTGAGGGGAAGGCAACTGTTTCTGGTCTTTTTATTAAGACCAGATTTCCCCCCTCCTTCCAACAAAGGGAAAAAGTCATGCCTAACTAATCAAAGATGGGCTGACATGACAGAAACATGCATTGGACGGGCACAGAAATGGAAATAGGCTTTGTAGATACTTAACACTGAAGATAAGGCTTTGCAGAAGACATTACAGTTAAACTGGACAGTTCTGTTTGCAACTGCCCTCCAGTTTTACAGACCAGGTGTCATGGTTTGAGTTGGGATAGTGTTAACTTTTTTGCTAGCAGCTGGTACAGTGCTATGCTTAGGGTTTGGGATGACAAATACTTTTGATTGATAGCGCACTGGTGTTTTCAGTTGTTGCTAAGATCTCAAGGCCTTTTCTGCTCCTCACACCACCTCATCAGTGAGCAGGCTGGGGCTGCACAAGAAGTTGGGAAGAGGCACAGCCAGGACAGCTGGCCCCAACTGACCAAAGGGATATTCCATACCATGGGACATCATGCTTGGTGTATTAATCTAGGGGAAGAAGAAGGAAGGGGGGGGACATTTGGAGTGATGGCTTTTGTCTTCCCAAGTAAACATTACCCTGGTGGAGCCCTGCATTCCTGGAGATGGCTGAACACCTGCCTGCAGATGGGAAGTGGTGAATGAATTCCTTGTTTGACTTTGCTTGCAAGCACAGCTTTTTCTTTACTTATTAAAATCTCTTTATTTCAGCCCAAGAGTTTTTTCACTTTTACTCTTCTGATTCCCTCCAACATCCCGCCCCCTGGAAAGAGTGAGCAAGCAGCTGCGTGGTCCTGGTTGTCAGGTTGGATTAAACCACAACAGGATATAAAACAACTGAGAAGCTCCAAAGTGTGACACCAGGATGAGAGCACAAGATAAACAGGCCACAGAAGGTCCAGAGTCACCTCTATCCCTAGGGATTGGTCCTAGTTGGTAGCACTCTATTCCATTCCTAAAATCTCTGCTGATTTTAGGGATAAGATACAGTCTTTAACCAGCTGCAGTTCTGTAGTAGTGTATTAAAAAGCCTGTCTACACCAGGCAACATAACATAAATAGCTTTTAACTGTATGAACGGATATGAATACTGTAATACAAATAAAGCTAAAACTTCCAGGGACTGTAAACAATGGCCTACCATCCAGCAGCAGAAATGTAACAGCAGAAGCATCGTGGAAATCATTGTCAGGGTTGTCTTTGACCCATAACTACTGCTGATCAAAACATTATATCTGTTTTCCTACACATACCCAGGTGAAATTAGATTACTGGCTGAAGTATTCATGAATACACTGCTCATAACCAAAATGAACAACATGGTTTCCTTAACAGGAACAGTGATCTTTCATTTCTGAATGTTTATTTTGCTGAAAATAAGCATGTATTACTGAAAGAGAATAAAAAGGAAAATATCTTTTCACTGGAATATAGAAGATGACATTGTTGTGTCGTAGGGTATCAGTTTGGCATAAAAAACAAACAGAAAGTGATGCTATTGTGAACAAGTGGAGACAAGATGTAGCTAAACTTACCTAATATAAATCAATTACCCATGAGAAATCCTGGGTAAACATGCTGTAGTTAAAAACTCCAAAGCCTTGTCTCCATGAAGAATCCTCCCTAGAATCATGAATTTGCAGGATTTACTTCTCATTTTTTCTGGCAATAGAAATGACCTGAAAAATATGCCCAAAGCCATACATCTGCAGCTGGGTAACCACGTGCTTTCCATGTGCCCACAAAGCACTCTAAACTTGAGTTATAATTTCTGTGATGAAAGCAGTAGCAAAACAACCCATTTCAGCCATATGTAGTTATTGAGTACGTTTAACTGCTTCCACACCACCTTTCCGTGGAAATCCTTACTTCAAATTTAGTAAACATCAAAATTTATTTGGGTATGAAAAATAGAATTTAGCCATTTACTACTTACTATTTAATATTTACTGAAATATTTTTATCCTTTTATTAGTTTTAACAGCTTGACAAAATACTTTGCAAATTCCTTTCTTTAGTTGAGATTTTAGTAGAGTAGTGTGCAATTTAATTTAAGGAGAATTATATCCTGTTTCTAACCATTGCACAGGGTAAAGAGCACACTGTCAAGCTCATGATGATTTAGCTGGTGTTTAAATTAATTTAGTACAATAATATCCATCCCAAATGTGGCAATGAACAGTAGCATTTACAGTTGGGCCAGGCCATTTGAATGAAATGAAGGTACCACTAAGCCCAGTGAAGGATATGCATTTGAATACAGTATATTAAACATTTGCAAACTTCTTGTTTGAAGTCACCAATACAGTTTTGTGCTTTACTGATTTAGGAGGCATTTTTCAGTGTTACTGTTATCCACAGAGCCCTGAGTATGTCCTACTCTCTGTGCTTTGCTTATAAATAGGCATATATAGCTAAAAAGTCGAGGTGAAAGAAGGTTGTCCTTAATATGATTGTGTCCTTTCATTTCACTCTGTCCTGAGTCTTTGCATTTTAGCATTCACCATGTATCTTAATAATGTGCTGTCTTTCACCTCCCAAAGAAATTCCAGAGACACAAATCTCAGAGATATTCATCTTTAAGTGCACCTTACCTTCAGCAAAAAAATTGAGAACCGTCACTAGTTTGTTTTCCTGTCTTCAAATTGTATTAATAAAACTGAATAACAGTAATGCTACTAGTTGACCATCTGGGCCCTAACCAGATGGGTCACAACACGTAGTTAGTATGCTTTGGCATGTATTTTGCATAAAAGCACTAAGTTCTGCCGCTTCCAGGGATTCAGTGTACGAATATTGCCACGATGTGCTATCCACATGAATCTGTCAAGTAAGTTTAGGAAAACTATATTCTAAATTAAGAGTGAATTAATGTCAGTTTCTGGTAACTGCTAAGGTAAGTTTAGCAGACTGGTTATCTGATGCTTAAGAGGAAAAAAAAATATAAATAATGGTACATGTGGTTTGGAAATAAGCAAATCTCAAAACCCCGTGTTCTGCTGTGCCAAATGCTACACTGGCCAGAGCCTCATCTGTACCATGAAAAAGAGATCTCCCTTCATACAATGAGAGCATTTAACTAAGCAGCAGAGGAGCCTGGAGAGAATCCCTGGAAAAACAGGATCTGGAGTCATGCCCTCAGTACCATTTCGTGCAGCGTAACTTGAAATCATACAGAAGACTCAACTGTTTCAAATAACCTTCCTGTGAAAATACTCTTCACTCCTTTCTCACAGAGCAGAAGGCAACCTTTATATTCCAGCCTGCCAGCACCCTTGTTGGCACGCTGTGTGCACCACAGGTGCTGACTCCCAGCAGTTCTTTTCCATCCTCACTAACATAACTTTACAGTAACTTCTTGAGCTGCTTATCCCCCAGTGGTTTAACCTCCACAAAACCAAGTCAACCCGTGGTTAGATGTCATACTCCAAGCTCCTTGGTGCAGCTGAGCCTGCCTTTGTACAGCCAGTGTTTCAAAACCCCCTCTCAGCTCCCTCAGAAACAGTCAATTCCAACACGGAGAGAATGAAACTTTTAAGAGGAACAGTTGCATAGATTGCTTTCTTCTCGGCCATGGGTCCAGTCATTCTGTCCTTGAGCCATGAAATTTTCTGACTTCGGTGACAACTGAAATGAGTTTGTCAGGAGAATTTCTAGCCTTCATGCAATGAGTGGTAAAACTTCCATGAAAATGAGGGCACAACTACACTCTGGTCTTTTTAGAACACGTTTATTTCCTGCTTGTGATAGGCCTGTATAACTCCTGTAAGAGGAAATTTAGTCTATGTGGGGACTGACTTCCATAGGCTACAGCTCTTCACAATTTTTTCTCCAGAATTTCAGTCTCCTGGTTGTTGTTCTGCCGACACTGTGCTTTAGGGCTCTGGAGGTAAACAGAGAGTGGGCAATAATAACCAAAAGCAAGTGAGGTTCATTTGCAATTTCTCTTTTCTTCTCAGAGGTCAGATTCCATTCTTCAAGTACATGGAACTGGAAAACACCTGATGGCCTAGAAACTCATTCTGTCTCTGACTGAACATGCCTCCTTTTTCAAGACACAGCAAGACTGAAACATTACTTTTTTTTTCAGCCAGCAAAAGCAAGTAGTGTCTCTGCTACTGTCAAACTGCCAATAGCATACTCAGTCACAGCATCTGATGGTGTGAATGGGTCTTCATTGAGCTATTTGATTTCTATGTCTGATTTATGCCATGATCCTGTTGCCCAAGCCACCAGGTATATGTCCATTACCATTCCAATTAACAAAACCATACATACAGTGCAAAAGGTGAGTGCCTTCAGTAACACTTCTTGGATCTACTGAATTTACCAAACATTACAGGAAGAATAAAATCAGTAACAAAGTGATAGGCAGCACACAAAAGACTTTATGAAAAATGATGAACATTTTGTACATTTCATTAGAAATCTACCTGATGCCTTTCCTACCAGTACTTTTACAAAAATGAAATGAAGAAAAAGATTCTATCAAATGAGGGAGGCAGCTCTAACAACATGTCTTTTTGCAAAATTTGTCTGTAATATTTAAAAGGCACAGATTTAGTTCATCAAAAGTCAGATAGGTTTGCTGCCTTCTTCCTTTCCCCCAATTAATGGCAAGACCTCTAAAAACCCACTAGTGTGTGATGGCCTGCTTCCATTTCCACCAGTTATGGCACACCTCCCAAAGGAGAAATGGTCCAGCTGAGGACACTGAGTTCTCCCTGATCAAACTCACTTACCTATATAGCTCATTAACCAATTTACTTTGGCCCCTCTGCAGTTACCCTGGTGGGCACCATGCTTTGCAGTACACAGCTGTTCCAGGGATTCTCCTTCAACTCTTCAGCGTTAACAATAATGGACAGAGCTTTTCCTCCCTATGTTTCAGTATTTCATGCTATCTGCAGCTATGACCTTGGCCATGAGATTGTGGTGTTCTCTGTTTTCAGTGAACATCTTTAATGTGTGTAATTGCAATTCCTCCTGAGCCACACAGTGCTGCGTAGCACAGCTACAGATTCTCTTGAACAGCCTGCCCTCGGTTTTAAAGATATCAAGATGGTCTCTGCCCTGAGACCAGTCCCTGTTGTGATTTAATCTAGCATATATCTTCGCAGCCATCGACTCTAGTTCTTTTCCACCAGTCCTCATGGGCTAGCAGGGAGATTCCTACAGATCACCTCAGGGAACTAATATTGCTGAAGCTCTTCCTGCCTGTTTTTGGCATTAGTTTGAAAATGGATCATTTACCTGATATAAATTTTGATGTAGTTTCTGGAAAGCCTGTGCTAGCTCCATAGAGTCAATAGGAGGTGGAGAGTAGTAGGCAAGACAACTTTCTGCAGCAGCACGGATTAAATTACAGTGTACAGCTGACTATGTAGCGAACATTTTAATTACCCGAATTTAATAAAGCTAGCAAGTGGACTGGACATGTGCGATCCTGTTTCTCTGTGTGTTCATGCGTTGACTTTTTAAACTGTGGGCAGTTCAACAGAATAAATCAAGTCTGAGAAAGATTACCCAGGAAGAAGGGAGATTTATGAACAATGCATCTAGTGGAAACAAGCCATGTAGTCTCATCATGGCAAAGGAGGGTACTGGCACACTCTGGGTTGTTGTCGGGGGAAGGGGAACGTTGCTGGGAGACAGTAAGGACCAGGCATCTGAAGTTAGTAATCAGGGACCAAAGAAGGGAAAAAAAATCAACAGCTCCACTGCTCCAAGGAGAAAAGTTTGAGATCGTGATCTAGGACCTCAAGCTTAGGTGAGACAATATCAGTCCTCAGCCAAGAAAAAAACTGATATTCCCATTGCAGGAATGCCATGCACAAAGCTGCTGATGAAATGTTGGAGCTTGGGTCTCCAGAGAAGGACTCTCATGCCTTTAGAGAAACAGCAGTAACCTCCAAGGACTTCTGCTTGACCCAGCTTCAGTAAAAGACTCAACATGAATGTAATGTCACATATTCTTGTCTGTTTATTTATTTACCTGCTTCAGTTTGATGGTGTTGACAGCCCTTCAAGGTCACAGGTTGATTCATGTCTGCCTAGCTCATTTGTGCATCCTATTTATTCTGCACAGAACTTTCATTCACTGAGCCTTCTGGGAAACAATATTTTTAGGTCCAAAGCCTGATACTTTGACAAAAAGACTACTAGAACCATAATCAGGGTCACACTCATAAGAAATGGTACTTTTTGCAAGTGTTTCCTTCCTCAGGAGTTTGATTTCAACTGAGATTTTTCAGAACTCACTCATGGCTTGGCTCCTAGACAATTTACTTTTTCAGGAGGTATGCTGAGCCACCTACTCAGAATCCTGAACCACTGCCTGCATGAGAGGAGCCGTACATGTATTCATCAATATTTCTCTTTCATCCTGTGCATTTATCTGAAATTAAATACAGTTGGGTTGAACATCTGAGCATGCTGGTGAGACAGCATTTTTGCAATTAGTTTACTGGTGCCTTCAGAAACAACGCTGGACTAAGAAGTTCTGGCGTGCACCAGCATCTGCTCACAAGTAGTTCGTGTTTCACACTAGGTGTTACACTGTACCACCAGTTGTGTCAAAAGAACTGACTGTCAGGCCGTTCTTTAACCAAGGTCTCTCAAATGATGTGGCATGAAAAGAGCACTAATTCTTTTTCCACAGAGTCACAGAATGGTTGAGGTTGGAAGGGACTTCTGAAGCTCATCTGACCAACCTCCCTGCTCAAGCAAAGACAACTAGAGCTGGTTGCCCAGGACTATGTCTAGATGGCTTTTCAGTATCTCCATGGATGGATACTCCACAACCTCTCCGGATAATTATTCCAGCACTAACTTGTTAAACTCTTATTAGTCAATCTGATAGCATTACAATCATAGAATCATAGAATCATAGAATTGCCCAGGCCAGAAGGGACCTCCAAAGGTCATCTAGTCCAACCCCCCCGCAGTCAGCAGGGACACCCCCAACTAGACCAGGTTGCCCAGGGCCTCGTCGAGCCTCACCTTGAATATCTCCAGGGATGGGGCCTCAACCACCTCCCTGGGCAACCTGTTCCAGTGCTCCACCACCCTCACAGTGAAGAACCCTCTCCTAATCTCCAGTCTAAATCTGTTCCCCTCCAGCTTAAAGCCATTGCCCCTCATCCTGTCACTACAGGCCTTTGTAAACAGGCTCTCCCCAGCCTTCCTGTAGGCTCCCTTCAGGTACTGGAAGGCCGCTATTAGGTCTCCCCGGAGCCTCCTCTTCTCCAGGCTGAACAACCCCAGCTCCCTCAGCCTGTCCTCGTAGCAGAGGTGCCCCATCCCCCTGATCATCCTTGTGGCCCTCCTCTGGACCTGCTCCATCAGGTCCATGTCCTTCTTATATTGAGGGCTCCAGAGCTGCACACAATACTCCAGGTGAGGTCTCAGCAGAGCAGAGTAAAGTGGAAGAATTACCTCTCTGGACCAATAATTGCATCAGTATCTTCTGGGGAAGAAAATGGCAGCATAGAGGCAAAATGGGTCACTATAACGCTTGAGGTTGACTTCGTCGCCAAGCTGTCATGATGTGGAGCCATACTAAGTTTAACCAGGGCTCTGGTTTTCTCTGGGTTCTTATGTGTGGATGCAGAAGGAAGAAAAACAGATAGCAAGCAACATCCACTTAAATAGAATATCTGACCAGCTACATTTAATTCCAAGTAATTTGCTCATCTATCTTAGTTCAGACAGAGTCTGTAAGGAATTAATCACAAAGGTCTTGTATTTTCAGTAGGTACACTTTACCAATTAATTTTCAAAAAGGACATAATTCACAGTCTTTCTTCCTGTTGTTTGTTATTTGAATTTCCTTTGCATTGAGGACAAAAAAAAATAAGATAATGCTATTAACTGTTAGGTAATATAGAAAACCATGCTACGCAACTCTGATGAAATTGTTTATATGCAGAGAAACAACCAAGATATGAAACGGTACTTCTAACTCTGCATGAGTGAAGGGCATCTCTTACAGCAGAGCTTAATTTCTATATAGGCATTGAAATAAGAGACTTTTGAAAAAGCTCAGGATCGAAGAGAAGGCTGAGGGGAGACCTTATCTATGTTTACAAGTATCTAAAAGGGTGGGTTGAAGGATGATGGAGCCAGACTCTTTTCAGTGGTTCCCAGTGACAGGACAAGGGGCAACAGGCACAAGCTGGCACACGGGAACTTCCATTCAAATATGAGGAAAAACTTCTTTCCAGTGAGGGTGCCAGAGCCCTGGAACAGGCTGCCCAGGGAGGTTGTGGAGTCCCCTTCTCTGGAGATTTTCAAGACCTGCCTGGATGCAGTCCTGAGTGATGTGCTTTAGGCAATCCTGCTTTGGTAGTTGGACTAGATGATCTGATCTCTACAGGTCCCTTCCAACTCTCACAATTCCATGATTCCGTGGTTGTTGACATTCAGAAAAAGGAAGCTTCTCTGACAGATGGGTACTTAATCAAGTTTTGAAGCAGATAACAAATACTATGGTATCTCAGAGGACCCGGGCTAGTCGAGCCATAAATTCTTCTGCTTAAAATATGTGGACTTCAAGAAATCTGGCTCTTTTTAGACTCTGAAGCAGGAACTAATTTTTTTGGGTAAACCTGGCTTGCATCTGAGTCAATTAGAAAACAGTTTCAGACTCAAAACAGAATGTGAAACCTGTAGGATGAACTTCTACAACATTTCCTTTAATGCAAGAACACTTTCTTTGCAGGCTATACCATTCCCATGGCTGCTCAAACATGAAGGAATTTATTTACAAAATACCATTTTCCCCTTCTTCTTTTTCCTCCCAAAAGAGGAGAAGATGCATATGCGCAGAAGATGCATATACATTCTCTTACACTCTAGCAAACATACATGCATACATATTTGCATTATATACATCTACTTGTGGAACTTACACACACACAGAGGATTCCTAGATAAGAGCTGCAGCCACCTGAACATATGGCAAAGCTGCAGGCAACTCTGCCTGCAAAAGAAATGGAGGTCAGTAGAAAATAGAGCAACGCTCTGGGGAGTTTTACGGCTTGGACAGCTTGTCAGTGCCAAAGGCATCCTGCACCCACAGGAGAGCCAAAGGTGTCTACCACCAGTCATGACAACGTAGTTATAGATAGCCAGCTAACCTGGAAGTTAGCAGGAGCACTATGCAGCCCCATGCTTAAGCATGTGTCAGTTGTAGGAAATCTTGAAGGCAGTAAGGGCACTCATTAACGCCAAGTCAGATGTGTTTAAGCACCTGGCTTACCCAAAGCCTGGAGGGCTATCAGCTGGTATGTACTGTGGTTTTTTTCAAACTAGGTGGGCAAAGCGCCAGCAGAGTTATTGGATCAAAGGTACAAAGAAATCCGAGTGCCTTAAACCTACCCCCCACCCTCCCATCAGATAAGGAAGCCCCAGAGGACCCAACCACCCACGCTGCCCCTTCTCACTCCACCAGTGATGGGGGCAGATGGCCGAGTACAGCCAATAGAAGGAAGAAGTTATTGGATAAAAGTTTTCAGTGTTAAAATACTTGGAGAATTAAGAAATGCCTGGGAAATGACAATCCCACTGCTTATGTTTTTGCTGCAGAGCTAAAATTTTTGTTTTAGCATCTTAAAATAAAGATATTTATTCACTTGAGGAGTTCATGTCAGCTGCTCCAGCAGTGGGAGTACAAAGCTACTTTAGAGCCCAGATACATACTGGGGAATCCGTACAAACCTTTCAGCAGCTAAGCTTTGCTTAGAAATGGCAGTTCAGTGGAGCAGATGTGATAGGAGTCACAAAAGTACGAGCTCGGTCCCCTCCCCAGGGTGCTGTGTCTGAGAATATGGACCCAGGGGAAAAAAAAGCTTTTGTCATTGCCTTACAGATTTTCTTGGAAGGTGCGTATCCAGTAAATAGAAAACAGATGCTGCTGAATATTTGATTACATTTCTCACCCCTCAGCATCCACAAATGTTTTATAATTAATGGTTCCAGAAAAAAAAAATATCATTCTATCCCTGTGCTTTTGACACAGAAAGAGATGGATCTATTTAATGTCCTGTGACAGAGAACTTTTATATGTACAGTTCTTTTTCGTGAAAGGGGGAAAAAAGTTGACTGACAGTTTACTGAAGAAACGGGTAGACAGGAAAGAATTCGAGCTTGAGGTTAATCATAACATTATGATTTTACAGATTTGGAATTTAATAGGAATACAATGACTAAGTGAATAGAACAAAAAATACGGCTGGCAAAAACTCTGTAAGAAACTACTGCTAATAAGGTTTCTTGTATCTTCCTTTATTTTAATTTAATTTGCTTATTTCAGTCTCTTTCTTCTCCGAGCTGTCCTGAGCCTCTCTCTGACATTGTCATGGATGAAATACACTGTCTTCCAGAAACACCACCCAACGCTACACTCTACAAGCCCAGAAAAAGGTTAAGACTTCCGAGTTTTGTTGAGAACATGCAGACCCAGACTGTCACAAGACTGCAGTGTACAGAAGAAACGTACCCAGGAGTTCAGCCCTCACTGCCTTTTGGAGATGTTGATCTCTCTTAGAAAGTAAACTATTAAGTAAGGCCTTTCTTTCCAAAACTTCTTGTGAAGAGCATTCTCTCTTTACTACTGAGTGGAGCACAACATGAACACAGACAAATACAATTAAGGATTTTCAATGAAAATACAAAGGTTCTTTGAACTGTTCTTATCAACAGAATTGAACGGGCAGGATTCACTGCCCAGACAATTCAAAAGCCTCGAATCTAGTCTTCTGCAAACATCCCTCACAATCTGTAGTTTATCCATCGATCCAGGGGGATGTACTTTTGACAATCTGTGTTTTAGCTTGTCCATTCTGCTGCACTGCCAGGAGTGTGGCACCATACTGCAGAACAAGGCTGTATGAAAACTTTACGCCTTGCAAGTAAGCAGATGCTAAACAGATGAGTCCCATGGAAATATAAAACATTAAATCAAAATATGGTATTTTCCTTTTTCTCCTAAAGTTGTTGATAGGGACTCTGCTGATGACCATCTTAAAACTCCTAATGTGATTAGGTTAAGATCACAGAATGGATGTGGGTGGAGTGAACCTTGAGAGGCCTCTTGTCCAACCTTCTGCCCAAAGCAGGGTCAGACCTGGGCTCAGACCAGGTGATCAGGGCTTTTTCCGGTTGGGGCTTGAAACCCTTCAGGCATGGTCATATGGCCACCTGCCCCCCACTGCCAGACTGTGCTCATGGGGGAAGGTTGTCCCCCAGTATCCAGCCTGAACTCATCAGTTTTAGCTGATGCTGTGCGCCTGTTGGGGCGGATGGCACCACCATGTCATGGAGGGTGACGTAACCCGGTGGTGGTGGATTGTGACCTCATGTCCCTGGCTACTTATCTTGGGGTTCCGGCAGAGCCTGGGCCAGCCTGGCTCGTGCCTCAACTCCTGCCAAGCGTACCCGCGAGGTCTGGAGGTCCGAGCCAGGCTTTTGGTGCTGGGTGGTGCTTTGAGGGCTGCCATCGGCAGCTCTTCGTGCCCGTTCCAGAGCCACCCCCTGTTTTTCCCCGTCCCTGCCCAGCCGACTGCACACACTGTCAGCAGCAGAGGTGAGCTGTTGGGGAAACGTCCCCGTGGGGTGGCCGTTGGGCAGGTGGTGTGGCTGGGGGAGCCTGCAGGGTGTCCTTCTTCAGGGACCTGGGAATTTCTTCCTCCCCTCCTTGGGAGAGTGAGTGACCGTGGCCTCTCTCCATTTTGCAGCACACAACACCCTTTGGCAGTGCTGTTGCCAGTGATGGGGAGCAACACCTCATCCCCATCGGTCCCCAGCTCGCCACAGAGCACAAACATGGCCGTGGAGACAGAGTGGAGCTGCCCCATCTGCTGCGACACTGAGGACGGCATCGCTTATGTGTCCCCATGTCACCACTCATTCTGCCTGGGATGCATCATGCGATGGGCAAAAAATTCATCCCTTTGCCCACTCTGTAGAGGACGAATGGAGGAGGTCAAGTTTTCCATACGGGGAGAAAATGACTATTTAAACTGTGTCATCGCGTCCTCCGAAGAGTCACCAGAGAACAGCAGCCAGGCAGGCAGAGATCCCAACCTCCTGGCCAACAGCAGCACCGATCACCCCGCAGTGTCCTCTCCACAGGAGGTGGTGCTCCAGGAAGAGCAGGGGGCAGTGGAGACAGAGGCCAGGGCTTCTGTGGGTGATGCCATACCCAACATTTGGGCAGGACTTTTCCAGGACCACCAGGATCTCCTCAACCCCGTGCTGCCCTGGCTGCACCGGGAGCTAGGGGCAGTATTTGGGCGGCAGTGGTGGCTGGCAATGGGAGCAGAAACACTGATTCTGCAGGCCCTGTGCTTATACGGGCTGGATGAGGAGGCTGTGGTCCAGTGGGTGCGGCCTGCCCTCGAAGACCATACAGCAACACTGGTCCATGACCTCATAAATGTCATCATGCGTCGGTGCAGCGATGAGGCTCAAAGGCTGCTGTACTCCCTCCATGCCGGGGAGGAGGAGGAGGACCATGGCAATGTGGCCAGCACCAGCCCCACCAGCTCCAGCTCCACCAACTCAAGCTCCACCAGCTCCAGCCCCACCAGGCCCAGTTCCACCAGGTCGAGCTCCACCAGCTCCAGTTCCACCAGCCCCAGTTCCACCAGCCCCAGCTCCATCAGCTCGAGCTCCACCAGCTCCAGCAGCTCCCGAGAGGAGACTCCTGACTCCCACGCGGCCTCCTCCAGCAGCCCTGCAGACTCCAACATGGAGGAGCACCCCAGAACACCGGAGGCCACTCTTCAGAGGAATTCCAGCCGCTCCCTGTCTGTGCCTGGCCCTGTGGAACATGAACAACCCCAGGAAGAGCCAGAGGACGTGTTGGTAGCAGGTCCTTCTGCCCCAGGCAGCAGCCACAGCCCCTCCAGTTGCCAGCGCTCCCGAAAGAGGAGGGCCTCCAGCCCCCAGCCCTCTCCCCAGCCCCGCAAGAGGCCTCCCCGCCGGTGGCATTAGCCGGGCTCCAGCAGCGCCCCCATTCCAGCAAAAGGAACTAAAATCCCATTTCCCCAACATGGTCCCTGGGCGCCTCTTTCTGCCTCTCCTTCCTTCTCCCCCTGCCTCTCCCTGCCCTCCATGTCCCACCGCAGGGGGCACCATCCTGCTGGGGGGCATGGCCCTGGGCCCCTTCAGCCCCCGCGCCACGTTGGCGGCCCCTCCTCCCACAGCAAACCCCGCTGGAGCCGCGCACCCGAGGGCAGAGAGGGCAACCATGAGACTGGTTTGGCCACCAGTCTCATGCCCTCAGCCTCCACCCAGTCCCTCTCTCTGCCCAGCTACCGACACTCCTGCTCTGGTTTGTCTCCAGTGTCTGACATTGGCCAGGAGAGCCTCGCTGCTGTGAGGGCCCTCAATGGCAGGGGCACCTGAGCCAGAGGCACAAGCCTTTGGGGCAACAGTATCAGCCATCTACAGAATGAGCTCTACCAGCCCCAGCTTCTACCACGAAAAATCCCTTCAGCTTTCACCTCACGCAGGCTGGCATTTCACTGCTCATCTGGCCAACAGAGAGACATTTCGTACGTCTCTACTCCAAGACAAAGGCGGAGTGAGAGAAGAAACATAGAGATACCAGCAGAGGAGGAGAAAGAAGGAGAATGTGCATGGGAAGGTACAGATGTTGACAAGAGGAATGTACTGAAATATAATCTCTCTGCATATACCCTGTGCCCTCACATTCTCCTAAAACCCCATTGTTATGGTACCAGTTCAGGAGCACCAACTTCTAAGCTGAATCCTACGAGTACTAGCTCTGAGAGAAAGTACAATGATGGTTCAGTTTGGTTGGGTTGCATTGGGTTGACCGTGGCTTCCCAGCTGTAGAAACCACAGTGACATCAACCCACACTGTTGTCTTGTCTCTCCAGAGCCTTTCCAAGCTCATTCTGGGGACAGATCTGCTGGGCTTTTGGTGTCTCTGGGTTGCTTTTCAGAATGGATGCCTGCAGCCAGAAACTACTTTCTCTTTGACTTTTATGATTTGTCATCTTCCAAGGACTAAACACAACCATTTTCAGTCCTGTCAGCCTTTTTTATGCAGTGATCCTACTGATAGGTCGGCAGCAGAAAGGAACAAGCCCTACCCTGCTCTCCACTCCCATCCAACATCTGGTTGCCACTGCTCCACATCTCTTACACAGCATTTTCCAGAGGGAACTCAGTCCCTGTCATGCTTTCTAGGATCACCAGGCTTTTTCCACCCTTTCTACCTTTGGAAGGAGAAGGAAGATCTGCTGCAAGCACCGGCTCGAAGAGCAGCCTGATTCATAGTTAGATCAGGCATAAATGCAATCTGCACTGCGACTAACCCTGCCAAGTGAGTTCATGTCAAAATCTCTGCTAGTCTAAAGAGACAGGTTATCATCACCTCTGGCCTCGAAAAAGACTGTACTACTTCCATTCTTTCAGATTATACCGGCAGACAAAGTACAAATACCGCACACAAAATTTGTCTGACTCAAAGGAGTGCTAACCACAACACAATTTAATCATTAATCTATTATTCCATTAAGTAGTGGGTCCACTAACTAGTCTGCTTACCTCTGAACAGAAGAAGGCTCTACCCAGCTGTATTCAGGGGAGAACAGTCTCTAGACTGGACAAGGTAATTCAATAATGCCTTAAAAGGAACATTTAAACTGTCCACTTAATGAAGTGATGAGTCACAGGAATAACTGAGAAGAAAGAAGCTTTTTAATCTTGGCTAACAGCTGTGCATTTAAGACTGCAGCTGCCTTTAAGTCAAGATCTTTTTCACTAAATGCTGAGCTCAGTGCAAGACGTTTTCTGCTCAGAGGCTGGACCTTAGCTACAGACAAAGCAAGAGACCTCTCCAACATCTGAGGAGCTGCTGGGAAGCATGCGCAGAGAGAAGCAGAGCTTTTACTTCCACGTGGCTGTTTCTGACCTATCTTCTTTTGTGTCCCGGTTAATTCTTACAAGTAAAAGTTGTGTTTCTACCTTTAGCTATGTCTGGTGTCATGAGAAGCGTTATCAGTAACTAGCAAACAGCACTCACATCTCTCAGGTGTGTGAGAGGTGGAAGAGTGCCCCTCTCTGCTGGTGGAGGTGGGTTTTGCATGGGGATGGTGTTTGCAGACCACTGGGAGGGCTTCGCAGCGGGATGGTGTGCGTGGCAAATTTGGCTGAGGAGGGACAAGTCTCACAGGACTGTCTGCAAACACCCAAGGCCTGCGGCTCCACCTCTGCAAGGAGCAGTGCTGGGTCCTTCAGAGGAAGGCACCGGACATCACTCCACCAGCTCTGGTAGGTAACGATAGCATCAGCCTGGTTTCTGCATAAGAGCAGAGGGCCAGATGTGAGCTTAACCCCTGGAGGGGCAGGGTTTCACAAACCATGCAAAATTACTTGGGGAAGCAAAATGACACCCAAAGCACTCCAAAAGTATTATATAAGAAACAGGAGAATATGGGACTAGGAATGTGAGAAACAGGGCTTCTGGCTGAACCTGTGCATGCCACCAGACACTAGATGACAGTAAATCTTAATGAACATACCTGGTGAAGATGCCTTAACTCTCGCCTACTCTTTTTTCTAAAGCATTAAAAATCAGTGCTGCAAATACAGAGCTAAGGACATGACAGGTAGTCTTCTAAGGAAGTGACATCATCTAGGAATCACGTTTTTATGGATTTCCATAAATTTTGAGTGTCTACTCCATTCCTGGCTTTCAAAAAAATCTTCCCCATTAGTGAATAACGATCGTCCCTTAAGATATGCACCCACAGAAATAAAGGCCTGTGCGTAATTCTTGGCCCAGTTTTTTCCCATATTTTTGAGCCTCAAGCAATAGCTCCACTTCATCAAATGCTCTGTTCCTCTCCTCTAATTTAACTTCCAGTGCAGCTGCCTGTAGAGTTCACATGCTGTTCATTATAGCTTTTAAATTTTAACAATGCTCTTGGGCTGGATACATGAAAAAGAGAATAGGTAGGCATTTTTCATTCTAGTGGTAATGAAAACTCTGTCCTGGATACCCGTTTTCTAATTCATTGTTAAACATGAATGGTTTTGAAAATAGTTTGGCCATGGTTTATCTTTCCGGGCTGCTCAATCACATCATGACTTGAAAAAGACTGACTTTACTTGTGCTGCGTGTACACAACTTCAAGACTTGCAAGTGTACATTAGCCAAAAAGGCCTGGGAAAATGCATTTGTGCATAAGTACAAATGAAATGCTGTTTCACCTCATAGAATTAAACATCTAAGGGAATGAATTACTAACCAGGGCCCTGTATCCTCTGA
Source organism: Calidris pygmaea (assembly GCA_003697955.1). Classification (NCBI taxonomy): domain Eukaryota; kingdom Metazoa; phylum Chordata; class Aves; order Charadriiformes; family Scolopacidae; genus Calidris; species Calidris pygmaea. Next base: position 85,631 of record QJSC01025776.1, read on the forward strand.
AGACAATTAGGAACCCAGTGCTCACTGACTTCGGTAGGAGTTAGTTACCCAAGCATCTTTTAAGAATAAGCAATGATATGGTATTGCAAGATAATGCCAGAAATTACTTGCATTTAACGCAGTTTGGATTTGATCTATGCTGTCTGCAGAAAACTGTAGGCATGCTACCTGTGGGAATAATCATCCAGTGCTGCTGTGCTTCAGCTGGTTGAATCTGCAGGCTGAGAGGGAAGAGACAACACCTGAGACTATATGATGCACTAAACTGCTGAAGAGGATGTGGGAAATGGGCCAGGCGGGTGAAAGATGAAAGAAAGAAGGATCAGCTCATGAAAAATCACAGTAAATTCAAAGAAAGTCAAGAAAATAGCTAACACTGACTCATAGTCATCAACTTTCAAGAAATTCCCAAAAGCAGGTATGTTATTAGAGAAACAACAAAGCAGACATTTAATTTCCAAACATCAACCAGAAGTCCATTTTCAGAACAGTACTAAGACATTCAGAATAATGATTGAAATTTCAGAAGTTCTACATCCTGCACACTGTTATCTTCTCCCTGAAATACAAGAAGCAGTCCCTGTCAGGCACAGATGGGATTTTAAACTGTGAAAGGGCATCAACGTCTCTTTGCAAATTGATGTAAAATTATCTTCTGTCATTGTTGAATAAAAGCAACACAACATAGGCTTCCTTGAGTTTGATAGGACTTAAATAGGATCTGTTCAAATTTTATAGATACAACTGTTGCAGACAATACCAAATAATTTCATTACAAATTACTGTATTAAAACAAAAAAATAACGCTGACTATAGGATGGAAGAGATTAAGTCAGAGAGCTGTCCTGTTAGCTGAGATAACAGGGTAATAGTCAGAATAGTTTATCAGCTTCGTAACAGATTCTTTGGTAAGCATTTGAAACTGGTGACAAATTTAAAACAGCTGACTATAAGGGAAGTATACATAAAAGTCATTTTACCAGTTAACCTCAAAGGCACCAATGGTGCAGACAGAGACTTTAAAATGTACTGCAGGACCTGGACTGCTACAGAGTACTCTACCTACACAGGTCCTACAAAGCAAGCTTCATATATATCTTAGCTTTCATTGTTTTGTTTTTTTTTCAAGTGTCATCCAGCACCCTACATTACTCAAAAGTCAGATAATATGCTACTGATACCCTTTAAGAAGCCTAAAAATTAGTTTATTTGGGAAATTCAGCAAACTACATTTCATTAGAATCTGTCAGAAGAAGAAACTAGAGATATGGGAAATAACACTTTTGATGGGAAATATGTTTCATATCTAAAGCAGAAATCCCTGGGAAAACGAGAAGCGTTAATCCAGAGACCGAAGCCTGAAAGGGCAAGAACCAAGCACAGAATTTTGGCCTGTGCTTCTGCTCTGCCACAGGAAGACAGAAATAGCTTTCTGTTATAATGGCAACTGAGTTTCCTGGGGCATGTATTGGCTCGGGCTGGGATGGAGTTAATTTTCCCGATAGCAGCCCTCATAATGCTGGGCTTTTTATTTGTAACTAGAAAGGTGTTCATAACACACCGGTGTTTTGGCTACTGCTGAGCAGGGCTTACACACCACCACGGTTGTCTCTCCAACATTCCCCCTCCCTCACCCCCAAAGACCAGTGGGCTGGGGGTGGGCAAGGTCTCAGGAGGGGACATAGCCAAGGCAGCTGACCCAAACTGACCAAAGGGATACTCCATTCCATATAACGTCTGTTCAGCAATACAAGCCAATAGAAGCTGGGCAGGGGGATATTCCTTACTATGACACTTGTCTTCCAGACCAACCGGTACACATAATAAAGCCCTGCTTCCTGGGAAGTGGCTGGACATCACCTGCTGGTGGGAAGTAGAGAATAAATCTTTTGGTTTTCCTTTGCTTCTGTGTGCGGCCTTTGATTTTGCTTTATTAAACTGCCTTTATCTTGACCCATGATTCTTTTCCATCTTTTTCATTACTTTTCCATCCTTCCATCCCTTCCTCCCCACTGTCCTGCTGAGGAGGGAAGTGATAGAGTGGCTCGGTGGGCATCTGGCAGACCGTCAAGGTCAACCCACCACAGGGAGAAAAGTGGTAATTCACTTTAAGAATCCCTCCAGACTTTTATTGCAAGATGAAAAAGGCCATTCCTCATTGACTCCTAGCAGTATTGGTGACACAAAGTATTACTTCAAGTTTTTCCAAGCAAGAAGAGGAAGAAAAGTCCCAAAGGGCCCCACTGAAGCACCACAATCTTAGAGAAACCTTCAACAGGGGCGGTCAAGCAAAACAAGCCTGCTTTTGCCTGCTCTGTGGGGAACACACTGCAGCAATGCACAACAGTCAGCTAAGTGACACGGACAAAGCAGACGTTCTCAGGATGAAGCAAAACAGATTCATCAGTGGGCAAAGGATTGGCGTTGCCCTGAGCATTACTTGGTCAGGAGCTGGCTGCAGGAACAGGTTTTAACAGAGATCAGTGCTGCAGATATCATGAGCCCCCAGGAAATCACATTATTTCCAAATATCCTTGCTTCACCTTCTCCTCACCTCCCGTTTCAAGGCAGTCTAATTTTTTTTGGCCCTCCAGGTTTTGATGTAGTCACAGCCATTCCCCTGTGACTCAGCCTGTTGTAAGATCCGGAGAAAGAGAGAGAACAGGGGCTGGGATGATGTGTGGGATGGGGAAGGTTGTGCGGGACAGGGTTCTGCTTCTGCTCACTAGGACCTCTGCTCCATACCTCGGCAGTATGGATTTTCACCTCACAGTGGAACTGTGGACTGTGGAACACACAGCTTGGAGCAGGTGGAGGATCATCAACTTGGATGAGCAATTGTGGTTGTGCAGCAAGAGGCAATGCTTGTGTAGGGCGGCAAGGAGTGGAGGAGCAAGTGCATTCAGGCAGTTGGGCCCTGGACTTCAGTGGAAAACATGTGTCAACACCCAACAGCTCAGCTCCTGCCCTGCTCACGGCCCTTCATCACAGCAGCCTCTCAAATAAGGCTGTTCATTAGGAAGAGCCTTGCAGCAGCCATCGGGCAAACTCAGACAGGTCCAAACACACCACCTAGATGTGATATGGCCAGGCAGGTGGAAAAGACCAGTACGGAGATGCAAATCTTCCATCACACCTGCTCCAGCCAAGTAGGCTGTGTAAAACATCCCCTTACTTATTTTTAAGTTGCATGTTCGCTGCTCGTGGCTTCAAAGTATCACAAAGTGGTAAAGTATCACAGAGCTCTGTCTTGCAATTGGGCTTGATCTTTCCACTATCGAGGCGGGTAGACATTTCTCTAGTGTCTGACAAATAGAACTTCTTATTGCATTCTCCACCACCCTTCTAAGAAACATACGGCACAGGGAGAGGGCTCAGAAGCTAAATGGTCACACAGCCACCAGCTAGCAGGTGTCCTTTAGGGCCTTTTGGGTAAAAGTGTGGAGTGGCAGGATGGAAATTTGAAAGGTTTGGAAATTACACTTAGCACCTGGACGTGTCAGTTTACTCTTGCTTCCCACCTTACCTCTCTCTTCTCTCCTGCATAGAGAGACCATCCGTGGCTCCGTGGCAGGACTGGCTCCAGACCCCAGCTCTGCCCAGCGTTGACATCCAGGGGGAGGCAGCAACACTGACAGTCACTAGGTTCTGCATAAATATTGGTAATTTTGTGGAAATTACGCATGATAAGAGGGCAGTAACAGACACTTGCATGTCCTGCAAGTGTCTCACTCATTTAGATAGCTTCTATACTTTGAGGCCATATGATGAATGGCCCCATATGATGACTGGGAAAGCTGTCAAGGTGATGATTTCCATTTTTTCTTGATCAAGAGGCTAAGCACAGTTTCAGGGCTGAGGTTGTGTGAGCACAAGGGGTCTTAAATACTTCAAAGACTGAAGATTAATTTGCCTTAACGAACAAAAAATTTAGGCTTATCTCTGGTTTCCCAATGAACTTTTTATCCGGCATTACCCATTTATTTCTTCCACCTTGGTGTCTTTGTACATTCTCAAATTTTGCAGTTGTGCATACTTCATTCCTATCACAGCGAAACAAAACATGGTGAAATCTGTCGCTGTCAGAAATAAAAGAGCTGAGAGCTAAATGAAATAGCTACACAGAGACTTACTCAAAAATGTAAAAAAAACCCAACCAAAACAACCATCATTTTAAGTAAAAAATAATACAACTCTTTTTTCTGGGCTCCCTGTTTCTTCATCTTAGCTGGCACACAGTGTGATGCACATCTTTCTTTTTCAAGGCATTCCAAATCTCTTTGAAAAAAAGTAAGTCTCTAAGCCTGCTCGATCTCTCAGATTTCCACCTAAACTTGTTTAAGGTAGAAGGGTTTAGACACAGATCGACCTTTCCTTCCCTCTTTTGCCTGTCATGTGAGCACAGTTTACTCAGTTTCAGGACTTTTCCAGGCTGCAACGGAGCTTGGGTTGTCTTTGCTCTCCGTCTGCCTGGGGCAGAAAGACTGAATGTAGAAGGAATGCAGGAGAACGTTGGGTGATCTGCAGTAATTCAAGTGACTGCTCCATTAGACTTCTCCTCTACCCACGCATGGTACCTGTGCAGCCCAATGCGAGCAAAAAACTAGTGAAGATCGTTTGTGACCACAGCCAAGCACACGGCAGGAGGAACAGCCTGGCTTCAGTGTCACTCAGTCCTTTTGGACACAGGACTAACAGAGGCACCTCTTTTTGCCATACCACAACCTGTTCTTCCAGCCCTCAAGACAGCACAATCTCGACATCAAATGCTTTGGTTAACAGGAGTTCTTTCAGTGTTCGAAGACAGAATCAAACACATACATTTTCTGCCCTTCCCATCAAAAGAAAACTCAAGGTCACCCTTGAGCAGCACAACAGGAGGGATGTCTTTCCAATTGCCATTAGAAGACACAGTGCTATCCACATCTGTGGTGCACAAACACCACTCTGAGGTTTCTGGCTCTCACAACCAGACACCTAGCTGGCACCCCCTCCTTGTCCTTGTCCTTAAATACAACCTATGCCAGAGTACCTGGCTTTCTAAATTTGAAAAGAAAGCTAGACAAAGCTATTTACAGCCTGACTGTGGGTGGCTGTTGGACAGAAACAATACACCTAGATTTTGGAAAGCTGCATAACGCACACCACATCAAAGGCACAGCCATCTCATGGGAAGAAATGGACCTACTGACATGCTTTAAGTGAAGGAGGAATGGGATGAGTACACTCTAAATCTGCTGCATAAAAGGGTGGTTCCTATGAAATCAGGGTCTGACCTGTTTTTAATTGACAGCATTTTAATGTGTTTTGGATTATACAATAAAAGAAAGCAGCATTGCCAGTATTTCTATCAGAGATGCAGCATTTCCTTGTGCCTCTTTCTGAGTTGAAACTTCCTCATCTTTCACTGTGTTTTGGTGGCAGGGTCTCCATTCACAGCAGTGTTGTGTGTTAGAGAAAGGGAGGGATAAAGGCAGCATGCCACATGCTGTACCTGGAGGCAAAAAACATTTGCCGAGGGGCGTTAATCCTCTGAAAGTTTTAAACAGCATACGTTGGTCCCATTAAATTTGACAACTGGTCATTGTTTCTCAGCAGAAACTGAGTCTAAAAGATTTGTTAGAAACCGGTTTAGTGGGGGAATAATTATTCTACTTTATATTCTAGACAGAACGGCTTAAAATTCCCTTAGATCCAAGAATTTTTTACTTAAGCTCCTTCTTTATATGTATCAGCTGGATGATTCTTACATATTTACTCTGTGTATAAGATAATCATGCATTATCCTATTGCCTTCTACAAACTATGTTCTATTATTTTCATTCATATAAAACTGCACATAAACAACACTTCTGTTAAAGCTCCAGACCTTACAAGGCTTTAAATGATGAGGTTTTTTACAAATATTCCATTTCCTAAACTTGTTTTATCTTTCCATTTTTAAAAGGAGAAATACATCTCACAAATACCTTCTGCCCATTCAGATTCAAATGTAGCTTGAATAAAAGCACAAAACACTTGTTAAGTTGACACCTTAAGACCTTCATGACCTATATTTGGTGGCCTACTTTTCCGTTGGACGAGGCTTAGTCCCTCAATTGCAGCAATTCAAAAAAGGGAATGTCATTACTGTCTTACATCGGGTAGTGACCGGGAGGATGAGTGCGTTGGAGGATGAGGGCACAAAGGAAATTCTGCTAATTCTCAACAGCTCTTCTTGCATTCAGCGTGGGATATCTAGCATTGTGAACACCAAAGACACATGTATCGGCTTCCCATCTTTAAAAAAATGCTCCTTGGTGTTAAAATATACTGTGCTCTGAAAAGAAGCCCCAAATGCTTTTTCATGAGGAACTTTGGAAGGCTCCGGCCAACATGCATAGTTTCAGTGCAGGCACTCTACATACAGGCTGCAGCTGAACACAGGCAGTTTCCAGTACAAGAAAGGTGTAAATAGCTTTTTACTAGTTAACAGTCTATTTCTGGAACAGTGCTTAATTTTCTGTTTGAAAGAAAAGCCTATTTTCTCAAAATGCTGTTGTTGCAGAGGATGCACTTTGGGATAAATGAAAGTCAAATGGCTCTCAAGTTTGGGTTTGTAATGTTTACTGACAAAATTCAATTAGGAGCTGTATGTATAAATGCTAAGGCACTCAGTTATGTTTAAGCTTGTGTGAATATATAATCCTCTTACAGTCTAGATGGTATAATAGTCACTCCACTCTATAACAGTGCTTCTTTCCCCACAGGTAACACAGCTGAACACTGCAGCCCACAGGCGTGGGGTTTAACTGGTTCGGAGGCCTTAAACTGCAGCAGAGTTGGAAGGGTGCCACTTGGAAGAAGTTGTCTCCTAAGCACAAAATATTTATCATTTCAACCTCACCAGACACTTAGGCAGAGACAGCTCACTCAGAAAAGAGTTCTGTGCACACAACTAACACAAATCAAATTAGTGCAGCGAAGCTAAAGAGGACACGTTGAATCTCATCTCTCCAAAGCTCTTTAAGAAGTATTTTAAAAGAAGTTTTACTTTTTTCTTTTAAAAAATCTCCCTAGGAATGACTAGGAAAACACAGCAATGGATTTCTAAGATTGCAAGTCATGGAGCTCTGTTCAGAGATAGGAAAACACGTCACAGGAAAAAAGACCGGAATTGTCTTTTTGAGATTCACTGGCTCTTTAAAAAGACGGAAAAGATAGAGAGTGCATCAATGTCTATTTGATTGAAAATTCCTGTTGATGCCTTGCATGATTCCAGTCACTCACTACCCAATGTCAATGTCAGGCACCAATGAAGCTGGTAGCTCCTTCAAGGAGCAGCGCACAAGTTACTGCAGAGCAGTGCGAAATCTTTCTATTTTTAATATAATCTGGGATTTAAAAGATGTTTTCCAGAGAAACCGTCTTTCTACAGATTTTGGTACACACAAGGCCTCCTTTTTTCCTCCCAGTCTAATGGGCGATTTCAATCCTGCCTTACTCTCTCCCAGTGCTGGCCCATGCATGCGGAGGTATCCACAGTGCGACACTACTCAAGGAGAGCAAGAAAGACCGCAGGAATTTTTCCCTCAACCACAAGTGCGCTTTTATAGCTCAAAAAGGTGGATTTATGATTTGAAATTAATTGTAGTCTAAATCTCCTAAGCTTAGCCTTTGCCAGGGTTTTCCTGGAGGAAAACACCAGCAGAGCTAAGAGGCCAACACGTTCAGCCGATGCAGCGCGTGGGACTAACACGCAGCAAAGAGGTGAGAAAGCAAAGTGAGGAAAGGCATATATATCAGTACTTCCCATGGTGGAGTTCCCTAATCTCCCTTTGCAATTCTTTTTACCTTAAATCTAACTACAATCTCCTGAAGAAAAATAAATAAATAAATAAATAAAGCAATCTGCCTTGGCAGATTCTCTAAAAACTGGAAGTTTTTCTTGCAGGTTTCTGTTGAGATGGAAAGGAGTTCTAGAGCAGTTATAACAGAAAAAATTCTGTTTATGTACAAAATATTTGTCATTTGAAGGTGATAAGGCTCTTATGCAGAAACTGTTCTCTAAGAAAAGAGTTCTGTGCACAGAACTGACTCCATATGGTCTGGATGCCAATATTTTCTTATCCCTTTCAAGCAGCAACACTGTTTTCTACTTTTCTATTTCAAATTTAGTGCTCTATTAAAGTTGTGCATTTCCAATTCCTCTACCTAATTAATATTTAAATATTTTTCCTCAGCATTGCAGCAGCTGCCATTGTTTTACACTCTCAGCTTTCCCCCAGAGAAGTGCTAAGTTTCCAGCCTTTACAACTCTAGGTAAAATTCGATATATCAACAACAACAGCTTGAAACCCTGGAGGCACGCCGAAATAGAAAGTTGGGGGTTCTCAAGTCATAGTTTTGAGTACTTAGTTCACAATGTTTAGTAACTTGGGATTGGCAATCTTGAAACAACTGAACTAGAAGTTATCAGAAGATGAGAGATTTGTTTTTTTAAAAAGTAAGTTTATGCAGTGAATTATTAAAAAAGCAGGCTCCATTATTCCTTTAAGTAACACCTCAGGTCTCTGAGCAGACATCTAGACAGCTACTCTGCTGGTCATGAGAGAGAGGCATGGATAAACCAACTGCAGTGTCACTTAAAAGTGACCAAGGAATTGCAAACCAATTAGGGTTGGAAGATGCCCCATCAGTGGAAGCTTTTACTGAAAGCACTTTC
>QJSC01025777.1:0-78518 GCA_003697955.1 Calidris pygmaea
GTTTTTTCTTGCAACTTTAAGAGGGAAATGTCCTGCAATGTTTTGCTATCAATATAATTTGATGCACTCTGAACATTAAAAAGTAGGATTCAAGACTTATCATAATGCTTCAAGCTTAATAGGAATTATTATTAAACTCCCTTTAGGCCAGCACAAACATTTTTTTAATCTATAGAACTGTAATCGTGTTTTTCATTTATTTTTTTCCTCTTTTATATTTTGACATCACACGGGTTAAGAATCCCTCATTAATGTAAGTACCTTAAAATTGCTGAATGCAAGCAGATAGCTGGAACTTAACTGCCCTGACTTCTTACGTAGGTCAGCTTGTTGAATTCTCAATACTGACAGTACTGTATAAAACGGATATTTTATATATCTATGTAGTGTATATTTGCTATTGGGATTCAAAATAAATTAAACAAGCTTAAAGGATACTTGCGTCTGTATAGTTGCTTGCATAATAGCTCATGTTAAAACATTCAGACATTATAACCAAACACCTTTCTGACTCTTCTCTAGATATTTTCTCTATTCTTTTTCCAAAACTACATACCTCACGGATCATTTATCACTGCTGTTCTTCACAAAGTTAAAAATTCAACGTTTTATTTGAAGTGGCTACAGGATATGACACTAGCAGTAGAAGAAAATACTACATAGAAATCAAGCAATTCCGAATCTCTCAGCCTGTCTATCACTGCTGTAAGTACACCAGGCAATAAGCATCAGGTCTAACATCTGATTCTTTTAATCTGCTTGGTCCCTTTGTATTTAATATTTTGTTAGCACCACTGTGCTGTTGAGACTCAAAACCACATGGGGAGAGGAGTGCGAGTGGGCCAGGGGAGGCTTTTAATGAAGAACAGTTTTTGCAAACAGAAATTCTGTAAAACACTTCAAGGCAGAATAAAAACAAAATAAAACACCGAACAAAAGTCTGCAGATGACCTAGCATCTTTCTATTCCTGGCTTCTGAAGATATTTCTAAGGAGTGCATTTCCTAGCAAACAACATGGGGAAAGCAGCGATCAGCACTGAAAACAGTAGCAAATGAGTATATTCTTCATCAGTCGGCCTAGTTTATATCATGGACTTCTTTAGCCATAGCTATGTCACCATGCATGAAGAGCTATGATCTCTAAAGATAGACTGGTGTTAGAAGACAAGCCTGATGTATATATAGGCAAAAAGGCAACACCTTCGGTAGATTTTTCCACTAGGGAATTAGTTACTACACTCATAGGAAAGACAGAATGTTCATGTACAGTTCATACAGGGAATGCATACATGCTTTTACTGCAACTCTGCATTTCCAGCAAAGACACAGTTTGAGCCTCTCTGTATGTTGCATTTTAAATAAATCCAACAGTAACAAATCTGACAAGGCTACGGAGGGAAACGGCCAACTCTTTAAGCCACCACCACAAGATTTATGTGGAGCGTGGAAGAACATTGAAAAGAGCACAGGCAGAAATGAGTAAGAATGAAACCGTTTAGTAACATAAAGGAAAACACACCACACAGACTACTCACCCTAGAATAAGTCACCATCACACAAAACCTTTACATTCATACTCAAGCAGAAGCACCTACTACTTTCATGGTAACAGCCCAACTGCACATTCATTCCCTCTGGGAAATGCCAACCTTCCCTTAATGACGGGCTACCCTGACTCACGCTGTCAGAAACAGCTCGTAACTCCATATCAGAGAGACAAAGCATTGCCATGACAACTAACTGTCCAAGAAGGAAATGAAGATTTTGTAGTAATACCCATTCTTATATAGTAACAGCTAAAAAACTGAAGTCCTTAATGTTCCATAAAAGGTTCACTGCTTATGAAGATTACTATTGAAAAGATAGAAAGGAAAGGCAGAAAAAAGATAAGGCAGGAAAATTTGTAGATTACTAGAGGGTAATCAAGAGCCAAAAAAGATTCAAGGAACTTCTAGTGGAAAAGTGGAAAAGAGTGGTCAGGTAGCAACATAACAGCAAAAAGAAGTTCAATCCTAAAGAAGGTTAAGAATGAAAAATAGAAGGACAAGTTCCAAATCTGTTATCTACTTTGCAGAACACTAAGTCAACAGTTTTCACCTGAAGTAAGTAGGATAAAGGTGGACTTTAATCAGACCTTCCGTTGAAATCACAACAAAGAGCAAGTGCTAGTAAATGCTAGTAAAAGAAATAGAAATGATACCACAAAAATCATTATATTTATATATCACTAGTTTAAATGTATTCTTAAACACTCATGCTATACTAGTTACAGCAATTCAGCAATGACAACATAAACAGAAAAGCTGATTCAAATTCTGCAACTTAACTGAAAGAATAAACTCACAGTGTAACGTAGTATATTATTTTATGCTAATCTAGTGGTAAGGATTAAAAAGCTAAAAAGCAACATAACAGAGAAAGCAAACAATTCCTTATCTAATTGAAGATTATGGAATGGATAACATGAACGCTGCATCTGCCAAGATTAAGACATTTAAGAAGATGGAGTTAGGTCTGAACATGTGTAGAACTACTTGTGCTTCCTTCTGTTAGCCTCCCTATCTCTAGCCCAAAGCAGGTCAGTTCAACCAACCTGCTCACCAGCAAGGAGCTCTCGGAAGCAATTACCTATATTCTCAGTAAATCTTAGTAACTGCATTTCGTATAAGATTTCCAAACATAATAAATGTTGACAGGTAGATTGCCACATGAAAATATTAAATCCCTCTTCCTTTTGTTCAAATGGCCTGTGTTCCCATGACGTGTAAGGAAAATGGCCACTTGGCTTTTTGGTTCCCAAGGGCAAGGAGTTTTGGCTGAGGCTAGTTAATGATTCCCATACAGACTCCAGAAAGCATCCCTCAGTCTTGGACCTCATCTGAAACTTTCTTGGGGCATGAATGATCCTGGTCCCTAGAAAGCATGGTTAGTGCTTTCTAAACCTAAGAATTCTTTACAGGTATTCTCGTAAGATTTTCACCAAATGTTAGGTCCGCTGTTGAAGTCAATATAATGGGAAATCTTTGTAAAAATGTAGCGAAGTCCTAAGAGGTAGAAAACTGCATAGTCTTGGTCTTACCCTTCCACAGCCTTAAAAACTCTTGCCTTCTCCCTCTTTCATGTTTGCCATGCATTCAGACTGAGAAACTCTTTCTACAGTAGCATCCATGGACACATATAACATCCATAGGAGAAACTGCAGCAGTATTTTGAAGATACTACTTCGACCCTCATACTTAATAAATACTATCTAAAGGATTTTATCAATTTCTTAGCTTTCCGTCATCTTCAAGGCAAATTCAGCTAGCTTGGAAGCTTAAAAACTTCATCTGTGACTTAAACTACATTGGCAATTCTGCATTAAACCAGGTAAGTATTAAATCCTTCATTCTGTCTCCTGTAAATTATTTTTAGAGAAAAGACAGTTATTTCCTATACAACATCACATAAATTAATAGGATGTCTGTCACCTACAAGAAAAACTATGTTCAACAATGCTCCACTCTTTTCAGACGTCACTGTTCAGCTACCATTTGTGCGTAATGATAACTAATAATTTACACATATCTTTTGCACACTTTAACATAAACTCAAATGGATGTGACAATGACATACAGGCGTTACAATATAAAATATAGTTTCACAAAATGTATAAAATGTACACAGTTTCAGCAATGATTTCTGAATATGGACATCAATGAAATTAACAGAATAAAAGCTAATGGTAATACACTGGTGTTCAATGGTCTTTCCACAGAACAAAACAGTTCAGTAACAGCACACAGGGAGAAAAATGGTCAAGAAATAAACATCCCCACAGATGTTATGGAAAAAGGAAGGAAGGACTTGATATAAGTCCTTCCAAGAGTCTTCTCTTACTACTTACTCCTTGTACAAGTAACTACACTAATAAAAAATTAATATTTATTCTGTCTAATTTTTCCAAATTTAATGGGCTTCTCTCTTCTGAAAATCTGTCGGGTCCCTACAAGACAGTTAACAAATTTCACCAGAGGATGGCAGCCTATTGTTACCAATAGAAGGAAAAGTCATCTAAAAAATAAATAGCAAAGCCTGTTACTGCACAGTAATAGCCCAGTAAACCTCACAAACAGTGATTAAGCTGAGTAACCTATTTGAGTATTGAAGTACTATTTGAGTTGTTCTAAAGACTAAGTTCTATGTCCTGCTCTACAGCATTAACTTGCCCATAACCATAACTATGACTCTTCTCCTTGCCTCCTTCTCCAATATCAACCTACTTAATGCAGAACCTTAAAATACAGTGATATAAAGAATAATATATAAATTACACAACACTGGCAGACAAATAACAGCAAACCTAGTAAGATACTGAAAGTTTAAAGAATACAAAATACTATCAAGTCACGATTTTAACTTGCACCATCGGCTATGGCAAGTGCATACCATGTAAGTCAAAACACACATTCAATAAAACAGGATTTATTTCATATCCATGTTGAAAAGTCAAACAAACAAAACGAAATTTTGAAGTATAAAACCACTTCAGTTTGAGATGTAAGTTTGTTTTGCAATCAAGTCATCTAATGAATAACAGTCTTGTAAAGATGCCTACGTCACGCAACCCTCAATCTCAATTTGTGATCAATGGGATCACAAAATCCCATTCCACCTCATATCCTTAATGATATTGGTCCCAGTGCCGCGTCTTCTTATTTCCTATACTTCCTTCACAGCAATATATTCATAGGTTAGAAGCATGGGTTCAGAACCAGCTACTTCATTGTCTGCCAACTACTGTATGAAACTCACAGATAACCTAGGAGCTTCTCTTGTTGCTAAATAAGTTAAAGAAGGTGTAGAAGTATTGATTTTTCTTCCTTTTCCCAGTACCAATAGTCTCTTCCTCCTCTGCCCAGCTGTCAATTTACATAAAACCTGCAGGAATTCAGTGTATCTGGCAAACTGACCAGAAGTGTCCACTATGCTCAGAAGTGACAGGAAAGAGAAAAGGACAGATGGACAGAGAAAGAGCACAGCTACTTGGATATCACTGCCCTTTGGAAATGCCCTTAGGAAAAAAGAGTTGCAAAACCATAAAAGCACAATGACTTATGTGCTGGATGAGCAGACAGAGAGGTGGAAGTCTGAAGGGCAGACAGCAGAGCTGGGGGCTATCTAGTGAATTCTAGTTGGAGGTCAGTAACTAGTGGCGTACCCCGGGAGTCAGTAAGGGCTCCAATTCTGTTCAACATCCTCATTAATGATCTGGATGACAAGGCAGATTACCCTCAGCAAGTTTGCTGATGACACAAAAGTGGACGCAGCTGTTAGGCCAGAGTGTTGAGCTGCCATCCAGAGCAATCTCAACAGGCTGGAGAAATGGGCCAACAGGAACCTCGTGTAGTTAAACAAAGGGAAGTGCAAAGTCCTGCAGCTGGGGAGCAATAACCCCAAGCATTGGCCAATGCTAGACTAGCTGCAAAGCAGCTTTACAGGGAAGGACCTGGTGGTCCTGGTGGACAAGAAGCTGAACATGAGCCAACAATGTGCCCTTGCAGCAAGAAGACTACCACTGTCCCGGGCTGTGTTAGAAGGATAAGGGCAATGTCTTCATTCCCAATGTTGCTGTCACTAAATTACTCCATGAACAAGGAAGCTACAGAAGCCTAGATTCCTATGGATGGATTTGAGCCTTACAACTCCCAGGTTCTTCCTGTCTCTACCTCACACTAATACCTCAGCATGTTCTCCTACAGCTGCCTTCCACAGCTCCCACTGGTCTGGCTGCCAAGTGACAGAGCTAAAAGTATGCCAATGGGTTAGTCAACATCTGTTTCATCTTGCCATCTGGCTGCTTACTCTTAGAAGGAGAATTTATAACTGTCTTTTCCTCAGCTGAAGTACCTCTTTGGAGCCCATTCCTCTACCCAGTTGCTATTTTTCACAAGTTTGTAGAAAGTACCTATACATTTCCCTTTATCCTGTGTCAAATTTGGTTATAATTGGCAACGAGGATCAAAAGATACTGGCTGAAATAAGTAACAAAGACAAAAAGTTTCCTTATCTTTGGATATCAGGAGATGAACATTTGACTATTATAACCATAGTAGAAGCTTCCAGAAAGTTTCACATCAGCAAGTATCTCATCAAGAATTCCTGCACCAGCATTTCCCCAAAAGTGAGGCAAATGCCTATTTTCCTAGATCAGGAGAAAAGAGTATATAAATTATGATATTCACATTTTTAAACATTCAAATTGGTTTGGTAAAGCAGTAAAATAGTTCAGCTACCTAAAACAAGTTATGCTTATGAAACTTTTAAATCATTTAACATCATTTCAAAAAGCATTTATCTATGTCCTAAGAATTGATTTCTGCTCTCAAAGACAGCAAGTACCAACATAAAAATATGTACCATCCTTATTGAAACATAGTTGGCCATTTACTAATCTTATGATGTTTCTCTTCATGTTTACATTAAATCTAGAGAGTTAAATCTTTCAGAGCTTATGTTTCTAGCTAATATTTTTATATTTACCACTAATAATGCTACAAGTAGGTGCATTCACTGAAATCTGTTCAAGCAACTTCAAATATCACAGAAAAGAAGGCCCAGTAAAGTTGAATAAAAACAAGAGATCTCAACTTTACAAGTTTGAACTATATCAATTTGTTCTCTCCATTCCTCAAAGTTTCCAGTTATTTTCCCATGTTACCTTGATTTTAATAAATGAATAAATAAATAAATCTACTTCACAAGTGTTTGGTCTTTTAATGGCAGGTTAACAAGAAAAAAATTAGTAACATAAGCTTTTTTTTCCCAATTGATTTCAAATTAAATCAGGAAATTTAAATTAAAATATTAGGAATACCACCAAACATCACTATTTCACAGTCTTAAGAGCAGTTGCACTATTCATCCAGAAAAACTAATGTATACCACAAAAGACAAAAGAAACATTAATATCTCCATTGTATTTTGATCAGAATTTAACACCAGGATGACAATAAAAGCAATGGTACACTAAAAAATAATGAAATCATGATCTGAAGCGTTTTTTTTTTTTTTCCCCTTCTCTATGTTTAGAATTTAAGATTGTTTCTTGGGATTTTTTTTTTTTTCCTCCTTTCTGGGGAGACTAGAGATTTGAGAACAAAGCTGCTAATAGGAACCATATGGAAGAGCCCTGGAGTAAATGAAAATCTGACTCTAACTCCAAATGCCACGTATCACATACCACTGTCTAAAATTATCTGGTAAGATAAACATAAGATTTTGCCTGCACACTCAATCAATCACCTGAGATGGAAGACAGTATGAAGTATAAAATAAACAGAAAGGCTTTCATAATATTTAAGATATTCCCAAAACTAATCAATAATTTGAAACAAGTTGGGATGTTTCTCAAAGCTTGTGTTAGCCAATAAAAGATTAGCTCAACATAACATACTGCCAACAGACAGACTCATTGCAGTTTTTCATATAAAATATGAACAGTTCTACTCAACTGAACAGTGCAATTCTGGATTTAACCATTATGCTGCTATGATTGCAGTGGGAATAGCATGCAGCCAGGTTTTCCTATGCATCGATACTTTTTTTTGTGTCAAATTCTTGTCCAGGAGAAATTTGAAGACCATGAGATTTCTGGAACACCAGCACTGTGGATGCAGTTTTGATGAGAATCCCACACGTTTCCACACACAGCTAAGTCTTGCCACAAACTCCCTGTGCATAACTAGTAAATTTAATGAGCCTGGATGCATATATATAGACCAGCTGCATATACATACAGACCATCATGCATATCGTGCAGTATGTTCCACACACTGGTGTCATTATGCATGTATTAGCCATCACATGTGCAAAAGTTTCTATTAGAGTCAAGGGGAGCAACATTGAAATTAATATTCTTTCTTCACAATTACATTTGCAGTAACTGTTAAGAAGTTACGTTCTCTGTTAAGCATGGAAAAAAATCTCTAGTTGACCTGTTGCCAAAGGATGTAAAAACTCCTGAGGGATAGAGAGGGAGCAAGTTACCGACACAAGCATGCACTTGCTT
This sequence comes from Calidris pygmaea, assembly GCA_003697955.1. Classification (NCBI taxonomy): domain Eukaryota; kingdom Metazoa; phylum Chordata; class Aves; order Charadriiformes; family Scolopacidae; genus Calidris; species Calidris pygmaea. The sequence continues at coordinate 8,052 of QJSC01025777.1, forward strand.
CTTAATTGTTCAGCCTGTATTATTTCCAAGTGCTTTTTAGATATAAAGACCAATAAAAATATTTTTTTTCCAGAAACACTGTTCACAGAATACCTTAACTCCTTTGTTTTTCATTTGAGAAAAGAAAATTGCTCTGCCATTCTAAAAGATATTATTTTACCAAAATTTATATCCTACTTAGGGCACCAAGAAGAACATCCAGACACCACACTATTCTTCTCCTACCTTCTTTCTATTCTACAGGATAAAATAAGGAACAGATAAAATGACTCACAGGTGAGTAATAGGGCCCAATTTTTTAGCATGAAGAAAAGGAAGAAGCCACTTATGTATTAACCTGATGAGTAGATGCTCAGATTCAGGAAATGATATAATAACCTAGTGCTCTGCAAGAATAATAAAAAGAACCATCTACTCATTTCTCCAGCAGCAATACTGTCATACAGCATAACAATTACTTGCTCAAGAAAAAAATAACAGCAAGAAATTAATAATTTGATGAAAGCTTACTTTGACTTTTGGAATGCATATTTTTCATTTATATTTTATGTTAATACATACAATTTCCATTTAGATGTTACCCTCTTGTAAATTATTATTTCCAATATTTTCTATTTCTTCAAATACTAGTTTTCACAGGGCAAAGAACTTTTATTTCATTCCATTTCTAAAATAACTAAAATAGAAACAGAAACTCAAATAACTTTCAAAAATACAGAAGTAGTAAGCAAATGTCAGTAAAACAGTATAATGCTTTGTCCCCATATTCACTAACTGCCTAATGCTGTCCCTATGGGGGACAACCAGCAGAATTTCCACGTATTATTATAAATTTTGAGATGACAGAATCAGAGTACATTTAGAAGCTAGGTTCCTTGCAGACATTACCTAAATTGGGTAGTAAAGTTAATAGTTATATGTCGTACCTGACAAACTATGCTCCTATATAGTGGCCTGTAATTTTGGCACACCTGATATGAAGATAAACTCTGTTGCCATGCTTTGCAGAAGAAAACATGCTTCAAACCTCCAGCTACCACTGTCAATAGCCAGAACCTATAAAGTACTTTCTTAAGCAGCACGGCAAGAGATGTGTTTTTTGTCATGTCACGATCACAGTTAACAATTAGCATTTACTTACACAACATAGCAATAAACTTTTCAGAACACAAACCAGAGCAAGTGAGTACGAGATCAATAGGCCAATATCTCTTCTCCTTGAGACCACAATCAAGGTGAAATATGTAGGAAATTATGCGTTGGTAATATAAACCCTTGGTATTTTGGCACTTACTGAAAAATAAATCTCTTGATGATAAGGTCTTCCTGGAACAATTAATATTGCTGTTCAAAGCTAAATAAAGTGCATTTAGAATGAATGTCTATAATGAGTCAAACCCACAATCCTCTATTTCAGAAAAGCAGAAACTAAGTCTGATCTAAAAAAATCTTCAACATTCTTCTTACTGATTCCATCTAATAGATGGGAGAAAAACAGTAGTTATAAAAGTAGTCTTTGTAACAGTACTCTTTATAAAAACCTTGTATCATTATTTATGATAAAGCCATAAACACAATGAACATTAAAAAAAAGTTAAAAGGTTTCTTACCATGCTAATTAAAAATATTTCATTACTGCTGTTTCAGGAATGCTTTGCCTTAGCTGTACCTGTGTATTATAGGCGCATACCGCTGCTTCTTTGCTTATAACAGAAAGGATAACACATGCTTCCCACTTTAACAGTTCCCTCCCAAAATCAGAATGCACAGGAACCTGAGAAGAGGAGAAAATGCGAGCATGGAAAAGACATCTGTTAGATGTGCAATTGCTTCATAAAGTAACTTTTCTGTCTTTTCTAAAGAGTACCCTTCCACTCAAACTTTCCATTGTGGGTAAACCTAGTATCTAGTTCACCCATTAGCAGTTCTAAGCAATTATAACAGTCACATCTCTGCGACTGCTTTCATAATATACAGACTTATTTAGAAGTTTCAGCAATAAGCCCGGTGTCTGGCAAAGGTGCAAAGGGAGTTCTGGAAACCCGTCCTGCAGTCATATAGAATATTAACATTTTTAAAGGCAGCTACTACTATTGGCTCAATTTTGATAGAGTTCAATCTAATCACTCAAAGCGCTGGTTTCATGCGATCCCCTGACTAACACACAGTTAGATATATTCTTTTAAATTTATTTTTTAAAAAGAAAGCATTATAGATGTTTATATTTTGGCTACAAATAGTTGCAGGCATTACCTCCACTCTCAAAAAGTGATAGGACAAGGCAAGAGTCAGATGTCAGAAGCATGACACAAGGCAACAAGGACAGTTGCTTGATTACTGTGTAAGATCTGTGACTGATGTCTAGAGCAACTCATCCTCCCTAAAGAGATGGCCAATAACATGAATGGTTTAGGTGTGAACCGTGTTTGGGTCCACACCAGAAGCAGCCATAAGGCCTTTCAAGAATCTCAGACTGGCTAATGATAGAAGAAACAGAAGACTTCCTGCCACAGAGTGCTTGGATAAAATAACTATGTCTCAGCTTTGCCAAGAAGCAGCTGTGACTCACAAATTATTCAAACAGTAGAGAAACACTTCAAATGTCAGGCAGAATATAGGTACGTGGACAAGTATCTCTCCTAAAGCAGCATAAATAACATTTAAAGCAAATCCAAACAAAATGGAGATAAAAGTACAGAGTAACTGAAGGAAATAAAGGGTACAGAGACTATATCTTTCCTTATAAGACAATACACCAGGGTTCAGATGAATGACATACAAATAATACTTGGTATTTCTATGAAAGTTTCCAAGTCACAGAAAAAAAGTACTACAGGCAATAAACGTAATGCCAGCCACAATATCAGCATTACAGGGTCTTGTGCTAAAATGAGAGGATTTATTCTTTAGAAGAAAGAGGGGTAATAAAAATTAAGAACCAGTTTAAGGATTACCTCCGGTTTCCAGACTATTGGAGAGAGCTGAAAGGCTGCCTGGCAAAATCCTCTGCACCACAAGGCAGGACAGCTGTAACTATCTATTGTGCTGGAAATACTAAAAGAAATATATCTACCACGAAAAGAAAGACATTCTATAGTCATTGTAAAAACAAGGCAGGACCTTCATTCCTACACACACTCAAAAGAGTAAATGGGAAGCACTTTCCATCACGTACAAAGGGAAAATTTCTGCTAATGTTGAACATTTTCCCATGCATGATCATTCAGGAATTCTTTGGCAGGTAACTTAGACAACGACTCCTTATCCTTGTCTGAAAGTGCCTCAAGAAGGAAAAGCCTTTTTTTTAGCTATAAACATATGATTTGCAGATTGGCTACTAACATGGGAACAGTCTGAAGTTGCAGGCATGTTTTCTAGTTCTTTTAACAAAATGCATGAAGTTCACGACAATGAGCCAAAACAACCCAAGCTAATGAATAATGTTTTAATGCAAATTATGAAGATAGGGTAGAACTCACATTATCTCTTTTAGGCATCTATCAGCTTAGGTTTGAAATAAATGAGTAGAAGTGCCTGCTTTGGAATAGACTCAAGGAATGAAGTTAAAGTGGATGCTAAGAATGCTCCCCCAGCAAGAAGCAACCTGCACAAAATCATACTTAATTTCCTCTTTAAATTCATGGTTGTAGCATGCATACTCAAGTTACAACAGACTGATAAAAACCAAACAACAACCACAACCTGCCTTTGACTAGAAGAGTCAATGAAGAAAGTTAGTTAAGAGAACCATTGGATCAATACATGCAAAGTCTAACAGATCTTCAGAATTACTTTTCAAATTTAGTTTTGTAAACTCAACTGTTTTCAGTTGCTCAACATGTTCTTCCTAGTAGCTCCTAGCAAAACAAAGCAACACATTTAAGACTGCCTGCGTAAAAAGACGGTTGCCAGAGCTTTGATCTTGTAATACCACCTACTACATGGGAAATAAATAGAGACCACACAGCAAGGTTCAGGTCAGGGGCAACGGTGAGCCCCGCACAGGGCACAGCTCTGCCCTCCTTTCCTTTTCTAAACAGATTGGGTCTTGTCTCGGCTCTGCAGGATTGTTGATATGATTTGATGGGCCCTTTTCCATGACCTTTAAAAAGGCATATTCGCACAGGGACACGCTCCTAGAACGGAGACTTTCCACTGAAGAGCAGAAAAACAAGTTTGTAAGGGCTATTACTAACAGAGTGCTCTGGGCTCTTGCTGGGCTGGAGGTGCTGCAAGATCAAGCAATTCAGCATCTTGATTTCCTGTGAACTCTACACCTCAGTATCTGAATTTTCAGATTAGTTCCGGCATGGAATAAATAAATCCAGCAGCCACTACAGTCTTGATAATCAGTTACTTTTGTTGATGGTAAGGACAAATAAGTGCTGTTGCAGATCACATATGAGAGTCACACAGGTGACTTTACAGGTGGTCTGCTGACAGCCTTTGTGGACTGCCAGTTAAGAACTAGAAACCAGGATGCAAAGAGTTTTATATCTGCATTTTGTGTGCCTACAATCTGACTTTGAATTGCAGCCCAGTCTAGATGATATATGCCTAAGGCTGTTTCTTACTTCTGAAACCCACAGGCTTTACGGGGAACCAAATTATAACATTCAAACTTCCTCATTATATTTGATCAGGCATTCCCTTTTCTACTGTGCAATCAGAGTAACAAACTAACATCACCAGTTCTCATCTAAACCCACAGTATACTTTCAAAGTTGTCAACCGAGGATTTTAAAATTTTCAGCTTGAGGCTTTTCCTCAGACATCTGATAGCAAGGGCAGATCTTAGCTGAAGACCTTTCTAATTCTCACAAGATTATGCTCCCAAGACAGTTCTCAGTTCTAACTTACAGAGCTTACCTTCACTTGATTCCCTTTAATCCTTTATGAACAATATGCACCTTCTACTTCCTTTCTCCAGGCTTCATATGGACCATTGTAAGTTGGAGTGTGGAGGAACTCCAAAGAAATGTAAGAATCTTTTACAGTAAAATGGGAAATACAGGCAAAAGGCCAAGCAGTATACTTTATTCCTTCTTTTATCAAAGCCAATCCCACTCACCTCAGTGCCACTGGATATCTTCTCTACTTATTCTATTAATATTTTGGCTAAAATTTGGAAATTTCAAATTTTTAAGGTTTACCCAACTAGCTAAACAAACAAAATCACAAAATATTAGAATGGTCTCCTTTCTTAAGCCTTTGGTCCAGAACCATAGGTGAAAAAGCTAGCAAGTCTCATAAGTTGAATGCAGTTTATGAAGATGACAAAATTTCAAACATTTTAATTTACAAAAAGGATCCATCCAAGTTTGGCTTCAGAAAATAAATCAGCTTCAAGCCAACCCTGACTTCTGACTTGATATACACCTCACTTTGCATCATGACTCCATAAATGAAATGATGAAAAAAATTTACAAAATCAGCAGTAAAAATAAGTCCTTATGAAACTTTTTTTTTTTAAACTGAAAACCAAAACACAGGGAAAACTTAATAGATTTGTCATAGCCTTTGAAACAAGAATTCTTACATGAATGATGTTAAATTTAATCCTCTCGTTATTCAGCTTGTAAGGAAATTTGTACCACACCTCAAACCAAAACTAAGAGAAGATCAAACCACACCACTTGACCAAGATCACAAAGTATAGACTTGTTTGTATCCAGCACAGCTCATGCAATAAAAAAGGAATTGAGTCTTAATATATCCCATGGCTAGATCTGCATCATTTTCTGCAGCTCAACATGCTTTAAATCAAGAGCTTTGTTACAATTTTTCAAAAGGACAGACTCTTTGCTCTGCCACCATGGATTTTTAAAATGCATCATGAGATTTTAAGTCTTCTGATAGCTTAACAGGATTTGGGACACCATCAGTGCTAGAAAATGATAGAAAAATATCAGGTATGAAACTCAAATTCTAATTTGGTGCAATTCTTATCTTTAGAGAAAATATTTTTAATTTTTGCATATCTTTTATTTAGAACTGTTAATATATCCAAAAATTTGCACCATGTTCTTTGTGTTGTGCTTAAAAAACCCAAAACTTTGTAGCAATAAATAACATTTTATTAACTGGCATAACAAACTTAGTGGGTTTTTTTTTCATTCACCATTATGGATGTATTCTAATTATTTTAAAAATCCATTACTTTTGTTGTTTAATATTATTAGGGTTTAGTGGCACAATGTAGCTCTTCAACTATTGACAGTACTGTTAATAAAGGACTATGTCGTTTTAATTTTACTCTTTCAACCTCTCCCTTGTATTCTGGATTCTTTACATAAATATATGACTGCTTTACTCTAGCTCCAGTATTGCCAACTCCTATGATATTATTTTGATCTTGATTTTTGGTACTTTTTTTTATATCCCAAATGTTAGAAACATGCACGATTCATCTTCTTAAACAATGTTCTTGTCATCAGTGGTACAAAGGAAACTTGAAAAGGTCAAGCAAATCATCAGCTTCAGGAGGATCAAAGACAAAAAAATGTAAAACTTACTGTTGTATTATCTTTTCAAATATGGTACCTCTAAGGCACTTATACTTTTTTTTAAGAACCAGATTCTCCCTTGTGAATATATTTTGAAATAATATAACTCTTTTACCAAACCAAAAGCAAAATTAAATGCTTTTGATAAATCCTACAATTAATGCAGAACAGCATCTCACTTCAACAAAAAAAGTCTCCATTTTTTGAATTTATGACAGTTATTTAAGTACCATACAGCAGCAAAAGCAGATAACCATGCCTTTTTTTCCTCCCTCTTAAAAGCTATGAAAAATATTTTTCTTCAGTAAATACTTTATATCTAATGTCGCACTTATCTTTCTCATAGAAAGATTTATGCTCTTTCTATACAACGTAGCAAAAACATGTTGGAAATTTACTGGGAATCTCAAACCATAACTTTAAAACAACACTGAGAAGTATGACACCATACCAACAGCACTGTATAGCACAATGACTTTGCAGGAAGGAAACTGGAAATATAGATTATGGAGGGAAAAATTATAAAATGGAAGATGTTCAGAAGAGCTTTACTATAGCACATGCTTTCCCTCAAGCTTGATGAGGTAAATGTTTTACTGTTTCTTAACTTTATTCTCCAGAGGACAAATCCTTTGAGTAACTGAATCATTGTAGTTGAAATCTCACTATGAACTAACAACCTCTGAAATACTTTTTGAAGTCTTACCCTCTCATTTTTTTCTAATGGGAACTGGTAACACTGAAAGAATCTTGCAAATAATTTTGAAGTGACTTTAACAAAAGCAGAAATCACTTTACAGAATAATGACACAGCATTCACAGTAACTGATGATGTGGCACAAGACTTCTTTTTTTCCCTGGCAAATCAGAAGTGGGGCTAAGGCTGTTATTTTGCTTTGCCTTCCCACAAGCCTTCTCACCACAAAATATGGCTTAGAGAGATCTTTTGTTCCTCCAGCTGTGTTAGGCTATTCCTCAGATGATTTCACCAGCACAATAACTTGCCGCCCTCAACGACTTGAGCTTCACGGACTTCCAAAAGTAAGTTTTCTTGGTAAACAGGAATAAAATGAACCGATTGTGTTCCTTTTTGCAATTAAGAGTTGATTCATGCATGTTATATAATTCTTAGCTTTCAGCTAGTAAACTGTTTACAAATACTAAGCTTTGAGTTTATTAGAGATGGTAGAGAATCAGGCTTGTAAAATTTTCTGGTTTCTTTCTACTTTGTGAAGCATGCAGTTTATCATATTGTGTGCATCTGACTTGCTTCCTCCATTATCAAGATTCACCTTTAAAACACTCTTTGTTTTAAAGCTAGTTAAGTTTTAGAAATATTTCATGCAGAACTGTTAGTATCTCAGTGTTTTGAGACATGACCTGTAGGCCTGGCAGGAGAGTTGCTATTCTACCAAAAATATACCCAGTAGAGCTAAAGTATTAAAAAATTCCCCACCAGCTCCTCTCTCTATATAAAACCAGTGAGAGACTTTGGTACCTATTACTTATCGTTCTATCTGAGGTGATGATAGTTCTCTTCACATTGTCTACATGGCAAGTAGATCAATTGCATGAAGGCCTAAGTAAGCTTTTTCCTCAAACTAAGCAGAACTTTCCCAAGTTGTTCCTCCTGGTTTCTAAAGCCTATTGTGGCACTGAGAACCAAAATTACTGTTTGGAAATTTTGTAACACCTAGTAGAAGTGCAGACAGAATTGAACCAGAAGGTGAAGCTAAAGTTCTGGACTGAAACAGAGAGGCAGTAACAGGAATCAAAACCCAGAACATATTTGTGCCATTTACTTGGATTAGCTCAGACAGCTGATGATGCTGTAGGGTTGCAGAGACGTTGACTTTGCTGAAGACCAACCTACAGTGGGGTTGCAAAGAAGTGACTCCATCCAAATCTGGTTTTAAGATTTTAATCAGATATGCTTGATTAAAGAACCATTCAAACACAAACGATACAAAGTTAAAAATGCAAGTTAGACAACAGCACAAAAGATTTCACCTTGCCATTGTCACACACAGGCTGTACGCAACACAGGAAGATTACCCAGAGGCATTAAATTCCGTGATTGTTAGTAGTTTTTTTCCTTAGGATTCTCTCTCTCTCATTCAATTTGTAGAATACATCATGCATTAGGAATTAATCACCAATATGAAGCATAGAGAAATTAGCATTTGTAAGTCTCATCTCCTTTGTTACCAATTAATTGGTCTGTAAAAAGTATTAAAAGAATCAAGGAAAAAAAAATAATAAAAGAGAGTCCCCTGATTATGAGAAGTCTTCTCATCATAAAAAAAACCCAAAACTCAGAATATTTGCTTTCCTCTGCCTCAGGGTTCCCACACTATACTAAGCAAATTCTCTTAAATTTTTCCATGATTTATGTGCTTTGACCTGCAAGGTTACATTTTCACTCTTCTGTTGTTTAAGCTGAACAGCTTGACATGATTCACAACTCTAATTCTGCCAAATAATAGGGTTCCTCTGACTGCATGAAGTGCTCCAAAATGTTACTCTGGCTTTGACGCATCAGAAATTTGACATGCAAAATTATTTGGTTTTCACTACATCAGTATTTCATCTCAGAAGGGTACTTTGAAGGTAAATTAGTTCATGTCTATAAAGAACATATAATTACAGAAGCACAGGAAGTCTATAAAGAAAACTTTTTATCAATGAACATTCTACATGGTATGCAGCTATGTTTTACAGAAAATAAAGGCAAAACAACATAAAATGCCACAGAACATGCAATCACCAACACCATGAAAATTTCTATTTTACATAATACATTTCAAAGCGATCTGTTTCACTGTTCTATTTACAGAAACAGACCTGCAGTTACCTCACCTTAGTCAATAATATATATTTTTAACAAAAATGACTTTGTTTAAAAACAAGGACAACAGACACAAGCCATGGCTTAGATGCTTAGTAAGACTAGCAAATTTCTTCACAAGGAGTGTACTACAGCACTAACCTGGGTTATTTAGAGAGGTGCTGGAATTCCATCCTTGAAGATTTTCAAGGCTCACCCAGACAAAGTCTAGGCTGATCTGATCTACAGTTGGAGATGGAAACACTTGGAGCACCAGACTGGACAAATTGCCGAAAGGCCCTTCCAAACAACACAACTATGATTCTGTGATACCGACCACACACCATTTGTGCAGTCCAAGTTCATGGTGAGAATAACTAATACATTTGCAAAAAAAGTTTTCATCTTGACAGAGTTTAATACGGCTATCTACACATTTCCAAAGGTCTGAGGAGGAAACATTCCTTGGGAATTTCATCTGTACCCATTGAAAACTGACTTGAAAGGCTGACACTTAACCCAGTACACTGGAAAGAATGCAACACCTCAAATGTCCAATACAAACTCCCAACTAAACCACTCCATATAAAAAGACCTTTTGCAACTTCTCTGTAAGAACGAAGACTGCAATTTTTTTCCTACTCCCAACTGTTGTTGTGCCTTTCAGTAAACAGTGCACAGCACAGGTAGAAAGCTGCTCCTTGTCTGAAGTCAAACAAGAAAACTTACGTTTACTTCAAGGAGAGTGTATTTGTTTATGGCTGTTTTCTTGAAAGATACAGATTAAAACTTGATTTTGCTAATAATGTCACTGAGAGTGTTGCAAAAAAAAAGAAATTATGCATTATTGTACTTAACTTTATTGCTGCTTCTTAAAAATTAAACTTATATGTGATTTACTTTATAACTATCTAATAAACTTATTTTTCCTCTTCATCAACAGGATACAAGATACAAATTTCAACATGGGGATTCTGAGCCAGCTATCAGTCGTTCACCTCCTCTGGGCTGCTACAGTTTTCTGTCAATATGAAGACTATGATTTTGAGGATGAATATGAGGAGCCAGATCATCAACAACCATATTATTTTAATCCAAATACACACGCTGAAGTTCCTCGCTTTCCTTTTCCATTTGAGTGTGCCAGAGAATGCTTTTGTCCACCAGCTTTTCCGTTATCAATGTACTGTGATCATCGTAAATTGAAGACAATACCAAATATCCCTAGTCACGTCCAACAGCTTTATCTGCAAAACAACGATATTGAAGCTGTGCCTGCAGGACCATTCACTAATGTTACCTTCATAAGAGAAATTAACCTCAGCCACAACAAAATTAAATCTCATCTGATTGACCATGGTATTTTTGCCAAACTTTCAAATTTAGTGCAACTGCATTTACAACACAATGAATTAGAAGAATTTCCATTCCCACTCCCCAGCTCTCTAGAGAGACTCCTCCTTGGTTTCAATAAGATTTCTCAGTTACCTGGAAATGGATTGGAAGGATTACCCAACATAACCATGCTTGACCTTTGCAATAATTTTCTTGATGACTCAGTACTAAAAGGAAAACCCTTTTCAAACCTGAAAAATTTAATGCAGCTCAACTTATGCAACAACAAATTACAGACTATGCCTCCTGATCTACCATCATCACTAATGTATCTCTCTCTTGAAAACAACTCCATTTCTTATATTCCAGAAAACTATTTCAACAGACTGCCAAAAATCATTGCTCTAAGAATGTCCCACAATAACCTGCAGAACATTCCACGCAACACCTTTAATCTACCTAACCTTACAGAACTTAATCTTGGACATAACAAACTGAAACAAGTATTCTATATTCCAAGAAGTTTGCAGCATTTATATATTGAAGACAATGACATTGAAAGTACGTTGATGGTTCTAACTCTTTAAAAGCAAAAAACTTGGCACTGGTTGTGGGAGGGGGTGAGTTTGGCATATCTTCCATCCAGAATTAAGAACTTTTAGCCCAAATCAAGAACTAGCAGAAACATCTCTTTTGTTGTGTCCTTGGTTTTGAGGACCTGCTACCTTACAGCTTTCCAGCTGACATGTATAGATCGAGCATAGAATCCAGCAGTCATCCAAATTTGCATGTTGTCCAAGAGGTACCCTTGTGTCCTTTGCAGAGAGATGGGCTTGAGCTCTTAGTGTTCTGAACTTCAGTTCTGAACTGAATTAGCATGGCACTGACCCAGAGCTCAAACACACTGCACTTCTCAGGAGCAAATACAGCTATCAGTGCCGGCAGAATATCCCATCTTCTTCATGATGTGGTGTAAACATCCTCAGTTCAGACCAAAAGGGTGAAATTAGAAAAGATTTTATTTTTGCACCTTACCCCTAATATACAATTTTTTGTGAAAGTTAATAACCAGCTTTTCATATAACAAGCTGAAACTTTTTTGAAGATTGCTTCAGATTATGCAATTGATAAAACAAACAGAGAAAAGGAATTAAGAAAATACTCCAGTCACATAAAATAGCAGTTAAAAATTGTAGTGGTAGTCACATTTATTTTTTCTTTACCCCACAACCTTATATTTTACAAACCCCAAAACTGTTATCACTGTCAGTTACAAAACCAACTTAAACCACAGAAAAAGATTACATTAATACTGTGAATCGCAAAAATATTCTCTGGTTTAAATTTCAAAACCTAAGTTTCACTTTTGCAATAGGTTTAAATATAACAATTTTCTTATTTTAATTCATATTTTCTCTCTCTTACAGTCATAAATGTTACTTTGATGTGTCCGACTATTGATCCAATGAACACCAACCAACTAACCTATATACGGGTGGACCAAAATAAGCTTACGATTCCAATAAGCTCATATGCATTCTTTTGCTTCCCTCACATTCGAACCATATATTACGGTGAACAAAATGTTAATGTCAGCAAGTCAACTCAGCTAAGAACACCAGTATTTCGACGATTTTTAACACCAGAAGAATATAATGAAGCAGAAGAAAATCACGAAACACATGATCATGAAACTGAAGAAGATCATGAAGCAGAAGACAACTACTTCCATCCTTACTTTCAGTGAAGTAATCGTTGTTAATGAGTATACATGGAAACTTTACTTACTTGTGGGGTATTCATATCCATTTTAGAACAGTTGAATAGTTTGGGATATTTAAGATACATCTATAAAGTTGAGATAGGATTTTAGTGTAGGTAAACGTCCTATTATGTATGCAGTAAAATACTAAGAGCAAAGAGCACTCGCCTCAGCATTAGTTGCAGTCTGATATATATAACCTGGGTTGATGATGCTCAACCACCCTTGGGCGGACAGCCTAAACTAAAGAAAATCAACCCGAAAAAGCTTCTACGTTCCTAAGTGATCCAGCTTGCAAAATGACTAAAAGACAAATCATTGTCATGCTCAATAGGTACAAGTGGATAAGGACAAAAATCTGTCCAGCTATACATACTACTACTGACAGCAGTAGAAAATAGACACACTAGAGAGAAAAACAGGAGGGTAAGTAAGAACACAGAAATACTCCCGCAAGGTTCCTCCACATCCTCCAGAAATACAGATGTTTCTTCCTCCAATTTCTAATTGGACAAGAAAATCACAAACTTTAAGTTTCAAATCTTCCTCGTATTATGTTTGCAGCATCCTGCCAAGCCGTATTATCGTATTTACTTCTAAACTTGCACCTAAACTATCAGAACTCTTTCAAAAATTTTAGCTGATTACTAATATAGGCTAGAAACCACCTTTCATCAAAGGTCTTAAGATCCAGGGAGGAGGCGGCGCATTAATACAAATGAATCGTTACTATCTACATTTTACCTGTGCTTTATGCCATCCTATTTTAGAAGGCACGTAAAAATGTAATGTATTCTTTTTATTAGAATTGTTCATCAAGTAGAACAGGTACAAGTAGTAGCATTCGAGGTTTTTTAAATTATTAATTTAGGCTATCCCTCTGCATAGCTAATACCAATTAGCTACATTCTGCTTCAAAGTAGAAAAAAAAGTTGCTTTTAGCAATCTAAAGAAAAGTACCATATAGTATTTGAGCTATGCAAAGTTTTTTATTACATCTTATGTCTAGAAACAGATCCAAATAACTATAGGGTAAGATAATATTATAGGGCGCTATTTTCCTGATAAATCTTTGCTAGCAGTAAGGAAGAATCACCATTTTCAACAAGAAAAAAAGGATGAATGCAAGAAATAGATCCATGCGTCATACTACCAATTTTACATTATACTTTAAGTGTGAAAATCTAAAAGGGCTATATAGAATCATGCAAGCAAATTTGTATTAGAATTTCCAAAAAGTTTCAGGCAGGTTTGTTTTTTTTCTCTTACAGTTTCAGTTATTCTTTGAAGCCCATCTTAGTATATATTGGTTTCTGACGCAACAACTAAAGTATTAACAAAATGAAAATACTTAATGGTACTTTTTTTAATGGAAAGAAATCCCTCATAAGTCCACGAATATAACCTTTAAGAACATATTTAGTCTTGAAGAACAATGGGTTGTAAAAATCTGTGGATACAAAATGTATTATATCATTATTAAGTTGTGGGTATTAGGTTAACTAACTCAAGAAATTCATTATTTCTCTCCTTCCCCTTTTTCTTATCTACTTTCTGATATAATATTCACGGCAAAATATTTTATTAACAGTTATCAACCTCAAGTATCTCTAGCTTCATGAAGGAGGAATATATATATGCATTCATTACGATTTAAATACTTTTATAAAAAATATGTACATTATATACACACAGATTTAAAGATAAATATCTATAATTTATAGTTTTATTGATATAAACATGTAGCGTATTAACCTTACGGACCTTTTATAATTTTTCATCTATTTTAGATTTTAGTATAAGTGAACAGTGCACAAATGCAAATGTAAATTAATATAAGCTTTTTGAAACATTTGCTCAGATTTGAAAGAGAACGCTATTCAAATATAGCATGAGCATGAAATCTTTTATCACAAACTTTCTGCATTTTAAAAACATTTATGAAGCAACGCTTAGTTTTAAAGTAGAATTAAAAATACTGACTTTGTAGCAACTAGCTATATACATTTCTTAAAGTTTAAATAGAAGTCAAACTGACAGTTATTAAAAACTAAGGACTAAGTTCTTTAGAACTAAGAACATTAAATTCATTCAGATGGGATATGAGAATTGTATTACAAGTAGAACCATCATAACTCACTTTTCATTCAATTAATATTATCGTATCGTATCTGTTGCAAATATAATTCTATTCTTTAAAATAGCTTTTAGGGTGGTCAGGGAACATGCTAGTCTTATGTCTGTATTAGAGAAATGAGAAGTGAAAATAAAGTACAGCATAAGTGGATACTTATCTAAGTGCAATTTGCTCCAGTAAGACTGGGCATGGCTTCTGTGAAAGCCACAAGGTTTTCACCTTGCAAATGTCTTGGAGTTCTCTGAAGGATGTAGAAAAGGGAGATCCTGGGTTTTTAAGGAAATTAAGCTGCGACAGATTAAGAGGTGACAGCACAGAGAAAATCAAATAAAATACAAGAAACAGCACAAGAATAAATGATCAGTTCTTGCTGTGGAGGGAGCCCATTGGTGGGAGCTTTGTAAAGGGTTTATGCTGGAATTTATTAAATTAAATATACTTGCAAAAGAGACAAATCAGGCTGAGAAGTGAGATGACAACAAAGATTGCTAAGCGCCAATGAAGAATGACTGCAAACGGTGCTAAAACAGCCAATGAAATTCAACATTGTTAAATGAAAAGAGATATCCATGGAAATTATTATATTAGCTTCACATAAAAACTAACAAAGTGTGAGCTCACCACAACCACTCAGTAGCAAGACTTAGGAGCAAAAACAGGCGGTTCAATGAAAACACTAGTTAGTTAGTACCCAGTAGCAATAAAAAGGAAACTCAAATATAGAGAGTAACTAGAAAGAAATAGAAAACGAGACATCATGATGCCGCTATAAACCCAGGGCTCACCCAGACATCAAACACACATGGATTTCCAAGCCCTTCAGGTAGCCATATTCTCTACATATGGCATAACGAGAAAAGGATCAGATAGGATCAGTAATAAGGTTGCCAAAGCAAAAGAGTGGGTTCTATATAAACAACCTTGAGGAGGCTAGAACTCAGCAGTTCAGTAAAGAGATGGCTAACAGGAGATATCGGAGATCCACACAAAATTATGAGTTGCATACACTCCACAGGTCTGGGGATCAACTGCTCCAGTAAAAAAGCAAGGAGCCATCAAATGATGCTAGTATATACCAGGTACAAACTAGACAAACAAAAGTTTGTAAGCAGTGAGTAGTCAGGCCATTAAACCACATGCAGCAGTAATTCTAGATGTGGTTTCAAGGAAGACTGGATAAGTAATTGTATTTCTTGGAAGACATCCATTACAGGTTGTTAAGCAAACAAAGCACAGTAGATACAAAAGCGCTGAGCTACAAATAGTAGCTGGAGAACGGAAGAGACGGGATGAGACAAGAATCGTATACGCTTGTCCTATTCTCAGTCTTCCCAAAGCACCTGATTATGGCCATTGTTGGAGACGGGATATAGAATCACAGAATCATATGGGGTTGGAAGGGACCTCTGGAGATCATCTAGTCCAACTCCCCTGGCGGAGCAGGTCTACCTACAGCACATTGCACAGGAACTTGTCTAGGCGGGTTTTGAATATCCCCCGAGAAGGATATTCCACCACCTCTCTGGGCAGCCTGTTCCAGTGTTCTACCACTCTCACAGTAAAGAAGTTCCTCCTCATGTTTAGGTGGAACTTCTTATACTCAAGTTTGTGCCCATTTCCTCTTGTCCTGTTACTGGGCACCACTGAGAAAAGACCAGCACCGTCCTCCTGACACCCTCCCTTTAAGTATTTGTACACATTAATTAGATCCCCCCTCAGCCTTCTTTTCTCAAGACTAAAAAGACCCAAGTCCCTCAGCCTCTCCTCATAGGAGAGATGCTCCAGGCCCTTAATCATCTTTGTGGCCCTTTGTTGTACCCTCTCCAGCAGTTCCCTGTCCTTCTTGAACTGGGGAGCCCAGAAGTAGACACAGTACTCCAGATGGGGCCTCACCAGGCCAGAGTAGAGGGGGAGGATGACCTCCCTCGACCTGCTGGCCACGCTCTTCTTGATGCCCCCCAGGATGCCATTAGCCTTCTTGGCCACAAGGGCACATTCCTGGCTCATGGTCATCCTGTTGTCCACAAGAACTCCCAGATCTTTTTCCTCAGAAGTGCTCTCCAGCAGGTCAGCCCCCAACCTGTACTGGTGCAGGGGGTTATTTCTCCCCAGGTGTAGCACTCTACACTTGCCCTTGTTAAATTTCATTGGGCTTCTCTCAGCCCAACTCTCCAGTCTGTCCAGGATATTGCACACTAACCTTTATTTTGATTTCTACACCCAATTCTATGTTCTCCCGGTCCTGGGCTACAATAACACACTGGCATTGCTCTTCACTACTAGTAAATGCTTATTGCCTTGATGTAGTTGAACTTTTTTTTTTTTTTTTAAGCACTTCCAGCTATGGTTATATGCCAAGGCATATTCTAGCTCATTATATTTGGGAACGGCAAGTCTACAATGCTCCGTGTTGCAGTGTTCTGTATCAGACAGACACCCACACTGATTCAGGTACACAAAGAATCCCAGCCAACTAAGCGTGGGCTTTGCATAAACCAAATTATACCACTACATAACCACATAGACACTGGTGTCAAAACTTATTTGCTTCATGTCTGCTCTGGTATTTATTTTCAGAATATTATATAGTCTTTTTAAGTTTATGAATAGATTTGTAAACCAAGAACTAAACATGTATTAAAATGCTACTCTAGTTTATCAGTAACAGCCAAACCTAACAAGTATCAAACAGCTTTATTAGTTTATTTACAGCAGAGTCAGTAAATACAGAAACAAAGGCTGATCTGGTTTACACCACTGTGTCTGAATTAGCAACTAAGGTGAAGCACTAGGGTGGATAGGTAGATCAAAATACTTGTGATGAGGCCATGAGATCAACTTCAGACAACCCCTAGCCACTAATTAAAATCCATTAGCAGCTGCAGCACATCAAGTGCACCCCTGAATACATACACTTGGTTTGTTACATCCAAAAAGAATAGTCTACATACTTGAAAGAGCACTGTGATGTGAATCAATGTGCAGTAAATTGGGGTTATCAGGAGATTCACCTCAAAAATGCTCTCCTGATCCTAATTAAAACACTGACAGAAACACAACCAGAAACACAGCAACAGAGGAAAATGAAAAGACAGTTCTACTTTCAGCTTTGGACAGGCTATTCTGAAAAGACATGTTTTCCAAGTCTTATCTACAGATAAAGAAGGATGGAACCTTCTTGAACTTTAAGCTATTATTAAGCACTACCCAGAGCATATAATAATTAGCAAGGTTGGATTAGAGCACTGTAGGACATTTTGATACCCACATAAACCTATAACGGAAGAGTCTCACAGATTTCTGGAAAATTCAATTGTGACTAAACTTTAATCCACAAAATTAAAGCTCTCAAAACTTTAACCAAAATGACAGATTATTTTTTGCCACAAAACCTATACTGTAAGAGGTTACTGTAAAAAAATCTAAATAAAGAGAAATAACAGTAGTTTAATCCAACTGTCTACATTTCTTCCTTTAATCTGTCTACATTTCTTCTTTTAGCCTCAAACCAGTGGGAATATATTTTACCTTTTTCATTTTTTGTTGCCGTTGGTATTTAATACTTATAAAGCTTACTTTCTGAGATATTTACTTCAGTATTCTGATAATAAAAGTTACATAGATTAGGAAAGAAACTCCTTCATAGAAAACAGATGGTTTACATTTCAAGTTTTGTGACTTCTTTTAACGTATCCACATTCCACTGTTACAATATGAATCAATTTCCTTCTTTGTTTCCCAACTTGATCATCGCAAGCAATAAACATAGGAATTTCCTATCTAAAAAACACTAAAGGAGAACATAGATTTTTCTTTTTAGCAAAGAAGTTATACACCACAAAGAGATTTCACAATCATTTTCCAATACTACTGCAAGAGTATGAACTTTTCAGCTATAAACCCAACTGTGTATATGCTATCAGAAGTTATGGAACTCCACAAATATAAACAATTATCATATAATGTTTTAAACTGTCTTGTCCAAAATTTACATTTCTAACAACTTAAAGGGAAAACAAATAATACTTTAATTTTTAATTCATTGCATAAATTCATCACCTACAGAAAAAAAAAATAATCAAAGTTCCCCTATAATAAAGCACAACACAAGGAAAAAATAGATAAACACGAAGATTAGCCATAAATACAGAGGGCAAAGTAGATGCTATGAATAACATAAGGAACAGATAACAGGAACATATAAGGCAAATGAGTTTTGGAGCCCTGACTCTAGTGTCCCTGTAGACATAGTAATGGCTCTCAAGAAATGATGATATCATTATAAAGAAGTAATGTCAATTCAGGAAGGATTTCTAAGCAATCTAATTAATTGAGGCAGGTTGGCTTTTGATCCATAACTGATGATATACAGGCAAAATTCAAGAGAACATATGTTCAACAGAAGGGTTGGGGTAAATAGCAAACAGTTACCGTTTGTATTTGTTAACTGTAGCTTGATTTCTGTTTACTATTGTGCATCAGTTTAAAAATGTGCTTTATTCATTTATAACACAGTAACAGATACAAGAATTCTGTTTCTTTTCCAGAAATGCAAGGAATAAGGGTAATGTCTTCAGCTTTAAAAAATTCTGATTATAAATCAGAAACATATGGAAGGATGTTCATACAATCAGTAGGTCATTTTGCAGCTGTCTCTATTTTGCAGCTGGTGGCCCTAACAGTGACCTAAACTTAATCTAATTCACCAAGACTTGGAAATAGTTGCAACTTTTCATAAAAATACCGGAGGTGTTTATGCATAACTATTTCGTATCTGGTGCTTTTTTGGTCATTCTGAATCTTTATGAGTGTTTTATGTTCTCTATGTGAGACACGATGACCATTTACTTTGCATTTAATACTACCTCTGAACCCTCCTCCATCCCTCAAGGATGCTGAATTGGAATATACTTCGCTTAATATTACACAACAAGGCTTCTACAGTACCACCTTCAATCCAGTTTCTGTGCATTGCTCAACAAACCAGGAGACTGCTTCCTCTCTTTCGGGAACTCTGGCTTTCTGTTCCCAGAGTCAATGCAGCCCCAGCATAAGCACAGACATTAAACTGCCTTAAAGCTATTTTTACACCCCTGTATCAGGATCTCAACAAAAAGCAGAGGGAGATGCAGGAGTCACAGAGAAGTTTTGTATCACACATACATGTAGCAGTCAAAACATGCAGCTGTACCATCAAAGAGGCAAAAATAATTTTAGAAGGTAAAATTAATCAGGCCACACAAACAGTCCAGCAGAAAAGGCTTGTATTTTAGGATAAGAAAATGATGCAGAGAACAATCAGGGTACTTAAGGTATTTATTTTAGGTTAAAAAGGAAGAAAATATAAAGACAAACATTGAGTTCAGTTTTAGCATCACTTCATGCCTTTGTTCTCTAATAGTAAATCTACGTTTCAGTGCTTGCAGATTATTTTGTACGTGTTATCAGGCTGGCTCAATAACTACCTTTGACTCTATAAAACCTTCTCTATTAGAATTATTCCAATCCAGAGCAGCTGGTCAACATTGCAAAGTGTTTAATTACACTTCATACAAATATATGCTAAGGAATACTCAACATGTTATCTTCCATACGGAGCAAAAAAATTACATACAGAAGAAAGTTCTGCATTGTGTCTAAGTCTATAAATGCTCAGAAGTCTTTAAAAGCTTTCCTAATTTGTCCCTGTCTCATTCTGTCACAGACACATTTCTGCCCAAGACACTGATTTTTGAACATTGTGTATAATTGATTCCCAATGTTCATCAGGCATGAGGAAGCTAAGCAATAATCTATACTTCTTTCTTCCAAGAACACTTAAAAACAATAAAAACCAGAAACTACAGAACTTGCCAATATTGTCCCTTTAGAGACTATGATACAAGATAAAAGCAAAGTCTTTAAGCAGCTGCAAAAATACACTTTCTTTGCCTAAATATAGAACAAACCTAAGTATTTAAAAAATTTAAAAATCGCAGCTTTGGTTTATTTCATAAAGAAAATCTTGATAGCAATCTTACTGCATTCCCCCTAATGCCATAGCCCTATTAACCCAAGCATCCCAGAGACAAACACACACACACTCTGGTTTTTTTTTTTCCCCTCTCCTTCCTTGTATTCTGCCTCCCACCACGCAAACAGAACTCTTTATATAGACAGGGCCAGTCCCTGCTTCCATGTAATACCTACAGGCACCCTGGAGAAATAATTTCTAACCAACAGCTTTACAGAGAGGAAAGGTCACCCCCCCTCTGGTAATCTGGCTTTTTCCAGGTTAATCAGTTCTTCAGCACCTTGCAGGGGTTTACCAGGAATAAGACCTAAGTGCCTCACACTGAGAATTATGAGCAACCAGCCCTCAGTTCCAGTGTAATCACTTTACAACATTTCAAAGCAACGTTAAAAGTACAGAAAAGTTCCCTCCTATCATTTTTGTATTAAGCTACTAAGCGTTAAGTAAAAAGAGCTTAACACCAACATGGTAAAAAGGTAATTAACATGCTGGCACCTATGAGAACTGCTCATGAGAGCTTTTGCAGTATGCACCTGCATGATTCATTTTTAAGGAAAACTTTGGTTTCTTTTGTGATTTGCCTTTTAAAATGTTTGTAGAAAAGTGAGAACAGAAATGAATTAGTCACACTAAAGCTCTGAGCAGGGAAGAATATATGAGGCCACTTCAAGTACAAGATAAATAGACTGAGCTGAACATTAGCCAGTTCAAATAAGTTACAAAATCTGCTCATCTGCCTGCAAAACAAAATCTTTCCTCAGATCCTCTAGGATGTTTTCAGCTTGATTTTTTGCTTTACCTGCTCTTGACATATAAACACTAATAAATACTACATTGCTTCCCAAATGCTGAAGATTTAATCAGCAACACATATAGTTCGGATAGTTATCTTAATTTTTGTCTTGCTCTCCCACACCTTTTCTACCTCTGCCATCAATACCCATCCAACTTCTCTCTTTTCCTCTCCTAGAAGCCTTTTATTCTTCATTGTCTACCTGGATAGAAGGCAACATTGGGAACAAATTTTATGCCTACTGTATACACAACTCTTTTCCACCTGAAGTTAAGTTTTCTGAAAGCAGAATCCAGAGAGCAAGTGTCCCTTGTTAGACTGACTTGGATTCTCTGTATTGGAAGTAAAAAAAGTGTTATACGTCATTTACACTTTCAACTACACTTCATAGCCCTACAAAATTGTAGGGAAATGACTACTGTTGAAATTTAAGCCAGGATTCCATTTCAACACAATTAGTCAAATAGCCATTTAAAATGCCTAACATTTCAGGTGAAAGTATCTGATTGGGAAAGTCAGCCAATGAAAGTGACGTATCATGGGTTAAATAAAAAGGCACACCTGACAAATCACAAAGTAGACCATAAACACATCATCAAGGCCCTCTTCAAAAACTGGAGCTCAATTAGTTAACAGCATAGTTTGTTTAGGTTTTCAGAAAATAAATCACTTTCTAAGTACACAGATCCTTGTAACCAGAGTCCAAGAGACAGGTACCCATATATCAGACTTCCAAGCACCAACCAAGCCTAGAAGGCGCGCTCTGCTTCCTAGGGTGATGCTTCCTGTTACCTTCCCTACTGCCAACGCATGTGAACCACACTTTGCATTTCAGGTCATTTGGAGATTGTGGTTGTTCCAAGTCATTTTGAACAAAAACAAAGCAGCACTGTTGCCGAAAGAAGAAACACTATTCTGCCTTGTTTGCAGCTACTTGTGCCATCCCCTTCCTTTAGCTGATACGAGCATCTGTTACACGTTAGATAAAAAGTTTGTATTTGAAATTATTTGTTACTACTTTTTTTCTTCCTGGCACGAGGGATGACAAGCAGATGAAACGCGTGACAGGACAACTATATTTTGCAATGACAGTTTAAAGTGATAGTAAAACGATACTGTAAGGTAAACCTTGATGACATCACGCCAAAGTAATTATTTAACATATCACTCTTCAAATGTATTTGAAGTAAGTGTTCATGATTTTCTTGTAAGTGCTTGGATAACAACAGTGAGTACACACATTACACAATGTTTTTGTGGTAAGCATACCACTGAAATCTTGTGACCCTGATGAACACAGGCTTTTGACGTTTTCTGCAGAAGCTGCTACTAAAGTCTGCTAACAATAAAAGTTTCTTCTCTTGCAGATCAAAGCAAGTAAAAGCTTTCTTGCATGAAGACTACCTACATTTTCAAGGCCATATTTATCCAGTAATTTTCCCTCATTTTTAAAAATTGTCATATATATGGAAAAAAATAAGCTATTCCCAAGATATTCCATGTACATAGTTGTGAAATATAGGATTTCAGTACTTACGAAATAAATTCTCATAAGAATATACTGAATACATTAATATTTTATATCATGCTTTCAGCTTTGATACTTAATACTCTTCCATAGAACATTTATGCTTTGATTACATTCAAGCACTGGAAAAACTTAGATGCCCCAGAGCCAGATGAAATCTTAACGTGGATGTTTAGCAGGGGGGTGGCAGCTGGAAAGAGGTAAGTAGAAAGCAGAACTGCTCTCATTGCTTCTGAAACACGCATGAAACCACAAGGGAAGGTAAAATGGTACTGACACTGCAATTTTTTTTGTCCTTTCCTCAGCAAAATCCACCCTATCACACACAGTACTTCCAACTGAAAGTTCCTATGTATTGTAACAGAAAACTCCTTAACAACCAAACCACTTCAAAACTTTAGTTGTTCATTGTGTTCCAGCAGGACAGCAACCAATGTGATTCAGAGTCCACCTTCCACTACTATTGAGCCTCTTCCCTTCACATTTCAGTTATATAATTAGAGAAAAATCATTATACAAGAGCAAGCCCCAAGTCCAAACTATGATATTGTTTAATTTGCATATGAGCTAAATTAAAACCATTTTTATAAAAGCCTAATGAGTTCAGAAAGCGGTAACTAATTATAAACTGGAAAAAAGTTTAGAGAGCAAATGGCTGTAGCCACTCTACAATTTGCAGATTTACTACAGACATCTGGTTTCTAAACAAGGCAGCACTTACAAGAAAATTTAACCAAATAGGTCCACTGTTTATTCCAAACATTACTCCAGCTGACAGTGCTATCTTAAAAAAAAAAAAAATGTAATGAAAATGAAAAAGAGATGTAAATCTGAATATATTCCCAATAGATTTTATTGCTACATATTTTTTCAAGACTCAAAAAAGCTACTTTGTAAACTTTAAAGTTGGTCATCTGGCTCCTATTTGTACTGACTGCCAAAAATACATAATAAGGAAAAGGATGGGGGAGGAAGAAATACATTAGAAATCCAGAGAAGTTCTACTTGCAGTTCAGATGAAAATTCTACACCTGGACAGTGTTTAGTAAGTTATCTGTAGAACTGATATAGAACTTTACTCAAAATAAGTATTTACTGTGAAACCAGTTTTTCAATAAATTCCCTAACGAGTCATTCAGTGAAGCACTTCAACATGAATTACTTGTCTGAAAGTCTCAACACACACACACAATTCTAAAAAGTATTTTCTGTTTCCAGAACCCCTCAGACTGAAAAGTTTCCATTTCATACTTAGGTGAAACTTTTCTAAACATATACAACTTGTAATGAAACATTTTATTACTCATAAAATGTGACTAATATGGTATACGTATGTTTTGGCTCTACCTCTGTCTCAGTCAGGAGGCAGCTGCTTTGTCTCTTAGCTAAACCATTAAACAAAATGGATAACACATGCCTTGTTATAGACCTCTAGTTTGCACAATTAATACTTGATTTACAGAAAAAGCCTTAGCAATTATAAAGAATAAATCACCACAAAGCAGAAGGCTACAATTTTAACAACTAATATCAAAAGTAGGATGAGCCAGACAGACTTAACGTTTACAAACGTTATTCAAAGTACAACCCCCCTGCTCCAGGATATTACCTCTCACCCTAGGGAAAGAGTGCTGGCAAAGCATTTCTTACCCCATGGAAAGCACTTTTAAGACTGTCAAACTTTGAAAGAGTATTCATTTCAACATTTTGAGTGCAATTCATAACTTTACTCTTTTATTAATCCACTTCAGCTTAACATACAAATAAGGATACCTGGTTTTATGACAATCACAGAAGAACTTTGAATCTGACAAAAGGTAGGTGGACCTCTTTCCTAAAAGTATATTAACATAAAGCTTAAATAAAACACTCAATTACAGTAAACAGGAAAAAAGCCATGTAAAGATTTATTTTAAAAATTACTGCATGTGTATTTTAAATGTTTTAAGGATATGTTTGTAGCCTCCTCCCCCTGCTCAGAAAAGTGTACAACCTGCAAAAATTCAGGGGATGTTACCCTCTCTTGTTTACTTTTAAATGTAAAGACAGAGATTACTGTTACAGAGCATTTAGGTTTGAAAAACACTGTATTGATGACCAAAGAAAAAGCATTTGAACCTCTCATTTTAATTAGTTCAGCTACATACATGCCAAATGCTTCATAAAATGCTTTACAAGATCCTCTTGCTATTAACAAAAATAACACACTGGGAAACAAGCAAATGCAATTAAGATAATATTTTCCTTCCTAGTTGGAAAATGTTGTTTATTATTTCCCAGTTCATTTTCATGTTAAGACCAGTTTTTATAATGCTAGAATCTAATTAAAGGATATCAAGAGTTAAAAGTTGTTCCATGTGCCTTATGCGTTAGAAACCCCTGCCAACTAGTCCTCTAGGCTTTAAATATTGTTTTGACGGATTGCATTTTCATTCCCAGTCACAAAGAAAGTATTCTCCATAGTCAACACAGGAGCAGATCTTCACCAGCTCAGTGAAAGCCAGAGACATTATTCCGTGCAAGAATGAAGACTTTGCAGACTACCTTTTTCCTGTTTGCNTGCGTTTGTACCTTTGGTAAATTCAGCACCACCTAAACAGCAAGAATCACTCCAGTTTTATGACTATGATACAGATGTTACCTTGGGAAGCCTGATCCAACAAGATTATGAAATGCAATCCAAGGATATAATAAAGGTATTTTATTTATATTACCAGTTTAATATTTGTAACTGCTAAGCATTATATGAATAAGGTTTATGGACATGTATGCAAGTCTTATGGAAAAGTCTTATAATAACAGCAAAGCATACAATGGTTTCAGATATGGGGAAAGCCACAAATTAAAACCAAAAAAATGCTACCCTTGCTACAGTTTGAAAAAGCTACAAAAGACAGGCTTTCACAAATAAGACTAAAGCATCGTTTTTAACTCTGCTGTAGTTACATGCCTGCTGTTGTAAGAGTTTCAAGAATGGGATATAGTAGCTCAACAGTCTGAGTAACATTGTATTAAAACAGTAAATTTGTTTAAAAACAAGGAGGGTGATTTTATTTAGGATTTTTTTTTTACATATATATGTAAGTAATACTTAAAACAGTACTTTTTATTGGACATAACCTGCCAGCACAAACCACAGCTTCTCTTTTGACTTACCAAACTAACAGAGTTTTTTGCCTTGATTTTTCAGGGGTGGGTTGTTTGAGTTTTTTGCAACTCATCAGTTTAGCAGTCCGGAACTACTATGGAATGTCCAGTCCCGTGATAGTCACCTATATTATTAATGCTTTGAGAGTCTTTAAGGTAGCAATGAAGATGATACCTCATGGCACTCACCAGCACCCCCAAACGGTCAATTCTGAACTTTTTTTGCTGTGTGCTCCATATACATGCTGGTTAAATTAAACACTTAAGCAGAAGAGACAAAACCAGAGGAAAGTTAAATGAAGTGCAACAACCTCAGCCAACAGGGACAGTTAAAAACCTCATACCTCTGTTCAGGCTGCCTCTGTCAGGACCTAAACAATACACATCACGAGAATGAGATACAACACTGATCAGGGAGAAAAACTAACACTGACTGCCCCAAGACTAGTTGCCAAGGAAAATACCACATATCCAAACAAAGTGGTAACAACCAAGTATTAACAAATTCAAGGAAGTTTTCATTAATCTTAACTGTACTTGTTACAATAACTTAGTTTGATAAGCAAGAAAAAAAAGACTACAGGAAAAGATAGTTAGAATAAGTAAAAAATTTGCAGTACGTACATAGAAAAATCTCACCTGTATAACTTTTTAAAATTTTGCCAATTCTACTTAAATTATAGCTTTCCACTGTTAGACATAAACCAGCAGCTACATATTTTTATTAAAAACCATCTAAGGTATTTTTAAATCTGACATCTGCCACAGGAATGAAGAAACATGTTTTATAAACTTATGAAAAAGAGAGCATTTAAATGACTCTTAACTAATAGGTGGCTATCCACTCACAACTGAGTATGTTTTTTAAAAGATACTAAGAATGTTAATTTTAACTAGTTAGGAACCGCATCAGATGACATTCATTACTAAAATTGTTCTTATAAGAATATGTTCCTGTTTCGGTAAAAAGAACAATAAAGAGTGTACCTACAAGGAAACGGTGCCAACAGATGTGCCACAGACCAATCAAAGTCCATACTGGCAGTGCTATGAAACTAGAGAGAGGTCTTCTGAAGGCCAACAGTTCTGCTTAGGATAATTCTAGGAATGCAGTCGGTCATTATTTCCATCAGGTCAGTTCTCCAATGACATGTTTTCATTGCAAAATAATAAATTAGTTCCTTATGTGCAACAAATACATCTATACAAGATCCAGCGTTCCCAGTTAAAATCATGGGAAGATTTAGATCTCCTATTCATTTATCGCACATATTCTAGTTCTCAGAATATTTCAAGTGTTAACTGTAACTGAAATACATGCCAACAATTTCCTCAAACATGCCCAGTCAGAAATCCATCTTGCATGACAAATTTAACTCTTTACCATGTGCTTGAACATACAGTTAGAAAAAAGTTTTTTAGTGAAAACATCAGAAAAAATTCTATTTGTGCTAGCGATCAACAAAATGAACTTTAGTCTACTCCTCAGGAAAAGGTCAGCCAAGCAAAATTTATTACAATTATTATTATTTGAAACCACGGCCACCCCAGTCTTGAATAAAAATACTTGAAGTTTAAAAACATGAAATCTTAATTTCTACAACAGAACAGAACCATCCAATTAGACACTGTCTCATATCTGGACTAATTCATTCCACTGAATATAAACTACCAGCTTTATAGATCTTTGTGTGCTATAAAGATGAATCAATACTTTGCATAAGTTTTAAGATAGTTAAAGTATTACATGTAAAATGTTAATGAGGCTTTGTAAGGGTAATTCATGTCTCTGGAATAAAGTGTAGGAGGCAGGTGGAATTTAAGTATGTAAGTAGGCCAATATTCCTTCAGTGCATTCCCTACATATGTAAGTAATGAACTTTCTGTGGTTATAATCCAGTCTTCTGCACCAGTATTCCACAGCTAAGAATTTTTCTAGCTAATCAGGAAATAATTCCATTATATTTGTTATTTATACTACTGGGTTTTTTGGGGGGTGGGATGGGAATCTGCTGTTTAATTTTGTGTATTTAACAATAATCTGCAAATAATCAGTTTTATTTTTTGTTGACATTTCCTGCTTGCAGAAATTAGTTGTACACCGTATTCTGCAAGGTACTCACATGCATATTATTTCATGTATCCCACCTCAAGTAATATACCAGACTAGAAATCTACACCTGGTACAGATATGCTATGTCAGCAAGCATGTTTTTCATACAAGAATATTAAATATGCCTCCTATGAGCCAAACATGCTACAATAGAAGTGCAGCTGTTCTATTTTAAGTCCATCTTTACAGAAGTCTCTACTGGCATGAATACCTCCAACAAGGGCCATGTCTTCACATGCCTAATCAACATATTTATGCAATGTAAACCTTTTTGCAGAAACCTTCTGTAAGATTTGCTTAGTCCAACTATTCAGCTCGCACCCCCCAGCTTCTCTACACCAAATACTGCAAAAGCCCTTACCCTACACAGAAGTTTCATGCTACAACTGCTGAACTGTTGCCAGCATTCTAACTTGGGTATAAAAGCCTTACTAGAACAAACCAGCCTGTCCCAAACAGTACACAAGAACAAGAAGCAAAAAAGAACCACAGCCTAGATAGACAGCTGCAGGGAACAGCCAAGGGATGGATGATTCACAGGCTAAAAAAGGGTCAAAATGAGAGAGGCTGGCCAAGATATTTGTGTCTCAGGCTTTATGTCAAGCTGGGGGGTTTTATTTTGCAGGATACAAAAATTCCCACANAATACTAAAAAAACAAATTTGGTATCAAAACTAACTTGACAGATAGTGTTACTTTCACATTGCTCTAGTAGATGAGCTATCTCTGTGCTACATGCCGGAATGGGGGGGGGAGGGGGGGTGGGAGAGGGGGAAGGAAGGGAAGAATTTAAGAAAAAAAAAAAAAAAGATTGATTCACTTGTGAGTGAATCAATTCACAATTCAGAACTTCTTACACACTTCAGAGTGTGTAAGAAGTTCTCTCCAACAGGGGAACACACTCCTGCCAGGGCCTGATCCTTAAGCATGTTTAAAGAAAAACATCTTCCACACCCGAAAATGTACTTTTCCCCATGTGTTTTCAATAGCAATGCAGACCGAAAAGCATATTGTCTTACTCTGTCCTACAACTATTCCCCATCAAAAAAGACAAAGAATGATGCTAGGCAAGCACAATTGCCACAGTCAACCAAAAAATCCCCTTAATACATGCAAACCACAGTATAATCCACTGTATGTATATTATAGTTCTAGAAATAGTATGTAATTCTCAAATTCCTACGGTATTCAATGAAAAACTGACTACCATTTCCTGCATCACAAAAGACCCTTTCTATTAGCAGCCCAGGTCTTAAAACAGACTTAAGCGCAGTTAATGGAAAATAATTGCTAAATTTCAGTCAATACTTGAAAGGAACATGTTTATAAACTGAGTTGCCCTGCAACTGAAAAGACGCAATAACTAGCCCAACAGGGAATTCTGAATAACTTTAAATGCAAGAAAATGTTATTTTACTAAGTTTATTTGGGTAAAACAAAAAATACAATTCACAAGAATCCTATCAAATGTTTCATGATGTGAAAAATCTTCTATCTTCAGAACTCCAGGTTTTTGCAGATACCCTTCGCTTACATATTCCTTATGTACTAAGTAGTCTATATTTTCTCTCTATTTTTATTTTGTGTTTACTGGTTTTCGCTAAAGAACTTTACTTTTCTAAAGAACACCAGCAACACCACCTTCCCTTTTTGCCTTTCAAAGCAAATAGCTCATGTACAAGACAGATAATAGATTCTCTCATACTCTGGATGACTAATGTGATTTTAAAAATTGGAAATTAAATGTCATAAGGTAGTATGTAATAGGAAGCCAATTTTTAAACAACGTGCTATTTCAGATCCTTGTAATACTCTGTTTTTTTGTTCGCTGTTTGTTTTTTAAAATAATATTTGCTCTCATACAAAGGATGGAACAAATGTTTCTCTTGACACTTCCCTAAGACTGCAAGGGGATGACAGTGAACGCAATGCACCACCAACAAAGGATACAAGTAAGTTGATTGACCTGAATACTGTAACCTTTAAGCTTTCCAGAAGAAATTATTTTAACAGGAAAATTTAATATACAGAAGATGACAAGGGATATAGAATTAATATTTTAATTTGTGAATATCTTTCATATGTCCTGTGGAAAATCCTGATGGAGCAGGCTGAAAACATTTAAAGGATCTCAGGTAAACTCCAAATACTCAAACCACAGCTTACAAAAATCTCTACAGACTTACCGAGTCATACTTGCTGTAGAGATGGATCCAAGTCAAATAAGTTAGGTAAGACAACCAAGAAAAACAAAATACACACCTCAGTAAGTTCCACAGTTTAACCAAGTAATGATGAAAACATGACAAATAGATTTCTTCCGAGAACTGGCTCTTCTCACGGTTTACATCTGATGATCAGGGAGGTCAATGGTTAAAATATATCACAAACATTCTTCGCTAGCCTAAGTTTCCTACAGGCTCTGAGGTATATAGTCCAGACTTCTCTTAACGAGCCACAACAATTTCTAAGCTTGAAAGGAACAAAGTTTTTGCCTATGTTTCAATGCTTTGCCAAACAGAGCATTGAAAAAATGAGAGTCATATTTCGTGTGTATCCATGCTCTAAACTTCCAAAAATAACTGATGATTCAGCAAGACCACCAGAGTGTCAATCTCCACCAAAGTTTTAATCAAGGTTACTTATTGCCAAATAGCATCTGTCAACACGCCCTCATCAAAAACTGAGCAAATCTGTAAGAACACCAGAGCTTCTAGTCACAGACAAGCATAAAAACTGTTGCCTTTCAAACAGTGACAACATTGTTTCACAATCATTTTTCATTTCCTACACTCTAGCACATGACAAACAAGACACTAAATCAAAAAAGGCAAATGGGGCAGAAATCTAAAGTATACCAAATGGCAATATTCACAAAGCTAAAGCTCAAAATCTCAACACCATTCCATGCAGTACCTCTGTAAGAAAAAGATAATTATCATACATACTGGGTTGGTTTGCCAGTATTGACTGGCTACTGCTGTAACTCTTCACTGGTTGCAAAAGATCCTATTTTACTATGTAGTGAAAACAAACTACTCCGCAGAATGATGCTACTCTCTAC
The DNA here is from genome assembly GCA_003697955.1 of Calidris pygmaea. Lineage (NCBI taxonomy): Eukaryota > Metazoa > Chordata > Aves > Charadriiformes > Scolopacidae > Calidris > Calidris pygmaea. The sequence goes on from QJSC01025777.1 coordinate 39,277, forward strand.
TACATACCGACCAATTTGGAAGCTAACCAAAAATCTCACAATACAGAAACCACAGTAGGTCAGATAGCAGTGATGACAAAACTGGATTGAACGCCATATTCGTTAAATGTATTTTAATATTGCTGTCACACAGGACTAATGCAAAGCACAAATGACTAATTACTAATGTCTATGAGGAACAGGACAAGCTATAATGGGCTTAATCTGCACTAAAAAAAACATTCAGAGTTTCTCTCACTACTTAAAATAACAGCTATTAAAAAAAAAATCAGTAAAAAACTGGAACAAATTGCCTAAAGTACTTATATAATCATAATTGCCAGAATTTTTATAAAAAGAATTAGACAAAATAGTAAGTAGGAGTAACACAGAGTATACATGACCCTGCCAAAAATGCTCCAATGCAATGTGTTCACTGCCAGATGTTTCTCCTGCATGGATTTCTCTTTTCAACAGAATGGCTCTGAAGATGACATTCAACATGGCCACAGAGCTGCAGTTGTCATATTCACAATACTCTAAGCCAGCTAAACAACAAAACTGAATTAAAACCGATTTATAGCATTTCAAGACATGCTCAGATAAGAACAGAGAATATACTCATGGAAATTACACACAAGAAAAAGAATACAAAATTCAAAAAAAGTTCAGAAACTTACATCTTTTCAGAACTTGATGGCAACAGAATTTTTTTTTCTAACAAGGAGAAATCTTAAAAGATACTAGAGAAAATTCTATTTTGATGATTCAAGCTTAAATTGGTTGAATAATTTTTAACTGTCTACTCAAAATAATTTGCTTTCAGATTTACCTACTTGCCTGCTCTGTGTGTGTTTAAGCGGATCGGTGTACTGCGAGGAAATAGACATCGAAGCTGTACCACCACTGCCAAAGGAAACAGCGTATCTTTATGCACGATTTAATAAAATAAAAAGGATAGCAGTCTCAGATTTTTCTGACATTAGTAAGTAATGTTCAAATTTGAATTTCCGTTTACCTGGTAGTACATTTGAAGTTGTTGTCCCTTAAAAGTACGCCAAGATTATCGAAACAAGATATAATTTATACTTTGCTGAATTTCATTATGTCTATTACTTCTTTAGCTGAATGCTTCTATTAGAACAAGAACTGTGAAGGCAAGATGGATACCCATTTTGGCCCATGTATCCTTCTTAATATTCCCACACAATCAGAGAAAGATCAGTTTGCTAAAAATAAAATTTAACTCTGCATCTCCAGATGCAGAGTCCAGTCTTAAATGGCCGTGTATTATTTCTCCTTTAAATGCTTTAGATGAGGGGTATCTCTCCCAGCTATCCCATTCTACAATATGAAAAATTCTATGAATAACTGAAACCATGATGACTCTAAGGAAAAAAAAAAAAAAAAAAAGAAGGATCCAGAGTATTTTCCCAACTTTTTTTTAAATTTAAGACCATGAAGAAATCCAAATGTGGATTTTATTCATATTTTAATAGTATTTACATTCATAGATCACAACTAGGATGGTGCAGCCAATAGTGTAACATTTAACATACACAACCATACACATTTACATGCCATGTATTTATAAATTTAATATTTAGACTTTCATTTCTTTTGTGTAAAGCTACCTTGAGAAGAATTGATTTTAGTGGAAATAGGATAGAAGAAATAGAAGATGGAGCCTTTTCAAAGCTTCTGTTATTGGAAGAACTTTCTCTTGCTGAAAATCGACTTATAAAACTTCCTGTTCTACCTCCCAAACTAACAACATTTAATGCAAATCAAAATAGAATAAAGAGCAGAGGAATCAAAGCAAATGCTTTCAAGGTAAGCAAGGACAATAGTTTAAGTAAACTAAGTAAATAAAATTAGTAACCAGACTATCCAGTATACCACCAAACGATTTTTTCTTGTATTTTTGTAATCTAAGAAACAAACTAGAATGAAGAAACTTTCCAGGTTTCATTTTGCTTTTAAGGCACTTTGGAATAATAGTCCTTAGTGCACTCTCTCTCATCATTCTTACAAAAATTTTTCTATGAAATATCTTCCCTACTTCCTTTCTCTCTTACATGCAAAGAAAAACTCAGTTCAAAATTGATGGCTCAAATACAGTTCTGAGGACCACATAAATACTAATAAACAAGCATATAGCTTTAAGGTCATCGCAAGTTTTATAACCAATAAGCTAACACTGAAATTCCCAAAACATAGAAGGCCTGTTCTATGAGTTTCTTGATTCAATTGAATTAAACATTCACAGGCAAAGAATGTTACATGTTGGATCACTTTACAGGCTTCCTATATGATCAGAAAAAAATATATAAAATACTGATGTCCTGTAACAGGCACAAGTTGTTTAACCTCATGTAAGTGATATCAGCATTAAAAATCTCTCTCTCTTTCTATTAGAAGCTGACAAATTTGGCCTACCTCTACTTAGGACATAACGCACTGGAATCTGTTCCCCTTAACTTACCAGAAAGTCTGCGTATTCTTCATCTTCAGGTATTTTTAAGTAGTTCTTTAAAATTCTATTACAAAAGGCCTCATTCGTTACATACTTCATACCAAATCCACTGTCTTTTAACAGTTCATACTCCAGTTGTGCTACAGTTGTCTAATGCTCCTCCAAATTAAACAATTCACCTCTAATCTGTATGGCCATAACCATTCGGTGTTAGAAGTTGTTAGCTAACTACTGCGCAAGAATTTCTCATTCTCACAGATAGGAAGTGGTAAAAATAAGCAGTAATCTTTTATCAACAATGCATTTCAAACATCAATAACAACCCCAAATTGCTTATCACTTCATTGATTGGTTTGAAAAGACTCGATTTCTAAATATCTACACTATACACAAATCAATCCCAATGACGATAAAATGGGAGGGCAAGAGGAATAATATTAAAGTTTGAAATTTCTTCAACACATACAAGTGCATGTATATGTGTGTGTGTTTATTTATTTACTAAACAATTGTTTTGTTTTGCAGTACAACAACATTACTACAATCACCGATGACACATTCTGCAAATCTAATAACACCCGTTACATCCGCACAAGTATGGATGAGATAAGGATGGAAGGCAATCCGATCCTCTTGGCAAAGCACGTCAATGCTTTTTCCTGCTTGAGAACACTGCCTGTAGGAACATACTACTAGTCACTACTCATGCAATTATACATGCCAAAACTTCAGCATGGTAACAAAAGATCATTCTTTTTCCTCTGTTTACACATTTATATCCTCTCCTTTACTAATGCCATTTTCCCTGCATACCCAGAACATTTTACTACATTGTAATGTGGTTCTCCTCCAAAATAACTATTTCAAAACAGCCATTTCATTTAGTAGTTACGGTGTCACCCTTGCTTTCAGAATCTTTTCTGTTAATGAAGTGTAAAAATACATATATGCACACACATATCTTCTCAAGTTTTATTTTGCCACCACATATTCTTTACCCCTAGGTAAAATCACAGAAGCAACTGCTTGTTCCCATTCTTTACCAGTACTCAGACAAATAACTACATTTTACTTTCATATAAATGCAAAATATTCTTAGAGCAAGCTACAGAGGAAAAAATACGTCTTGATTCCAATCCCACTTTTTAAATCTGAAATGAAACTTTTTCAATTGACCTTCAAAAGCATATTGGATGAAGTTGCATACAAAAGAAAGTTATGTTTAGAAACAGAAGTTCTCAAATCTTAATTTCATTAAAGCTTCCTTAAAACTTGGCTTGGGGAAAATGAGAATAACTCCTATTTAGGCTTAGTGTACCAAGCAACATAGCAAGTGGAACTTTTCAAAGATGTGTTAAATCTCCTACTATTTTGCTTTCAAAACAGCCTAAGTGTGTGTGTGTATGTATTTTACACATGGTATTTTTAATTGAAATATATAAATTTTGCTCAGCTGTACTCACAAGAATCATTTTTGCAACACAAGCTTCCCATTTTAATACAATGGTCAAAGTACAGCATAGCATGACTCCAAGTATCTTTGTTATTGACTGATGATGTAGACCAAGCCTTGTTCCACTTTTTTTTTTTTTTTTACAAGGATATGTAACAATACAATTAATAGCAAATCTGAATTAATGTTTTTGCCTGTAAATAAGTAAGATTCCAGCTAGATGTCAGTGCAAAGAAACATGATTACCCTTATACAAGAATACTTTAGCTCATTAGGGGAAAAAAATCAAATCAGATCTTTAAATTAAAAAGTTGATTCCATCATTAATTTAAAAATAGTGTTAACTTCAAGCATCATTTCACTCAACTACTTTAAACCAGGCAGTGTATTAAAAATACAAATCAATGTGTACAGGCCTCAAAAGTCAGTTCACCTAAAACTAGACATAACTGATAGAAGACACAATGATTTGAATTACACAACTGTACATTTCTGACATTCATTTTTAGTTTCTCCCCTCAAATACCTACCACAGGTGTAAACTCTTCAGATAAATGTACTTTGTACTAATTTTGAAGCTAGTATAGATTCCTAATTTGTAGAAATAGTTAAGCATCAAATGCATGATGATGTAGTGATACATCTAGCATACTGATTTTACAGGATATTTTGTATTAGTTTTGTTTATCTTATTTAGCTAAGCCTTGATTTGTTAGTGCTTGTGCTATGGGGAATTAAGTGCACACTTAATTCTGACCATACTGATACTCTGCCACTAAGATTGTTGAGATCTAAGTAATTTTCAATCACTTTTTAAGTAACTACGTCAAGTATCAAAAGTGGGCTCATCTTTCTGGAAAGAGGCTGCAATTATGAAGTTCAGGACAAAAATATTTTTGCCCTGAACCCATTACCAAAGAAAGACACAGCAATCCCCAAAATCTTCCACTTTAGGTTATTTGGTATAACAAGAAAGAAATTCCATTGTCTTAATACAATTGAGAACAAAACCAAAGTCCAACAGTGAGAATAATATTTGCTTTTCATTTTCCCATGTAAGTCATAAAACTTTGACGTTTCCAGACTTTTAGCAAAAGGTAAAAAAAAAAAACAAACCCAAACCATGTAAAAATACATTCCAACTTCAAGCCAAATTAGTACTAAGAAAAAAATCAAAGCCACCAGTTCTCTCATCCCTCTTTTGATAAACGCCTAAGATGGAGAAAACAGCTAGAAGCATAAGTGTAGTAATGTTATAGAAGCAGTGGCCACTGATCTTATTCTCATCACAAATCATCATTACTAAATAAAGCTCTTTCCAGCATTGACAGGATCAGCAAGTATCACCAGAACTCTTCCTATGAAAACAATTATATGTGTATACACAAATACAAGCACGTTTATATAAACACATGTAAACATTCTAAGACCTAACCATTATCACCATTATCACCATTATTACTTTTACATGAAAATGTTGTACATATTTTTGAAAAAGTAGTAAATATCAATAGTAATACTAATTAACGCTCTTAATATTTTGTGAGCAAACCCAAGTAGACAACTGGTACCTTCTGAATGCCTCGTGCAGCAGTAAGTTATCTGATATGTTTTAATTTTCTTTCCCGATTCATAGCAAGTTAATTCATCAAAATATTAAATAAAAAGGGCTTCAGTATGCAGGATTTTTTGCCTTCTATTTGTGTGCCCAGTACTAATATCAAGCTGAATGTACACCATTCTATTTTTTCCTACCACTCATTACTGTTCTGTATTTCCAATAAAACTTGAATATTTTTTTCTTGTTTATCAATATCAGCTTCAATGTGCTCTTCCAGCAATGCCAACATGCTTCAGTTGTTCAGCATCATAACAGATTAAGGGTGTGTCCAGAAAAGAAAATTATTGCACATGTAAATCCATTTTGCAGACATAATATTTATTGTAGCAATACAGTAAGACCTGCCATACAAAAGACATGTGGGGCACTTCACTTACCCCTTCAAAACCTATTTAAAGCACTACGTTGTCAATTTTTTTCAGTAGAATAGAGGAACAGCAACAGAGTAGTAACGATACGCTCAATTCTTGACTGCGTGTGCGTGTAGCATGAAAGTTGTAGACTAACCTGTTTCAGTAGAAAACCACAACTGCTAGAGCACAATGTCAGGGAGTATATAATGCAGAACACAACATGCTTACAACTGAACGTTGCTCCACTCACACCAACCTAAATCTGCCCCTCCTTTCTAGGGGGGGGTGCTTACAGTCAAGTCAATGCATATTTTAAATCGCTTTTTTGCTTAACCTGAGTTATCCATCCCAACATTACTTTTGTTAACAAGGAAGACTCTCACTACAAAACAGCTATTAGAAATACAGTGCTGTCCTACTTCACTTGAAACTTACGATTGTCATTTATCTCAAATGTTCATTATTATTTGACCTATTCAATCACTTCCACATTATTTCTTTCTTCTCAAGTACCAAAACTAACAGAAAAGAAAAAATAAACTACCTTTCCTGTTTTTACACCACACTGTGAGAAAACTATTAGAAGCACTGTCTATTTCTACTTAACAAGCTGGGTAAATACCAAATTATCAAAACAATCGAAAAACTACAAACGCTCAACCTAAATAGTCTTCTCTTCAATACTGTGCACAGTTGCCTGCCCATATACTTGAAGTCTAGCAAGCAGGTCGAAAAAAAAAAACAAAAACACAGACTATTTTAATGTTGTCCTTGTGTGAATATTAACAGGGTAAGACTCTTGAGTTGGTTTTACGCATATGGCAAAAGCACACTTCTAGTTGCTTCCACACAAGTTACTACAGAATATTAAGGTACAAATACACATTGTACCTAGGAAGCTGCTTATTTGAATTGTCAGCTTTGGTCTTCATTAATTCTCTTACCTCACAAAGACTTCTATTTCTAAATAAAGTTATTAGCAATGCTAGCAGAAATACGGCCTAAAACACTCTTAATAAGAACAAAGTCAATCATATTTGTTAAATACCCTCCCCAAAAAAGAATATTTGTAATATTGACAAACTTTATGTGCCTTCAGTGAATTTATTTTCACACATCTTTTAACAATTAATATATCCCTACATTGTTTACACGATTGTTCAACGACTGAACAAATACTTTTTAAAACTGCTCAAGATACACACAACTTAAAAATAATCTCCAGACCTATCTTCTTTCTATTTTTTGTGTACAGAGTTTCAAAATGAGAAATATTTACAATAGTTTACTGAATTGCTGTCCCAGAAACCACAATGACAGCTGTCATGAGGTTGATCGAAGGATCAGGAAGCATCAAATGAAGTTGGAAAGAAACAATCAAGAAAAACCACACCACAAAGCCATAAATCCCTTGGTCCTCTACCTTCTCTATAGAGGGATTAAAGAAAAGTCCGTATACAACAATCAGCAGGATTAGACAACATCATTTTGCTACTCAGCTGAGGACATGATTATTTTTTTAATGCTATCAGAAATTAAGAAATTAAGAAATAATGCTATCAGAAATTTTTAAGATGGTTGATTTGATCATAGAAATTGATCGCACAGAAATCAGTAAGGTCTAGAAGACTTAAAAAGACAGGAAGCAATTCCAAGTTCATACTACAGCTGAAAAGTAAAGATGGTACTGAGTTTAATGACAGTAAATGCCTGAGCTAAGTAAAACTGAACTAAAAAAACCCACACACAATTAAGCAGCTAAACATCCTCCTCGAACATAAAGCATTACATGAGACGTTCAGTGCCTGTAAAAGTATAGTATTTTTACTCCAAGGGTTAGCTGTTTATCTTAAAACCAGTAGAAATACAAAGCAAACAAAGCAAATAATGGTAATTTAAAACTAGCTTCAAATATTATGTTCCAGTTAAGAGTGAGGAACAGTTTATTTCCCATTCAAGCAAAACACTTCAGAACTGAAAGCGCTGTCACCCAAACACATGCTGCCAAGTTTTCAAAAGACAGATACACTCCTTCAGAACTAACATTGAAATGCCAAAGACTACAAAATTTATTTTCTTTTCATTTCTTCTTTTGCCTTTTTTAGGTTCAAAATGAAGTGTAACACCAATGAAAAACTGTCTTACTCCCCCACAGAAAGGCATAAATATTTTTATTTTCCCTGACACATGAGGAACACACCAATAGCACGGTAAAAATCAAGACAATTACTAAGCAAGGGCATTGCCCCTTGAACACAACACAAAAATCTTTAGCTAATATTCTCTTCTCCACAACATATAAAATTGAGATTCCCATACTTCCCTGAAGATTGCTGATTTCATCTCCATTGCTCTGTCTTAATGAACTACTTAAAGAACTAAACATAATACTGATATATAAAGGCTAGATGGACACTACCTTGAAATGTAGGAAGGTGCGTCTACGATGTTCATACCACTCGGCATAAGTTGAAAGGCTTCTGAAAAACATCAAAAGATTTCCATGTTCTTCAATCCTACAAAAGAAAAATACACTAGGTTAAACAATACTAGTCAGACGTACCAATTCTTTAGCTTAGAATTTGCACTTCTTCCTTAAGGAAGTTGTGATTAGTATTGTTCAAATTTGAACCCAGAAATCACACACAAACACACACACACAAAAAATCACAACAGGAAAAAAGCTGTAGTGTAGATAGTTTCCAACTCCTCAGGAAGTTAAGCAGCAACAAAGTTGGTCTTAAATGTAAAACTTGACAAAGTAGTCGCCAGTAAAATCTTAATTTGATGTTATGCTTGTTCATCTAATACTCTCATTTTCTAAATAAATTCCAAGATGTTGCATAGCAAAACTTTAATCTACAGAACTGGTAAGATTTACCAAATTGCATCACTGAGCTTTGAATATTCCCAAGATCTTTCTCCTATTCAACCAAATCTTTACATGACATGTTATCTGCCTCTGCCCACGTGACATTCAGTTTTTCAAGATTAACCTTGAAACTTCATTAAGCAAGAAGGCCTGTTTATTAGATTATACCTGGCATCTAAAAAAATCTCTTGATAGACAGTTAAAACTTGATTTATCTGCTATTAAGGAAGAAGGTGATATTCTCATTACTTAGAAAGTGGGGTAGGACAGGGGAGAGAGATGCCGACAAATCTGTAACTGAGAAATGTAGTGCAGAGATCTTAGTGCCAAGCCCATTGTAAACAGAAATTAATACGCCTGGACAGAGCCAAGCTGATTTTTGCACCCCTCAATATGTCTGCATTTTGAGCTCCCTCATGATTTCACAGTTCAGCAACACGCGGATATGTTACGGCTTCATTCGTACAAGTGATGCTACACTTGCACTAATAAATTGTCATGGAACCTGATGTCCTGTGAAGAGCAATGCAGAGACACATTTGCAGGACTTGCGCTTACCCAGGACAGATTTAGTAGAACTTATAGCCTGTATCATAAGACTAACATATCGGTGCTATTCTGGTGAGGAAATCATTCAATTGCCATGTTATTGCAAACTATTTTTTCATCCATAGTGCCTCTGAAAACAAACAGGTCAGCAGTAGTCATTTTACTTTCTGGCTTTTCTGAGGAATTTTCAATACAAGAGACAAAGCATAAGAGAAATAAAGAAAAGTTCCTACAGTTTTCACTTTGCTAGTTTCAGAGTAATTTAACAGCATCAAGTGAAAATGCTTATGTACAACGATTAGTAGAATAAGGTTTTTCCATTTCCAGTGACAACAGTTAACAAACAGAGGCAACAATACACAGCATGTGAACTATGATGTACACAAGCAAAACAGTTTTAGTACAAGTACACTATTCCAGTCACTCTCAGACAGCCCAGGAAGGCAGGCCACAATAGAAGAAAGGAACCCAAGACACCAGAAATCAGTAAGGAGCAAAAACCTGCCTTTGAACAATCAGGATTAGAACCATTTGAATTAAGAGATCTCAAAACAGGTGTCATCACAGAAGTAGAGAGTTTGTAGAAATCAGGAACCGAACAGACCTTACCCTCTTTATTGTTAGCACCACAGTGATGGCAACCATTAAAGCATATTATATATACAGCTTCTCAGCTCTAATCAAAAGAGGAAGCAAACAGTGCATGCACAGTCATGAGGGATGATTGTATTAAAGACAGATTAGAGAAAACAGGTGGGGAGCTGGGTGTGGTAGGAAGGAGGAGAAGAGTTCGTCTTGGAGGGGTTTCTTTTGAAGAAAAACATGACAGAAAAAAATTTCTTCAAATTTCTAGTAATGTAAGGATCAGGATAGAGAAAGGAAAGGAGACAATGTAAGATGACAGAAACTGTCAACAAACCAACCATCCATCCAGTGCTGCCAGGGGGAGGGAGAAAAGACTCTTGTAAAGGGTGTGCAGTTTTTACTAAAGAAATATGGTAAGGCTGCAAAATTCCACAAAAGCTAAGTGTCAGAATACCTGAAGCAACACGATTCTTAAATCATAAGAGTGAACAGCTTCATGTCTCTGGTGATACGAAGCCACAGTCAAATGAAACAGACTACTAGCCATTGTCAACAGGTACCCGGCAAGCACTGCCTTGAAAATCATAGAATCACAGAATGGTTTGGGTTGGAAGGGACCTTAAAGATCATCCAGTTCCAGCCCCCTGCCATAGGCAGGGAATCCTCCCACCAGACTAGGTTGCTCAAAGCTCTGTCCAACCTGGCCTTGAACCCCTCCAGGGACGCAGCATCCACAGCTTCTCTGGGCAACCTGTTCCAAGTTTTATTTTAATTACTAATACAGGATTTTAAAAGTTAACAAAAGCTGACTGAGGAAGATACCTGACCTACATTTGGGAATGTTTCAGAAAGTTGCAGAGGATCTAAATTCTACATGTAAATTTGACTTTTACCACCCTTTCTGTTGAAACATAAGCTGGAAAAAAATACATGAAGTTCATTCAGATATTGAAAATGTAAAAGAAAAGCCAAACAAGTTTTATCCTAGGCTGGAAAGAACAGCATCATTAAAGGAAGTTACCACAGTAGTCACAGCTGCCAACAAAATCAGGCCAAGGTGAAAAAGCTGGCAGCACAGGCAAAATTGAGTCCCTGGAAGGACGTAGACACATACTGATTTACAATAGCTGACTAGCTCTACGTTCTGGACAGCTTTCTTTAACCACAACTCATAATTGTACATATAAAAATCTACACACACTATAGTAAAAATCGAGACTTAGCAACAACTGCCCACATCTCACCGTCCAGTGAACATGATTCTACAGATACCGCAATACACTTTTTAAATCTGCATACATGGAAGAGGACAACACAAAACTTTGTTACAAAACACATACTTATAATTCTTTTTAAAAAACCTGACGATTTTGATGAGTATTCACTTTCATGCAGTTTAAAAGAACTATCACAAACCTTGTGACCTTATTTTAGCATTATGTCTTTTGTTTTTATTTCCTTTTTTTCCCCCCTCTCAGCTTCATCTTTAGGTGATATAGGGAAGAAAATTTTCAAGGCTAGATCACCAAGTATAAAGAGATAGTTTTGGCTAACTAGTTCAAAGAACCAGTTTCAAATGTAAAAGTCAGTCTACCAATTACTTCTGAGTATATACTTCTCTTATGTACAGACACAGAGATGACTAAGATAGAAAACTGGATGCAGTGTTTAGAAAGGGGGAGAATCTTTATCGGCATGAACAGACATATGTAATACATATAGCTTTTTGTATTGGCAAGGAAGAAAGACTGCGTAAGAGCACCATTTCAGTTAACTGTCTCCTAGCACTTACACTACCCATAAACAATAATTCCTAATTAGCCTAAATTAGCCTAATTCCTAATGCTGAAACCAACTACAACAAATGCTAAAATACCAAGAAAAGTTGGTATAAAATAACAAGGTACTAAGAGAGTATGTTAAATTTAAGCCTCGGGTTTTGTTGGTTGTTTGGTTGGTTGTTTTTCACTGGGAAGAATTTAGCATTACAAAATGTCACCAGATTAAAAAAAAATAAAAATCCACTAGGAGCAGAAAACATCCACCTCCGAAGCCAATATCCATGTAACAGAGAAGTCATCCAAAACTAGCAAAAAGCACATTCAGGCAGAGTGTAACTCCGTATCAGGTTAAAATCACATGCCCTTCATCCAAACATCCTTTCACTTTTACAAAATAACATCAACAAAACACAAAACAAGAAACTTAATTGCTGTAAAAATATTTAAGGCTCCTTTAATGCACTCCTTTAGTTATTTTAAGAGAGGAAATCTATTTTAACTCACTACAGTATGCAAGACTTCTTGTAGTAGCATATAAAACCAAAGAATAACACTTACAGCTGTGGGAAGAATTCATGCTTCACTTCATTTCCAAGACACCTCACCAGTGCAGTATTCAACATAATGCAGACATTTCCTATATCCTTCACTATGACATATAAATTCTAACTAGTTAGTAAAAAGTAGGAGTGGTTTTCTAACTGTCTAAAAACTTCTAATCCATGCAATAGTTAACTAACCCAACAATTAATGGGGTATCAAGTGAAAAAAAAGACCAACAACAAGATTTTTCATTAGATATTGTGATCCTCAACACTAATAAAGTATAACATAAGTAATAACTGGTGCAAAGGGGACTCAAGTAAAATCCCAAAATGGAAGACTAAATATTGTGATTCCATTTGCATACATATATTATTGTCACAACATATGTAAGGAACGGTACACCTTTTCACAATAGGTATTATATATTGCAGCAGTACCTGATTGAAAATAGACTGTTGAATTTTGCTTCTTTTAAAAACATGTTGCTCAACTGTTCTGGCAGTTCCCCTGTTTTCTTCCAAAGCAGGATGGGCTTGGGAATTACAACTGAATGCCAAGTTTTTAACTCTAGTGCTCTCAAAGATCCCTTTTCTGTCATGCATTATGAAAAATGAAGCCAAAAAAATTAGAAAGCTGAGCAGAAAAAAATCCAGTCCAGTAGATAAAACAGAACAGAGCTAGACAAAGGGATTTGGCAAGAATGGGCCAAAGAGGCAAAAGAAGGAAACAGAAACTGGTAGGGAGGCAGAAAAGAACAAACAATACAGAGGGAGACATTTAGCTGGTCAAGAATGGAGGAAAAGGGAGGGAAGAAGTAGGAATCAAGATTCTAAAAGCAGCTGGTGGACTGAAGAATAAAGGGCTAGATGGGAAAAGCCTGAAAGTGGATATGAAGACAGGGGATTAGGTCAAAATAGACGTCACCAACATCAGCCCCCTACTCTGGCCACATATTTACTGCCTTAGATCAGCAACAAGCATTGTGATGTTACAGGACAAGTCAAAAAGTAAAAATGAAATTTGAAGGGTTGGGAGAGGAGGGGGCAAGGTTGGGTTCCCCTGTGTTACTTTTTCAACCAAATGACTATGTTGAACCTATGTGTCACATGGCTTCAACAGTACATACACTGACACAGGGACAACCGTTGGTACTTGAAAAAGGAGGCTAAGGAGAAAGAACTGCGTGCTTTATTGACAGCCAATCCTTAATTCATCTTACATCATTCATGAAAACTTATATTTACTTATGAATACTGGCATAATGTGGAAAAGAACCAGGGTAGTGAAGAGACATGGACAAGACAGCAGTGCTCAAGCCAGGATGAAATAAAGTCTGCCACTACTTCAACACATTCCTTTCCAGTATGACTATTAAGTTCCAAGACACTTCTGCTGTCAGAAAACACTCATGAAAAAAACAGGGTAATTTCCTCTTCTAAATCCTGCCTCTTGAGAAGAGACAACTGCTATTCTCAGTTACACCGCTAGCTTTAGTGGCTTTGTCTGGAAATTCCAAAGCCTTGAAATGAAAAATTCAGCTTTCAGTGCAGACGAATGAAGCCTGAGGTAACTCAATAGACCTTTGTTTTCACCCATCCATTTGCCTTCACTCCACTCTCCCAAGTCTAAAAAATAATACAAAACAAACCAAATCACTTAAGGAACAGGATTAAGATTAGGTCAACTACCCAATACTAATTAATAAATAATAGAGTTGTTCTCAGAATAGTTTGCCAGCAGATTTCACAGGGGAATACTGCAGACAAATAATTTGATCATTATTCATCCTGTGTACCAGAAGAAGTTGACATCCTCCAGAAGAAAATCAAAAAGTAGCATTCAGTCATGTGCTTAAATTTTAGTATGTACGTTTTCTTAACCTATTGCACAAATACACCATTCCAGGTTTTTAAACTGTATTGTACTGTTTTTAAAATATCGGTGAAAGAAATCCTGATGCAGAGACATGGAAAGGTGAGCAGAGAATTAGAAACTGGCAAGTACTGCAGAGGGTTTCTGGATGTACACTTTAGCCACTACTCACCCACACTGCACATCTGCAACTCCCACATCTCAGTAACAGTTAATGTGTTGATTACATAAATTAAAATGCAATAGCTGAGATTACCTTGTTATATCTTTCTCTGAACCAAACAATTTCAAACAGCTATAATACATTATAATCCAAAGACTTTCTTTTCATCATGAGTTTGCAATGGTCCTTTCAGGCCTTCAAAATTAAGTGCATTTCGTCTTCTCTCCAGGATACAGAAAAGGGAGCAGAATTGTTTAGGTCAGGCTAGCAGTACGTTGCCAAACAAAGACACTGTCTAGCAGCAATTTCCATGAAAAGTCAGTATTGCATTTAGTATTAGATAACCTATAAAACAACTCTCCTTAAAAATCTCCACCTTACCTTGACACAAACTTGCTCACAGCTGAATCTTCTCCAGATTCCATTATAATCCCGAGATCAGTAACAGCAGCAGACACACTGTCTTTGTTCTGGATTGGAAAAGTAACAACACAGTGTTTTAGAAATTTCTATAGCAAGGAGGAAAAAAAGTATCCACAAACATAAACATACACAAATGTACTATAATACTTAAACTAGCATTTTTTAAACTACAGATTTTATGTGTAGATGCTTTCGTTTATTTCAACAGTACCAGTATTACCCATACAACAAGGCTTTAGGAATAATACCTGAACTAGCCTGCACAGAAAATATATAAGTGTAAAGGAAGACTTATAAATAAGAAGTTCATTTACTTCCTTCCACGTCACTTCCACTTCTTTAAGATTCTTCTCATTTTCCAACAAAACCCCTAGCTGCTACATATACAAGAAAACTCAAATATAGGATTCGAACTGAAAATCATACTAATGCTAACCTAAGTTTAAAAAAAAATAAATTAATTTTCCTATTAGTTTTCTTTTTTCTTTTTTGGTGTTTTGTTTTCCAGCCCATGGTTTTTCCCTCAAATTCTTGTCCCTTTTTACAACAGTATCTGTTACTAAGTGACACGGGCACGATAATAAAAATCAAGTGTTTTGAAATTAAAATATCTAACACCCTATAAAAAAAAAAAAAAGATAAAAGTTAACAATGTAGAAATGAACCCACAAAAAAATATTCCTTTTTTCTAAGCATTCTTGAACACACCAGAGGAATAGTTTAGAAAGTGAATGAAAAAGCTTAAAATCACGGCTTGAAGGCCATAGCAAATGCTTCACTTTATACTAGAGACTTTATACTTTATTTTTCTTATACCCAGTCACTACAAGCAAATGGGAATGGCAACACAGAGGAAACTAAACAGAAAAGCTGGAGTCAAATGCAAACATATCCCAGCAATCCCTAATATTGGTTGGACAGAAGTACTGCTAACTCTGCCATGAGTAGAGATGGAAAAAGCAAACCAAGACGCTACAAAGTTTAGGGGATTGAATAAATAACATCAGGAAAAAACACTTAAAATTTAGAGCAAAAGGTTCAACATGTGCATGGGGTTGTAGAGAAGCTCCTAGTAGTCACAAGCTAGCGTGCTCCCTTCTAAAGAAACTAGTTTTGCAGTAAGTAGGTTACTAACATATGGTAAATGTCATCTTGGGGTCAAATAAAAAGTTTAAAAGGAAAGCTCTTGAGAAGAAAGCAACTCTTATTTGAATAACTGCTGCCTCAAGAGGTTTACACTTGTTTTGGCAGATTTTCAAGCTAATTGTACACGTCCTCTCTTAATACCTAAGAGGTTAAAAATAGATAAATCAAACAATGATTTTGCATTAACCTGTTTTCTTCATCGACCTTTTTTTTGACCCTTGGAAGTATCCACCTATGTGCAATGGTGAACAGATGGGACCTTCTTTGCTTGCAATCAAAGCTGGCAAAAGCATGAGTCAGCACCTTGGGAATATAAATTGTACGCTAGTTTGACGCTGAGCCAAAACTAAAGAACCAGTTAAGATGTAGAATACGTCAGACAGTGAGCAACCAATAGTGCAGTAATACAGACATAATCTAAACCATTCAAAGCCAGTCAGAGTGAACTCAGATCTCTCTACCCTCCTTGATACAACTGTATCCTGGAATACAGCTTTTAAACAAAATATTAAAAGTCACTCATGGTAAGATCAAATTAGAGATAATTAGAAGAACAATCTGTTATTGTGGATAAACAGGTTTGATTTAAGGTACTATGGAGGAAAATTAACTGTATTGTAACTTAACTACTAGTTTAAATGGCTAGAGTTAATGACATGAAAAGTTATTCTTTATCTTCTGCTGCATACCAATGTATTTGTTGCCTACTAAGCATTTCCCCAAACCAGCTGCTGTCTGTTATTTCTCAAGATGGGTGAAACCAGTTACAACTTTACACTCTCTTACCCACCCTGATCTCAGCACAGGTTATTTTGAATACAACTGTTAATGCCATATCTTAGAAAACAGCCTTCTCCATTTTAATATGCAAGAAGCCAGAGGCATAAAAAAGTTAAAGCAAAGTTTCCCAGGTCTCAGCATGGCGTGAAGTCACAACTTTCCTGAGAGCTATGGAGGCAGAGTCCTGCATCGACAGGGGATCTACTGACTGCAACACAGGATGACCTGCACAGCGTACAAAGACTGGCAAAACCAAGATAACCTGCCACTACTTTTACACCACAGAAACAGCCAACTAGAACCAGACAAATTGTCTGAATGCAACTCCTAACGCTGTAGTCATGAAATATGCTTCTTCATTATAAGGACATGGAAGAGAGTAATTTTTTAATCATGTAAATTACAAAAATGTGTATCTTAAAAATATAATCCTTAAGCTTGAATTTTTGAACCCCTGAATTATCTCAAAATCTATTTGATTTAAACAGTTCCAACAAAATGAAAATACAGAACTGTACAGTGGTCCTATTTTCCAATTCTAACCAAACCGTTACATTATGATTCATAAAACAGCTAAAACACATTAACATTTAAGTAAATGCACAAAACCTTTATTAACATTCAAGTTCATATACAACCACAAAAACTAAGTAAAGGAAAATAAATTAGTCTGTGTTTGAAACAGTAAGTGTACTTCTTGACTTGGGTATGTAACACCAAAAATAAATAAAAAAACCAACCTGTATATTATGGCACAATTAACAAACTGTACTCTTCATTGGTGTCTGCTTAACTAATTTACCATTTTCCATAACCCACACCACACAAATGCCTAAAATATTGGCAATTCAGAGTTTATCAATTTAAGATTAATTGATACATCATCTGCATTGCATATTAAATTAAAAGTTACAGGTGCCATGCAATCTTATATTAAAAATTAATTAATGCAGATTTTTAAATTTTAATTTTTATATGTATACTATATATAACATATTAAAATATCATAGAATTGTCTAGGTTGGAAGGGACCTTTAAGACCATCTAGTCCAACCATCAACCTAACTCTGATAAAAAACCATCACTAAACCATCTCACTAAGCACTATGTCAAACCACCTTTTAAACATCTCCAGGGATGGTGCCTCAACCACTTCCCTGGGCAGCCCAGTCCAAGGCTTAAGAACCCTTTCCACATAAACATTTTTCTTAATATCCAATCTGAACCTCCCCTGGTGCAACTTGAGGCCGTTTCCTCTTGTCCCATCGCCTGTGACTTGGGAGAAGAGACCAGCCCCCCCCGGCTACACCCTCCTTTCAGGGAGTTGTAGAGTGTAAGGTCTCCCCTCAGCCTCCTTTTCTGCAGGCTGAACACCCCCAGCTCCCTCAGCCTCTCCTCATAAGACTTATTCTCCAATATGTTATAGTATAATAAATATTNCACTGCTGAAGTCGAGCAGGTTTTAGGCATTAAAAGACAAGCGCTGCCATCTAGTGGTGTCATCACCACTAAGCATCACCACTGCGGCGATGGATAACACCCAGTTACTCATCTGAGTTTCATTGACAGTAAAAGATGTCATCATCCAGGAGCCTACAGGTGAGAAATAAACATTAATCTAACCAAGTCGCATGAATGAGGCAGGCTATGCCTGTGCTCAGCACCAAAGGCAGTTTTATCCAAGCAAATGGTAAAATGACATCACTAGGACCACAAGTTTCAAGTCAAGCATGGACTTAGGAAGTTGCAGAATAACCTCATTCAGTTGAACTCCTGCAGTTTCAAATGCTGCAATCCACTTGTCACTATCTAAATACTCATTTTCTAAAATGGTAATATGTTTTTTCTTAAGATTAAGGGGGACATATTTACATAGCAAGACAGTTTTTAATACTATCAGGTTCAATCATATTCAATTTTAAAAAACCTTTTAAAGCTGAGACGAAAATCAAGGTTTCTTGAGAAGGAAATTTCCTGATGTCAAAAACATTATTACAAATTGGGGTAGCAGCTGCTCTCTACTGCTTATTATTTGGAATTCTGTGCTAAGAATAGGTATTTATGAAAAAGCATCCCTGCAAGAAATCTGTAATTGCTAATCTGCAATTTCTGTGCAGTGCCATGATGTAATGACTAGTCACACTAGCCAAGAGAATAGAAATATAACCAAAGTAAAAAAAAACCACAATTGTTCAAATTTGTAGTGTTTTAGTTTTTTCTCAGTTCCCTCTAGAGAGGTAAGGTTTGGAATTTTCCAGTCTCCAGAACAAGATATCTGACTATAAGAGAACAGGGTAAGAATTTTGTAACTGAATGTTGAACTTGACATTCAGAACTACTTTGCTTGGATACGCATGGAATTCAAAATTGGGTCTGGCTGTTATAGAGTGAAAACAACCCACTGAGAGATTAAAGAGATCAGGGCCATCAAAATGACAAAGTATTGGCTGGGGGTTTCAGCTGGAAAAGGAAGCATCGACTTTTGTCCATTTGAAGTTTTGTTTCTTTGCTTGGTTGTTTGTTTCTTTGTTTTTCTTAAACATACGTTGATCCTTACCTGTATTTCAAGAAGCTGTAATTCCAATTGAAAAGAGAGGGAGTGGCAATTCCCTGACAGTCTGTGCTTCTGCACTGTTCTGTTTCCAGCTGTTGTAAAATAAAGTTAACAAAATACTTGATTATAATTCTATTCAACAACTATTGCATTCCTTCCATTGGTCATATTTAAAGTTCCAACTGATACCTTCCATCATATTAATAACAAAGTCAAGTCACACATGTTAAGGAAAAAAACCAGACCACTGCAACTACCTTCACGGCAGTGCAGAAAATTCTATCAGATCTCAAAATAATTGTATTTCTGCTAACATTGAAGGTAGAATTACAACATGCATTTGCAAATGTGATGAACAGAAACAGTATGCTCAGCATAGCACCAGTAAAAAGCACAAAAACGCTTACTTTTTTCCACTGTTTTCTTGGAATGTCTTCTGAACTGAATTCCAGTAAATTTCATCAAAAAAGAAAGATCTGTTTCTAGACTTTCAAGTTGAGCTTTCAGATCTGATGGAGATTCATGTCCCTTAGATTCTCCCTGAGATTCTTTTTGCAGTGATTTTCTAGAATTGAAAAAATAAAAAAAATCTGAAGGGGAAAACACCCAGAAATAAGAACATGTTTTGTCACATCAGTACAGCAGTACCATTAAATAAAAGGCATTTGTGATGTGATCTGATGATTTTCAGACTAAGATCTGTTTTCCATGAGTCAAATTTGAGTTGGACCATGTTACTAGGAACAGTAAACTGTTCTAACTTACATAAATGCTATATGTTCACCACCAGGTAGACACAGTCTTTATTATAAGTCTTGGGATGTAAGTATCCATTTTGAGGAATGTACAACAAAATTGAACTCTAATGCCTTTACTCATCTAAACGATTTATTTTATCTATGGCGTGTATATTTATTATGGAATATCAGTTAAATAGTGGAAGTGAAAAGCCCTAACATGGCACTCCTTGAGCATATAATTAGTCACACTTGCACAAGTCCCAAGTCTTCGCTTTTTTCATTTTTTTAAGTAAATGTGCATTGAGCTGTTTCACAGGCCATGATGGAACACATGGCCTTTGCAGTCAACAGCTTTGCAGGGCCCTGCACAGGAACGTACCTGATATCATGCTCTGACCACTATGACTGCCTTTTTAAAAACAACAACAAAAAAAAATCCTTAAAAAAAAAAAAATCAACTACCAATGGAAGGAAGTAAAGAGAGGTCAACTATTTATTATTTGTAAACTTTTACGATATATAACCATATCCTAAGCAAGATCAGCACTGCAAAAGTAACATAAGGAAAGTCCTAACATAAAGGCAAAAGCTTATCCTAAACCATTTTGACAAAGAAACACTATTAATCCAACATGTGAAAAAAGGCATACATTGACATTAATATCTCCTCGTCAGAAAAAAAGGTGGATTCTTGTTGGTTATCTTCATATTTTTCAGTCAATAGTTTAATTTCTTCTTCCAGCAACTGGATTTCATCTTCATACATTTGACAAATACTGTTGTCCATTTCTCAGAATCACAGTTACTAGAGAAAACAAAACAAGGATATTTCTTAGGCAAAGAAAATAATACTCCATTTTCAAAATAAATTCTTTCTATCCAAGGAAATAATTTAAGAAATGCAAATATAACAATAGGCAATTGTTTATCCTACCACTCTACTTAAAATGAGACAATTAACTATATTTTAGGACTTTTGAAAACTGAAGAACTGGCACGTACAATTTTTAAATACCCCAGATAGCTTTGACAAGTATTCTAATTTATACCTCTCTAAAGAATTCCAGAGCATCAAACACTCCTGTTTGCTATGGAAGATTAGACATATAAACCTTGATCCTCAGCAACCTAAGTTGACAGGAATTCTGTCACCAACTTGAAAACAGAATTAGGCTTGCAGTAAAACTCTGCTCTTAATACTACAGGACTCTGTCATCAATACAATTCCTACTTAAAACCTTAGAAAGACACTGGTCTGCAAGCAGACATTACAAGAGCAGAAAAGCCACCTTTTTCATAATTCTGACTGTAAAAAAATCTTCCTAAGAAACATGGTAACTCACTCTGGTAAAAGGATCATGAACAGGAAAGGTTCTACTTCCAATCAATACTAGATATCAGCAAGAATGTGACAAAGAACAAATTTCTGACTTTAGATAAAAGAAAAAAGATGGTTTCTCTAAAATTGATAACAATTTTGAAAAAAAATGTAGTTTTGTTGCATTAGCTCCTCAAAGACCTAATTCATTGAGTCCAAATGCAATTATCAAATCAATTTTAAGACACAGATCACTGAGTAGCATCCAAATACAGAAGCTAAATCAGGAATCTAATGTAGTCAAAGGCTTCCTTCAAGAATCTTTTTAGCTAATCATGAGTCCATCCAGGAGCATATCCAGCTGGTTTACATTTGCTGTAATAGAACAACAAGCTGTACCACAGATAGAAAGCAATCCTAATCAGACACAAATGGAATCCAGCTTCAACCAATTCACCTAACAATGCACCTGATTAAATGAAGCACAGCTGTTCCTACTAACACCACAACATGATCTGCCTTTCAAGTAAACAGCAGTAAAGAGACATAAAGAAACCAACCATGTTTAATAAACAGTTTAAAACAAATAAGCATCAACTTTAAGAAAAAAAAAATATCTGACATTCAGCCTGGACTGAAAGGAGATATATTATGCAGCTCAACACCAACGTCTTAATACATTCAACCAGTAAAAAAAAATAAACTAGTTTTATGTGTGTTTTTAAACAACCCCTACTGTATTTGCAAGATCCACACTAACATGGTTCAAATAAAAAAGGATGAGGGAGAAATAGGATTTTGTTGGTTTACTACATAAAAAACAGCATCTGAATAACACATACACGAAAACAGCATTCAAAACATGTTTTGCATGAAAAACTTTAGTAAATAAAGAAAGCATATGCAATTAAAGAATCACTGAAATTATCCCTAGTTGTGACTTCCTCTGAAATTTTAAAGCAACTTTGTACAACGTATGACAACAAACAAGATCAGTGAGGACGAGAAATAGAAGTTCACCAACTTTTAATGCATCCTATTAGGTGTTTTTTTTAGCAGGATACACTGAAGTTAGTTTCAGTCACAATAAAGAGTACGCTGAGAAAAGGAAAAATATCACAATAGCCAGAACTTTACCCTAGGTTGTTAGCTAATTCCTCTTTTAACAGCTAGCTGTTTTGAGAACAGTAACAGAACACATATACTGCTCACAGCTGTCTTTAGTGATTTTACTACAGTGCAGAAGGTGCAAAGGCTAGATATAGCTTCAAAGAGTATTCTCTCCAGAAAAAAACACGCGCACATAATTTAATTAAATAAAACACAAATTTAACGACAATCAATCATTTCTCCTCACCCTAAACACGCACACACACACACATATATATATATATAGGCGCATCAACGGTAAATATTTTATATTCCTACGTACCTGCCCGTATACACCCCTAAGCGTTTGCTTTTACGCTGCCACAGGAAGAGCTTTCCAGAGTTTGTGAGAAACGAGCAGGCAGAGTGCTACCTTTCGTTATTTTGCTTCTAACTTACAAATTTTACAAGGTGGCGGCTGAGGGGATGGTGGCGTCCGGCCCTGAGGAGACGCCCCGAGCCCTGAGGAGACGCCGCGAGCCCTGAGGAGAACCCTCCGGCCCTCCCGGCGCGCGCGCCCCGCACCTTCGAACTGCGCGCGCTCAACCCGCCCGGCCGCAGGCCTGGGCGCTACCACAGCTGCTGCCCGAGCAGGGGGGTCGCCGGCCGAGCTTTCGTTCCCCCCTTCAAGCAACGGAGCCGCTCGAAGAAAGACTCACGATACCATTGTTCAATTTCGGTGGAAAAGGCGTTATTTTGTCAACTATTTTCTTATCTTTTTATTTTTATTTTGCGGAAAATCCCCCTACTTTTCTTCCCGGTTAGTTGCGCCCAAACCGCCCCCGGCCACCAGACCGCCCTGTGTGTTCCCATCACTCTGGACCGCCCGGAAACGGGAGCCTGAGAGAGGCGAGGGGACAGTGCGCGGCTCCGGCAGCCGGAACACTTTTTTTCGCAGGAAGGGGTGCTGGGGCGGGGAGGGAAGACGAAGGAAGTTGCGCTGCGCGGATGGCACATGGCGGCGGTGAGGGAGGGTAGCGGAGTCCCCGCGGGGTGGCGGTTCCCGGACGGTGCCGCGGCCTCTCCCGGGAGGCGGGAGTGGGGGCCGAGGGCGGGTTGCGACCCCCTTCTCATGCTTCAGTTGTGTCCTTTCACCCTCCCCCCGCGCTTACAAAATCCTTAGAAAGGTTAATATTGTGAAGAAGCATCTGCTTCAAGGTTTAACTNAAAGCCGAACCCGGGGTTACTTACAGCACTGCAGGGATGGAGCAGAGCAAAGCCGAGGAGCATTCCTCTCCAAAGGCTCTTCATGGAGCATTTCTGACCGAGCCACTCGTTTCACAGCTTGGTACGATGATTGCGTTAATCCCTACGATGTAGTTGTTAGCAAGCTATCATGATTTGTTTTCTTTTTCTATCACAGAGTAAGAGAGCCTGCGTTACAGCTTGACTTTTCAACATGGAGAAGAAGCAGGTCTCAAAGCGCTTGTACGTTGGAGGGCTGGGCCATACGGTTTCTAAGGCTGAACTGGAAGAAAGATTCGGCAAGTTTGGGCGTGTTTTGGATGCAGAGATAATCACCAGGAAAGATGATCAGGGTAACGATTTTGCATCATTCTTTAAAAGTGAATTGCTTTTCAGTTCGTGTTGTGAAATGGAATTTTTGCTTCAGAGACGCTTTATTTTCAGGAAATAGCTTAATTTTTAGTTTTAAAGGAAATACTGAAATTATATAGAAACTAACCAGGTGTTTATCGTTGGGCAGGGAACCCTATGAAAACTTTTGCCTACATCAGCGTCAGCATTTCCGATGCAGATCTTAAAAAGTGTAAGTATGTTTTTTGTATTTTTAAGTAATGTATGTTTTTGTGCTAAATTGTGTTACTCATAATGTAGCTAATAGTGTCAAATCAGGATGTGGTCAGGTAGAGGTCAGGGTTTATTCTGTTTTCATATTCATCCCATTTTCTTTAAGCTGCAGTCTTACGGAAGTTGTTTTATTGGAGTTTTCAGTAAGTAGTGGTAAGCAGACTAAGAAGATTCCTTGTGACTGAAATAGGTAATTTATGAGTTTGTTCTAACTTTTATGAAAGAGTATAGGAAGTGTGCTTCAAATACTTTCATCAGCTCCGTAAAACATGAGAGTTTACGTAAAGTATGCTTCTGTTAAAGCAATTTTACAAATACCAAAATAGTTGGATTATAAAACTACAGGCAGCATTATAAAACCACCTGTGTAATATGGAGTGGCAACACGGCAGGTGAAGATACTTATACCCAAAGAGAGGGATTGGTAATATGCGCTTTTATGTAGGGAATGCTGAAGTGCAGAAGAAGTTAAATAGCGGAGAGCCTGTCTGACAGTAGTATAGAAACTTCAGAGTACCAGGATCTGAATTTTCAGGTTTGTAGTTGAATTGAACCATACAGACTTGAATGACTCGTTTGAAGTCAGAACTTTTAATTTGGGGTGTGAACCTTCTTGTTTAGCACTTGGGTGTTAGACCTTTCATATACAAACTTAAATCAAGTGAGCAATGGATTATAAGATCATGCTAAAGAAACTTCAGGCTATTGTAGAAACAAGCATAGTTAGGTCTAACATGTATTTTTTTTAATGTAGAAAATATTCATTTCTCATTTCTTTGGTTTACAGGCATCTCAGTTTTAAATAAAACAAAATGGAAAGGAGGGACACTGCAAATTGAGTTGGCCAAAGAAAGCTTTTTGCACAGGTGAAAATCAATTTAAAAAAATGTATGTTGTTGCTAAAATTACCCTTTTTGTGTTTATCTGATAGCATTGGGGCTGCACTTTAATCTGCTATGCTGTTATTCTTGTTTTTATTGATGTTGGTGGACTGTTGATTCACATTAGATACTGCAACATGTTTTGCATTGTTATTCCCTTGAAGGTAGTAGATACATTTATTCCTTAATTAGTGAATGGCTACTGTTCTGTGGGAGAGGGTCATTGCCAGCTATAATTTTGCACGTAGGTAGACATCTTTTCATATATGATGTACTTTTTGGTACAGGCTCGCCGTAGAGAGAGAGGAAGCAAAGCTGCAGAAGGAAAAGCCACAGAGAAACGACAAAGCGAGTCTGTTGGAATCCCTGAAAAAGGCTGGAGTCGTAGACTTTCACATGAAAGCAGTACCAGGTACAGAGGTGCCAGACCATAAGGTATGGTGGGGTTAGATGTATAGAGAATTAAGGCAAAACAAAAACAACCCAGAATTGGGCACAAGTTTATTACATTTAAATTTATGTCAAATATCTACACTTCAAATAAATATTTGAAGTGTGACACTCCAACTTGTGAAAAGTACTCTAAATAAATATCTTATGTGTAGACATGTAGAAAGCTCCTGTCATTCTTTGAAATGACTGGAAATAATCTTGACTGTCCTATCTGTCATGTTGAATTACTAAATGCCTTTTTATTTGTTTATGTTGGGAATATCTTCATGTCACCTTTAAAAGCATGTAAAGAGAATGTGTGTCTTATTTTTATACAGCACATACATTTTTGACGGCTGGGCTGTCAGGATCTAATCTCTGTGCTTCAGCACATTCAGGATCAGGGTCTACACATGCTTACAAAAGTAAGGCTTGGACTAAAATCACTGAACGTGCAAATTTAGTCAACAAAAATTATATTTCCTACAGAGTTTTAAAAATTACTTGCTAAGCACAGAATGTTTTTGGAGGGTGATGGGGGGAAATTTTAATTTTTCAGTGGGAAAGGGGAAAAAGGCAAAGTAATAATGATCCTGTCTGTATAGTTACACTGCTAATTCATAAACCAGCAGCCTTATATTAAAAATAGTAGTTGTAAAGTGAAGAAAGTCAGGTTTTTTTATTGTCACTCTTTATTTGCTGGTTGTAAAAATGTGGGGGTTTGATTGGTTTTGGTTTGTTCTTTTTTGAGAAGGAAGCTGGCTACGTTGCACAGTATAAGTACATGTCAAGAGAGTAAAATAAAAAAAGAATTAGTCACAGATGGTTGTTTGTTAGTATTTCTATTATCAAAGAACATACATCTTGTTTTATTCCGGGGTTGCTCTTACTCCTTTTTCGTTTAACACTGTTTATTTTTCTTTCCTTTCAGAAATGGGTTGTTGGTAAGTTTGGCAGAGTCTTACCTATCCTGCACCTTAGGAGTCAACAAAAAAATAAAATATCCTTTAACTATCAGTTGGGCGTAGGCACAATTCCCTTCTTCCTGTTATCATATGGGGAAACATTTGCTTAACAGTCTTAATATCAATTACTGTGTTGTACTTTATTTACTGAATCCCCTACGTAAATCTTGCAGTAAGTTTGTGTGATTTGAGTAACTTTTTTTTTTAGACTGCAAATCAGTTGTTTAAGGGCTTATGGTCATAACATTAGAAAGGACTCTTCATTGTCCTTTCATGCAGAATTTAGCCTGTTCATAAAGGCTGGAAATCTGCTTGCTGAAAGAACCATGTTGCTTTAATTCCTTAACACAGAGTAACATTGTGAAATATGACCCATCAAAATATTGCCATAACCTTAGAAAGCTGGAACCAGACTTGACACGTGTAGTTCCTATATCTGAGCTCACTTGGCACTGGGAAGGCGGAGATGACAGCATAAACAAGAAGCGGCAAGGAGAGGTCCCTGTAACTAAAGAACCACCTAAAAAACTGAGGCAACTGGGCAGTGAGGCTCCGAACGGAGCAGTAGCTCTCTCTTCTGGGTGCCGGTCACAGTTGAAAAAGACAAGCTCCTCATCACAACTAGATCAAAGATCAAAATCCAAATCCACTGAGAAGTCTAAATTGCCTTCATCGAGCAGTCCTAATAGTAAAACATCAGGGAGAAGTTTATTATCAGATAAAATCAATGTTTCTGGAGTTACAGCTCAAAATAATGTAAGTGTCTCTGATAGTGACATTGATTCTGAAGAGGAAATCAGAACAATGGTAAATAAAGAGAGAGAAATTCAGAAAGCTGAGAATGTTGACGTTGAAAGTGACCACTTGGAAATCGTTGGGGATAATTTTGAATTAAAATACAATAGTCACTGGTCCTTAAGCAATCCAGATGCCATGAAGAAAGCTATGAAAGGAAGTTATAGAGAGAAAGAGACTATGGAATGCGATAATGGCTATGATTCAGCAGATACGGATGAAATTATTGCTGAAAGTAAAACTCCAGATCGAAGTAACAGGAAAAATGCAATTTTAGAAGATTCTAAACAGGTGAAGGTGGAAAACAATGAAATGCTAACTAACAAAAAACATGATTTGGTAAATGACTCCTCGCTGAAAACTCGCAATTTAAAAGAAAAACACATCAAAAGAAAAGAGAAAATGAAAAAATCCAAAAATGGTGCCTTGCAGAGTGGAGCAGTTACCAGTACAACAAAGAGAAGTGATAGCGAAAGCTCTCATTCAGAGCCTGAGAAAGGGGAGTCTGAAATCAGTTCTGATTATGAATCCATGATGCAAAACTGTTACCGCTTAGACCTTACATTAGATGACTTAAAAGCATTAGCTACTGAAAACTCTGGGGTGCCAGAAGAAGACTCAAACAGTACGCAGAGTTCTAGTCAGCCCAGTGTTGAAGAAAATCCTAAGGGTCACGTTGTAAACAAAACAAAACTTCCTGAATTTCGCCCTGCAGTTAAAAAAAAATGTGTCTGTCCTGAAGATATAGTTGCTGCAATTTTAGCAGAGGAGGAGAATGCTGATGAAGAAAGCTCCAAGGGACAAAATAATTCACGATTGAAATATCAGCCCTTCAGAGGAATGGGGTCCCTTTGCAAAAAAGAATTAACTATGGACAGCACTGGTTTAAAGAAGAGGTCTGTAGAAAGTTTGGGTGTTGAAGGTCGTATTTCTTACTGTGGGGAGGAGTCATCTGAAAAACAGTCTAAGAACCATGCGTTGTATTCACTTGAAGTCAGCAGCAAAGAGAGACAAAATACACATAGTGAACAGCAGGAGGAATTGTCAGATGCTGCCTCCGTAGCAAATGAGAGAGATCAGCCTGTCTGCAGGCCACGTTTACAAGGAAAGAACAAAGGCGTGAGTTCTTTGCGAGAAAGCCAAAGTTCAGAGCATGGAGATGCTGCACCTACTACTGATCAGAGTGAGGGTGAGAGCAGTGACACGGATAGTGATGCTGCAGTGTCACAGAAACCTGTTAAACGACAATTGAAAAGCCCAAAACTGCTTTCAAAAAAATTGAAGAGGGATGTAAGCAATAAAAATTCAGAATGTGAGGCTAATAAATGTGAGAATGGGAAGACAAGCCTGCTGGAAAATAAGGACCTTTGTCTTCATGCTACTTTTTCAAAGGAACCTAATACAGAAAAGAGGCAGTTGCAGGATAACCAGAGGAGACTGGCAGCTCTGGAAGAGAGACAGAAAGAGAGAGAATTACAGAAGAAACTCATTCAAGGAGCTCTTTCAAATCTGGTAATTATACTCACAACTTCTATCAGTAAAAGAAAAAGGGAAATGAATAGGTGTGGTTTAAGGTATTTTCAAAATCATAGCCTGGAATTTCTGATTACATTGCTGGTTTTCTTTTGAGCGTGTATAAAATGAGGCATACTTAATTCCTGAAATGTCTCCAGAGTTCCAAGAGGAACAGTAGATTCCTCCTTTAATGTTGTGGAAATGTCTTTTGGATATTTATGTGTAACTGTAGCAAGTATTTGATACGTTTGACTTGACAGTTTCACTCTTACCTAGGATAGGCAGCCAGCAGGCAAGCATAAACACATCATATTCAATTCAGATGTGGAAAGTGAAGCTGAAGCAGATGAGATGTTGAAGAAAGATACGAGTTTGGGAAATAAGCATGAAAAAGTAAGTGTTATTGAGAAAAAGTCCCATGTTCTCTAAGGTAATGCCTATCAATATGACTATACCTTTTATTCTGAAGACTTTTCCATAGTGAAGTGACAGGAAAAAGTAGATAAAGTTTGAATAAATATCAATGATTCGTCTTTTTTTTGCTAGCATGAAACAGGTTTCAAAGAACTTGGCCATGCATCTGGTAAAGCTGGAGAACTTGGAGAATTTCTGAGGAGATTGAGATTTGCATAAGAGATATTCTAGCTTTGATTAATAGAAAAAGAATGTTTAAATTATAGGGCTTATGCATAATTAATTTTGAAACTTTGCTGCTTTTTGGTCAAAGAAAGGGGAAGAGGTTTGGCTTGAGTAGTACGGAAGGACTCTTGGCTCTTTCAACACCGTGGACAAAAAAAAAATCTGTATTAAGGCAGTGCCTTGTTTTTAAAGTGATGTTGGAGTCCAAAGAAGTGTTGTGGGACTTCTTTACACCTCACCTGAGAGCTTATTTAGCAGACTCCTCTGGATTTTACTGCTATACATTCAGCACAACTAAGAACCTTTTTCTAGAGTAGAACTTTTTGTATCATCACGTTTTTTAATCATATCTCTGCTAAAACTTTAAACCATTGGTTTTGCTTTTATTAGGTTTTTATCTTCATAAATGTAGTAAAACTAGAACCATTCTCACTATTTAAACTTTCTCTTCTCGCTTTTCCTCACATTTAGTGCTGCTTTTGCATATATCTCTCTTACCCTGTATTTAGAATCCCTGCCTTGTATTTTTCCTTTTATTTAAAAGAACATCCAATTCTATAGAAAATTGTTTTGAAGCCATGGGATGCTTACCTTTTGTAATCACTGATATTTATTAACTGACATAAACTATGACCTAGAGTTTATATACAATAAATTAAGCTTGTTCAGAAAAGGTATAGTTAGACGTTAATATTTTTAAATTGATGTCCATGGACATAATGAGAAAGTTGAATTTTCATACCTAACTCTCTCATATTGTCAAACCTGAGTTACCCTTTACATGGATATTTTGCCTATGCTAAAAACATCATAGTCATAACTGTAAAGCAGAATTGTACAAGGCGTGTATACAATTTGAAGCACATAAATAAATGAGCTGTTTGTTCCAGAAGTCCACTGAAAAGCGCATGAACAAAGCTGATACTAACTTATTTTCTCAAACTGATGTAAATGGTTGCTTTTCTGTATTTTCTTTTTGCTTAACAAAGGATGAATCTGCTCCTAAAACTTCAGGCAGACTGTTTGAAAGCAGCGAGGATGAGGAAGATGATACAGACGATGAGAGATTCAAAATTAAGCCCCAGTTTGAAGGCAAAGCTGGTGAAAAAGTGAGTGAACCCATTACTGTGATTTAGTTTACTTCTAAATCTCCATAACACCACTTCAGAAGAACATAACGTGTAGGTTTGCATACTTGCTGATTTTGACAAACTTGCAATAGAATTCTCTTAAACAGAGTAAACAGTAGCCATGGAGGAAACAATGTGTGTTGGGGAGTGGGAGGAGTTTCTCTGATGTTGTCATCTTTGAATACAAAGAAATTTCTAGAAGAGGTATCAAGAGGTAAAGGCTATTAATATGTTGCCATAATTATAATAAAAAAAAAGCTACTGAATATTGATTTTATTCTCTGGTGCTTAATAGGATCTATTTAATTTTGTTTAGCTCTTGAAATTGCAATCACGATTTGGCACAGATGAAAGATTTCGCATGGATGCTCGATTCCTTGAAAGTGATGAGGAAGAAGAAGGTAAACCTGCTTGTGTTTCGTGGTTGATGACAGTAATAAAGCTGTATCATGGAGCCTTAATTGTGGATGCTTGAAGTAAATCACAGGCTACTTTAGCTTCTTTAGTAATTCCTTAAGGAAAATAACCCAACTGTGCTGTGGCTGTACATAGTATATATTGGTATTTGTGTTCTCTCAAATGTATATGTTGTGAAAGTTGTGAAAGTATTTGTAATAGCTGAATGAGATGTACTTGATTGATAAATCAACACTGGAAAATATTTTTTTTTTAATACAGGATGATATCAGAATGTATTTATCCATGTTTTTGACCATTACATTCATTTAAACTGTTTTGTTGTCGTCCCACAGTCCACGGCTGATTTGACAGACTTAGAAAGAGAGATGTATTATTTTTTTTTTAATCAATAGGAGGCAGAAAAGCTGCAAAACAGCAAAAAATTTCCCACCCCTACCAAAGCCAAAATTGTTACCCTAGTTTTCAAGACTCAGAATTTGTTTCTGAAACTTACATTTTTGCCTACTTCTGCTATTCCCTTTGTTGCTTTAATGTGGTCTTCTGTACAGCATCTGTCAGTGGCAAAGCAGTTGCACAGTTATGTGGTACAAGCAGGGAACGGGTTAAATAACAGATCTGATTTTCACATGAAATAGACGTCCATGACATTTTTAATCAAAGATTTTCTACAGCACAAGGGAAAAAAATCCTCTAAGTAGCTTGAAAATAAAGGAAGTGACGTGTTGATCTGTGTGAGCTCTTCTAGTATTACAGTAATGTTACATATTAAATATTATAGGCTTAGTCAGGTCACAGTAGAGAAAAAATAATGTATTTCTTTTTCTCTTATCAGAGGCAAACATCTTGAAGGCAGATGAGGAAGAAGAGCTTGCTGCAGAGAAAAAGAAAAATCTGCAAATATTGGGAAGCCTCTTGAATATCAACCTGGAACACCCTAAACCAACTCAGAAGGCCACAAATGCTAAGAAATTCAAGTACGAGTCATCTGTTATCAGAAATGAAGGAATTATAGGAAGGCTTTATTTCTGACTGTTACACAACTAAAATTTCTGCCTAGCTGACTTGAGAAAAGTGTTTCCTCCTCTGTTGTGTGCCTTTGAAGTCAGTCTTTAATGCAGTTTCCCAACTTGAATATCCCAAAATGTTATACGACTGGTAATTATCATTGTTTTAGGGAAAAAAAAATATGGGATGCTTGCTTGAGTTTCTTCTAGTAAATTTTGAGTCATTGGATTGTTGGTAATGAAAAATTAGGATTTTACTAAATCCTTGCTTATGTGAGATATATTTCTGTTCTCTGTGGAAACAAACTTAGGTTGGCTAAACAGAGAATGTGTGAGTTAGGTAGTAAGTCAGTAAGTTAGACTCTAACTTCCATAGCAATTAATAAGGTTATTGTTTTCTCTGGTGATTAGCATCACACTTCTTTTTCAGTGGAGAAATTTTACTTTTTTCATTTATCTGTATTTCTGCTTTTGAGAAATTTCTTCATTAAACTAGGAATTCGTTACATGTTGCTATTGGGAATGCTCTAGCCTTCGTTAGAGGATGAGAAGATAGGTTCAGAAATGTACTTTTGGAAGCATTGTGACATTTAACTATGCACTTTAATAGAACTTGGTCTGTGAACTGAATTGGTGGAAGTTACTAGCATTAAGGGTAATTAAATAGTGTGTAATTAGTAAATTTTTGCGAGCAGTCAGTAACTGCTCACTACTAGACACCCTCTTGGACTAGTTGAATTTATGCAACGTTTGGTACTAGAAAAAATAGGTATAGGTAGGTATATCAATACGAATAGCTATATTGAGAGAGCTCCTTGACAGATAAACGGGTGCGGGTGTAAATTTACTGCGTAACACACACAACTTGAGGTCTATGTTTTATATGAAATACAGCCATTTATATTTTTTTACTGACCCAGACACTGACTAGTGGGTACGTTCAAAATGCCAGTTAGGTTTTGGATTGATTTGGTAAAGAAGTCAATGTGAATTTGAATCTGACTGTAAAAGTTTAGGGTAGCTTTCAGTTGAACATATAGAATGTCTCATGATTCTTCTTTTCCTTTTGATTTTTATAGAGATATTAATGCCCTCCGCTACGATCCCACAAGACAGGACCATGCAGTTTTTGAAAGGAAACCAAGCACTACAGAAAAAGAGAGGTAATATTTATAGCTTGGTAACTACAGTGGTGGTGTTTCTTCCTGTAGAAAGATGGCTATAGCAGAAGACTGAGTTTGAAACTACACAGACTACTCTGGTTTTTTCCTTTAGTTTTCTCTCTGTTATTGCTAAAATCAAGATATAATAAGAATTGTAACCACTAAAAGCACCATGTAATGTCATCTTTTCATTCTAGTCCATCTATTTTCTGCATGGTGTTTTCTGCCTTCCTTACCATAAGGCTATCCCTGTGCTTCAGCTCATGGACTTTAAGATTTGCAAATCTGTGAGGAAAAAAAAAAATAATTAGCTCTTAACATTTCTTTTGTCAGAAAGTACTAAATATCTTAATTTGCATGCTATCACATATTAAGTGAAAAATCAGGTTGTGGTTAATTATAAAGTAGCCTTGTTCCTGCCTTTAGGGTGGAACCTCAGATGTTTTCCCACTGCTCACTATCAAACGGGAGGGTTAAATTGCAGAAGGTGGAAAAAAAGAGTCAAAATTCTAAACCAAGGACAGTTATGCTGCCCTATGAACCTGTTTCTGGCAATAGGAAATACCCTATTGCTAGAACCTGGAATTGCTAAGAACAAAGGAAAAAGAAAAAAAAATATCCCACCAACAACCAAAAGCTTAAAAGTGAACTACATTTGTGCTTAGATAAGTTTAGGAAGACATTAATAGCAAGGTTGCCTCTTAGGGGACCTTTATTTTAGAAATATATGTGCTGTGTTACTATCCTTCAATGATCTTGTTTCAGTAAAGCTCAAAGGAAGAAGAAGAGGGAAGAGAGTGAGAAACGGCCTGAAGTGTCTAAAGAAACGTATTATGAAATTGCTGTTGATTTAAAAG
Organism: Calidris pygmaea; assembly: GCA_003697955.1. Taxonomy (NCBI): domain Eukaryota; kingdom Metazoa; phylum Chordata; class Aves; order Charadriiformes; family Scolopacidae; genus Calidris; species Calidris pygmaea. The sequence continues at coordinate 73,247 of QJSC01025777.1, forward strand.
AGTTGTTTGGGTCTTCAAAGAGCCAATCAGAAAAAAAAGAAGAAATACCCTGGGACAAAGACGATGCGGAGGACTCTACCCCACCTGACCATTTGGGGCCTAACGCTGGGAGTAACGGAGCTCAGGAGTCCGGTGGTTTCATGTTTTCCTTCTTTGGAGACATGGAGGAGTCGGGCAGAAAAGAAGGTAACAGCAATGCATATATAATAGTACAGTTTCTATTGAGTAGCTTATGTCAGGTGCTGTAGAGTATATTACTAGTATGTACTATTTCTATACTAGCGTATAGAAATTCAGAATCCAGGGGATTTTCAGAGGCAAAAGTCAGTGATTATGTAGAGTCATTATGACCACCTTACACTTGCCAAGACAGTTGGATTTTAATCACGGTTAATTCATGCTTGCATCCCAGGAATTCTAAAAGGGATGTTTTGAGAAGGAACTATCATTTAATTGCTTTTTGAACAGTGATGGAAAAACTTGTCATCCACTACATTTCTCAAAGAAACAGGGAAAAAAATTACATACAGGTCAAATCAGGTCTCATATAAACCAACAGAATTTCAATAAAATGTGTGTTAATTAAGTTAATACTATCAGCAAAAGAAAATCTTAGAGTTGACCCTAAGATCCAAGAACATTTTATTATTGTACTTAATTTTATTATTGTACCTTTAGAAAATTGAAACTGAATGACGTGATTATTGGGGTCTCCTAACCTAAGATAAAATCTAACGTTATGAAATCGAGATTGAAAAATCTGAAATTAAGTCACTTAATAAGTAGCAATGTAGGAAATAAAAGAAACTGTGTGAAGTTAACTGAAGTACAAAAAAGAAAACCAAAACCAAACAAAAAACCCAACAAAGCTCCACATTTCTGCTGACTACAGGAAGTATTCAGTCTCCTGAATGCAGTAACACAGCTTTCAGAATATGTACAAGATGTCTAGAACAAAGTGGAAAATAAGTACCTGAGTGGAGATCAGTTCAGAGTTCACTAAGTTCTTAACATACTTGAGCACTGTGTCTTATATTTGCTGTTAGGAATAATTATTGGTTTATCTTGTGTAAGAATCCTAGTTGGTGGCAGCAGGGCCACTGTGTGAGCTGCTGTATTGGCACAAACCAAAAGCGAAGTTTCTCTCCATTGCACCTAGCTCAGTTGCTTAGTTGATTCCTGTGATTGTTTTAGTTGGGTTTGTTTAACTCGCTTAATATCATGTGTGTCATGTGGAAACCGTGAAAGGAGAACATGTGGATAGTCTTTATTTTGAGCACAAACTATGGGTGTTTTGTGGACAACTTAAACCTGCAAATGCTCACTTCTTCCGAAGTAGAATTTTCTGATCTTTCTCTTGAATAAAATATTGTTTGTGTTTCATAGTCTAGTTACTGTTGAGTGTGGAAACTGTTTTATATTGCCAGAGAGGGGCAATACAGGAGCTATTCTTCTCTGTTCTGGTCATCCAGACAAGTACTGTGTTTATATACTGAAAAAAAAAAAGGGTTCCATACGTTTGTAACCTCAGTCCTTTTGGTGAGGTGAAGTGTTAAGGGCTCAGGTAGGTGTTTAAGTTACTGTGTGTAAACTGGGCTTCTGGCAGCTGGCAGCATAGGCTATAGGCAGGAATACATATATGAAAATAACATAGCTTAAACTAACAGAAAGAATAAGCTGAGGCATTATGAGTTAATTTGCAAAGGAACTTATTAAGAAAAGAAAGCTGAAAATAGGAATAGGCACAATTACTCCCAGCTCAGTTGACAATGATAGTTAGGCCAGAATGACTTGATAGAGCCCTGGATGTTAACAGCAAGCTTCAGAAGGACTCTTGCACTTTTTCTGTATGCTGTGATGATACTAGTTGTGAATTTTGAGGGGGAATTGTATGAGAAAGCAAACTAAGTTCACACCTGCCCAGTGGGTGATAGAAAACCTGGGAGGGGAGGTTTCTGTTCTTCTTAAATCTGTCTTTTCCAATTTAAGTAATTCACTCTGAAGTAGAATTTTTTATTGGATAGTAGGGGAGTAATCTAATCCTATTTTTTTTTTAATTGTGATACTATTGCAGAGCCCTATGTAGTTGAAACAATAAAACCTGTAAAAGTCACATGGCAAGAAGATCCACGTTTCCAAGACAGCAGTTCTGAGGGTGAAGAAGAACCAGAGGCATCAGAAAGTGAAAGGGACAAAGAAATGCAAGTTATATTTGTATTTGTTGTCTACTTGGTTGTAGTAGTTCAATGCTATGAGAATATTAACAGCAGCACTTTTGTTATGGGAAACTTAACATCTTCATTCCTCTTCTCTGAATAATGAAAGTCGTCTTAGGAAACCATTACTTGCTGCACAGAATGTAATAGTCAAAAATCTCAATACCACACTTGATTTGAAGTTGAATATATAAAAGCTGAGTTTCTAGGTCAATGCATGAGAACTTTGCTGGGTAGTGGGTATGGCCAAAAGTCAAATATATGTTGAGTTTTCTTAAGAAAATGTTGTTGGGTTTTTTTTTTTATAGAAGGTTCTATTTGGTTACTATGGAGTAATGTTCTTCAGTGCATACTATTTCTCTGAAGCGTTACAGGTTTAACTTGAGTTAATGGAATTTGATGGTAACTTCCATGATACTAAAATCCCTTTCTGTTTGTCTAGGTTTTACTCTTTACCACAGGCAGGAGGTGCTAGATTTTTCTTCTTCTCCAAAGATGATGAACGACTAAGAGGTATAACAGAACTTATTCCCCCCTCTTTTTAAATCTTATTGAAATTCAATGAGGAAAAAAATACTGCATAGTTATTAATGTTTTGTAGTTAAAACACAGATTAGGGGTTTAAGAAAAAAAAATGCAAATTTCTATCATTACTTGTGGTATAAGTTGTAGTAGCACATTCCACAAGACGGTCCTGGTGAAATAAATGCTGAACAGCTGTCTTGCTTTCCTCTTTTCAGATAACTGCCCAATATGTGGCTGGTCTTTTAGGGCTTACAAAAGGAAAAATCACTTGATAACTTATCTAGACACTTTGGATCCTTTCAGGCATGTATAGGATCTTTAACTTTTTTCTGTATTTCTGGTGTTACCGATAAGAATATTGAATATTCTTATCAGTTGCATATGTCTACATGGCTCTCGACCCTAAAGAATGCAAGGGGGTTTCTTGTGCATATAATGAATTTCATAGTTAGAAACAAACAAAAAAACCCACACCCAAAAAAACCTGAAACCCACAAGCCACCAAAACAATTGCTTTTGGTATTTTATATAATAAACTATCAGGACAGCCTTAAATAATGTTTGTTTCCTGAGACGTGTTAGATAACTCTAATTAAACGTATGTGTAAAAGTTCCTGTGTTTAATACAGTTATTGCACAGTAACCTTCCAGCCTATCTGATTTATGGAGCCTGTTAAAATTGAGCAGATTTAAGTGCTTAGCATAAATAAATTTTCTTGGAAAACCTGGGTTAATGGTGCTGAGCTTTTAATGAAGCAGATGTTGTTTCACTGCAATTGATATTTCAGCATATTAAGCAAAAATGCTGCTGCCTTTTCTTTTCCTTAGTACATGAAGCTGCAACACGTAAGGCTTCTGTTGGAGCCAACCATGTCATGGGGGCAAGAGAGAAATATGAAGAACAGGCCTTCTGAGTTTATTGCTGTGCTGCCCATGAGATTTACAAATAACAGCATATTTGGAAGTGTTTAACCACATTAATTTGGTTTTTTTTTGTTTTGTGCAGAGGGCCCTAGGTTATTTTGTAGATCAGTAGAGCTCAGTGAAGAAAAAGATGGTTGGGAAGACAGACGTAGATTATTGCTTGAGGTGAGTATTTTAACATCTATTCCTTGGTAACTGTGGCTGAAAGCTCAGTGTGAGGAGGGAACGTGCTGATTATTTGCTTAATTTGCATTAAAAATCCATCCAGGACCTTTAGAATGGCTTGAAACTTTATAATTACCAGAGAACTAAAAATATTTAATGTACAAGTGTATATAACATCATGTTGTGATGTTCAGTCAGGTAAATTACTTAATCTCTGTATTGTACAGGACCAGTTACTTTACTGCATGTAAAAAAAGTATTTGAGAAAAAACGGTGAATTCAGAAACTTATCATTATATTATGTTCAAATTTAAATATTTTCAGGAATGCCGGAAGAAGCATAAAGATGCAAGAAGGAAAGTGAAAGCAAAACAATGAATCTTTCTTACCTTACCGGTCAGAAATACTCGGTGTTTCTTCTTTGAAGAAGATGCAGAAAAACATCCTCTGAAAATTCTAGTCTTTCAAAGACCTAATAGGAAATAATATTGGAAAAGACTGTTAAACTTTTTTGAAATAGGTACATGTTTATTGTGTCAATTCAGTGTTTGTACCAAGGCTTGATGGTTTTTGTCTATGTGATTTTAATGTGACTTTGCTCCTTTACAAGATTTTGGAGAATTCGATCATGTTACAGAGACAACACAGGGTTATTTCACTGTGTTCTCAGGCCCTGGTGCTGAAGGGGGTTGAGAAAGAGCAGTCTCTGTGAAAGAGTAAATCTGTGTCTGTAAGACATAACCTGTGTCATGCCAAACGTAAGGGACATCCTTTTTGAGATGCCTTTGCAGATATGTGGAATGCATTATTTCCAGAGTAACACTTGACAAGAAGTTTATGAAGACAAATAACAGGGAAAAGTTATGAAATGGAGAGATCGGTATTTCTTCGAAGAGATGATTTTTCTACTTAATTGAGTGCATACATTAATAAATATTAAGGACTAATGTTGCTGGTGTTGAATGCTTTTTGTTAATAACTGATAATTTCACAAAGAAGTTCCCAGCACTGGAATACGGCGTTAAGCGAGATCTATAGAGCGGAGTCAAACTCTCAAACTACAACCTTATGCTCCCCACTCTTCCAGCAGAGAAGTCCCCAAAATCACGTGTAGAGGCACAGGTCAAGTTGAGAGCTACCTGGGAGAGGCAGAAGCACCTTGTGGGTGCTTCTGGAGCTGCAGTTTCCTACTCCACCAAGGAAAGGCTCACACTGACAGCTTTTTTTGGTTATGGAAAAAAAACAGGGTTTATTGCCGTGGAAGAAGGCCATTTCCCCCGCGACTCCCCAGCTGCTGGTCCCGCTGCTGCTTCTTCTGGAGGCAGCACGTCTCCCCAAAGCGCTGAGGAGTTCAGGAGAAAGATGGTGGGCTGCAACACTGAGGTGCCGTCCCGAGGAGCTGAGCTGTGCCCCGGCCACCCCTCCTCGACACTTCACAGCCC
>QJSC01025778.1:0-79462 GCA_003697955.1 Calidris pygmaea
AATGCAGGTGGCTTCTGAGTCTTGGGACCTGGATCTATCACTGTTCTCCAAACTGACTTTAGTCTCGTTACGCTGCTGCTGGGGCTGAGCTCGCTGTCGTGGCTGATTTCTTTTCTAGGGTGTAGGCTCACTTTGAGATCTCTGGGGGAAAAGTGTATTTCTGTTATTCATTTCTTGAAAATGTGAACTCCCGGGCAAGGACTAAGCTTGCGCTTATGTACAGGCAGCGCTTTCATGGAGAGCTGGAGTCATCTGCTCTGCAGACCAGATTCAAAGGGTCCACCAGCCAAAGTAGCAGGGAAGACTCCCCCTTCAGAGCCCCTCGGCTGCCAGCCCCTGGCACGGGAGAAAAATGCCACAATAAGCACCTGACTGGGGAACTGACAACCCTTTTCCCGTATCAAAACCCTGTCTTTTAACAGTACTTGCCACTCCATCTTCCAGCTATGCTGGGGAAAAGGAAACTACATTAAAAGGCAAAGCTACTCAAGAATGACATTTATACCGAGAGAGAAAAAGAAAATGACTCATTCACTAAAGCCTGAAGGCAAATTCAGTAGCTCCTGCGTCTCAGCCAGCTCTGTCCGTTGACTTTTAAAGAATCCTCTTGAACTCCCATTCCCTTTTTCAATACTGATTGACTCGTTTACTGGAAATCTGTGAGCAGATGCAGCCTTCATGGTGTTGTGTACCCAGAGCAATTGTTTGGTGAAAGTGTGTTTTACTGTTTTGCCTGCACTCGGTGGGGTGGGATAGGTGGCTCTTCACCTACCAACCTTGAATGAGGCTGGAACTACAGGTGAAAATACTGACACTCGAACCTGTCTGTGCCACTCCAAGGAGCGACGGGGGGTTATTTTTGGTTTTCATGGCAGGTTTTTGGTTTTTTGTTTTGTGTTTTTTTTTCCTTTTTTATTAAAGCTTTCCAATGAACTTGGAGATTTGTTTAAGAGAGCAGGCTAAAGGTGAGACTCTTCCATACCCGCTGCCTTGTTCTTGAGCTGCAGAGTGGGTTGTGTTGATGCACAGACTGGCTTTGAATGAAGAGCTGGAATAACTTCCCAGTTTTGAGATGCTGCCAGTATCTCAGTGGCCTCTGGGTTGGGACCTTTCAAGTAGTGTTCTTTGCTATGGGGCTGGATGGCATAGCTTTGTCCTGGATGCAAGGAACCCCATTTAGTTCAGCGTAAAGAAAGGGCTGGGGACAAACCCATCCTATCTGAGGATGATTTAAGTCAATATAGTGATGGAGTTCCTGCTTGATTTTTTTTTTTTTTTAAATTTTTTTTCCATGAAAGCTCATTTGCTTGATGGCCAGGCCTGCAGGGCATATGGCAGTAGCTGATTCCTGTAAGTGGGTTGAAAAATTAAGCTCATTACATTGGAAGTTATCGTGTGCATGTGAGTTTGGTGGTAGAGTCACGTTTTTGGGGAAAAGAAAAGCAGCTTAGGATCCCTTCCATTATGCAGAGAAGATGAAGGCTGCCTGCTCCCATGGGGAGGGGAGGCACGCAGAAGCTCAAGAAGGAACAGTCTGAAAAAAAAAAAACAAACCAAGTGTCTTTTTAATGTTGCAAACGGACTGCTTGGAGGAGTGATTCTGTGTAATGGCATATGTGGGATTATTGAGAAACGGAGGTAGGGCTGAAGTGGGAGATCGGGCTGGTGTATCCCATCTGCATCAACAGATACTCTTTGCAGAGCACAGCCGTTCCCCTTCTTGTACTGCCCTGGCCGTAGACTGGCAGGAGGCGAGATGGAGCTGTATTGGCAGGGTCTGAAAGCTCATAATGAAAAGCAATTGGTTTCTGCTGCAGAGAATAATACCGGGTGTTTGGGTTTGGGATACAGATGATCCCTCATAGTGTGAGACTGCCTTTTTAAGTGTCACAGTAGCCATGTGGTGATGAAATATTCCCAGTTCAGAGATGCCTGCTCTCAGCTGGTGTAAATCAGCGTGGATTCCTCCAAGGCTGCAATGAGTGATAACAATTTAGGTCCTGGATTACGGTTTGCGTGCTGCTTGCACGTGTACAGGAAAAAATGGGTAAAAAATTGGTGTCTGCTATCGTTGCGCCTTGGTCCTTCACGCTTCTCTGAGCTGCAGGCTGGAGAAGTCCAGCCAAGTGGATTGCTCTTGGGGCAGTGCTAAGCAAATGTGACTTGAAGACCAGTAGGAAGCAGTGCTGTTGTCGGCGGAGTGATGAACTTCACTCATAAGAGAGAAGCAGCGAAATATTTACTAAGGTGAAACAGTGATTTAAGAAAACCAGTAGCAAATGTGATAAAACCAGTAGTAAATGCGATAGTGTCTTAAGAGATTTGATGTCAAGGTACCCTCTATTATTTACTGCAGAGAGGACAGGGTGAGACAAGCTGTCAGGGAGACCCTCCCATTGAGTCACGAGGTTCAGAAAGGACCCACTGGCTTTCTAAACTCCTTCTCAGAGAGCAGTCTGGGCACAGCTGGATCCACTCCTGGTCCCAGACTTGGTCAACGGTTTATGTCTAAAGGATTATATATGCACAATCAATCCTTTATATTACTTAGCTAAGATTTCAAAGTTTAGCATAAATCTGTTGTGGCAAGGAATCTCTCAACCTCAAATTGTAGAGCCTTAAGCGAGCATCCTCACAAAAGGGGAGATCCTGGCGTGCAGGGGATGCCATACAGGAGAGCTCCAAGGGCTCTTGGGCTGTCCACGATTTATAGAGTGAGATAATTGACCTATAGCCGTATTCTCATGGGAACAAACTATCTAGGTCCCCACTCCAGACAGTGTTTTGGCCATGTTGCCGGCCATCCCCCAAAGTCCAGGTGCAAGTTACTGCAACTGATGTTGTGATGGCCATGGTGGCCATGGCCAGAGCAGGAGCTGGGGAGGGGAGTGGGGAGAAGAGGGGGGGAAAAACAGGGAGAGCACACCGCCACAGGCGCCTCTTTATATTGAAAAAACCTTCATTTCATTGCCTGCTTGTAGAAAACCCAAACCTCCCAGGCTGTGCTCTGCTCCATGCCGCCTCTTGTCTTTACCCATCCCTGCCCTCATCTCCCTCCCTCTGCCGAGGTGAGTCGGCTGCGCAGTAAATCTATTAAAATATTAATGCAGAAGACCAAAGCTGCCCTCCACTAAAAAGCGTGGCCCAGAGAAGAGGTCATTTGTCTGCAGATAGTTAAATCAATACATTGCTGAATCACTCTGCAAATTGAATCGGTTGCTGGGGAGAGGGAGCCCTGCGCAGAGTTTGCTGTTGGGCTCCCTCAAGCCTTGCTGGTGCTCATGGCTTGGAGTGGGCAGCACCGATCTGCAACTGGTCGGCTGCTCAACGGGACGCCTCATGAGGATGAAAAGCCAGGAGAGCCCCAAGCTCATGGTCTGTCCTGGAGCTGTGCAACAGCCAGAATCACATGGGGTTGGAAGGGACCTCTGGAGATCATCTAGTCCAACCCCCCTGCCAAAGCAGGTCCAGGTTGCACAGGAACGTGTCCAGGCGGGGTTTGGAATGTCTCCAGAGAAGGAGACTCCACCACCTCCCTGAGCAGCCTCTTCCAAGCCAATGCCTTGTTCCTCTCCAGCTCCTTGCACTCCGACAGGAAAGGCAATCCTCCCTCCCTGATGGCTTCACACAGCTATGTAGCCCCTCTGGGACTGCACAAAGGGTCCTCTCCATCTTGGCCTTATTGTTTTGCCCCTTGGGTCCCATGAGCGCTGCTGCTGCCTGTGTGTTCACTCCTCAGCAGGGCTGAGCCTGGTGCAGGCTCCCCTTGATACGTGGTGTATTTCATTATCTCCAGGCTTTGAGGTTAACCTCTGGGCAGCCCCACAATGATGGGTCATCAGATTTTTAGCCCGCAGGTATTTCCAGGCCGTTATCTCCTTTAATCATAACTTGGCTGAGCAAGCCTTATTGAACTCTGTGAATCCCTCCACATAAATCAATCCCTCCAGACCCCAGTCGTGCGCCGTTAATCAGCTTTGAGCTCGCTCTGGTTTGTCAGCCTTTCTGGGAATGGCCTGCCACGAGCTCAATGCAATCCAGATGAAATTACCAGGGTCCTGCAGAGAGGAAGCATTACTTCACCCCTCCACGGGCCAGGGTCTGTCTCTGCACGATTGTATTGGCCTTTTGTTTTTCTGCTGCGTTGCCTTGCTGCGTGCGCGACAGATCTGGGCTAATCCATCCATGAGTCATGCTTAATGTGGAGCAGAAGGTAACGTTCAGAGGTGGTTGAAAGGAGAGGAGTGCTCTGCCTTGTGCAGCTGAGCAGCAGACGGCGGGCAGAAGGGGTGGCCACGGCTGATGTTGCCGCTTGCAGATCCCAATGTGCAAGATTTGGGGCTGTGTTTCTGCAGGTGGTCTGTGTAACGGCTGGGTATGATCGTATGGAGGTGAAATAATAGCTGTATTCAACAAGGGCAAGTGTAGGGTGCTGCACCTGGGGAGAAATAACCCCCTGCACCAGGACAGCTTGGGGGGTGACCTGCTGGAGAGCAGCTCTGAGGAGAAAGACCTGGGAGTCCTGGTGGACAAGAGAAAGACCTGGGAGTCCTGGTGGACAAGAGGATGCCCATGAGCCAGCAACGGGCCCTTGTGGCCAAGAAAGCCAATGGCATCCTGGGGGGCATCAGGAAGAGTGTGACCAGCAGGTGGAGGGAGGTCATCCTGCCCCTCTGCTCTGCCCTGGGGAGGCCCCATCTGGAGCACTGGGACCAGTTCTGGGCTCCCCAGTTCCAGAAGGACAGGGAACTGGTGGAGAGGCTACAAAGATGATGGGGGGCCTGGAGCATCTCCCTTACGAGGAGAGGCTGAGGGATTGGGTCTTTTTAGTCTGGAGAAGAGAAGGCTGAGGGGGGATCTGATCAATGTTTATAAATACTTAAAGGGTGGATGTCAGGAGGATGGGGCCGGTCTTTTTTCAGTGGTGCCCAGGGACAGGACAAGAGGAAATGGGCACAAACTTGAATAGAAGAAGTTCCACCTGAACATGAGGAGGACCTTCTTTGCTGTGAGGGTGGCAGAGCCCTGGAAGAGGCTGCCCAGGGAGGTGGTCGAGTCTCCTTCTCTGGAGACATTCAAACCCCACCTGGACACGTTCCTGTGCAACCTGCTCTGGGTGGCCCTGCTTTGGCAGGGGGGTTGGACTAGATGATCTCCAGAGGTCCCTTCCAACCCCATGGGATTCTGTGGTTCTGTAAATTTCCTTTTTTGGATGAGTGCATTGCATGTGTGTGCTTTGGGGTGAGGTGTCAGTGACACGAACTTGGTTTAATGACTTGATGATAATGATACACATGATCTAGCAGTCTAAGGGTTGATATTGTCAAAGACTGTCCTGAGATCTGAGCCTCTCTGTAGGGAGCTGCCATGAATGCAAGGCATATGCAACCCAATATCCCTATACAGTGCACGTGTTTCTTTTTTTTAACACTATTTGCAGTCTAGAGAAGCTGCAGAGCCAACAGGAACCCAAACAAAGCTCATTGCTACTCCACTTTGGGGTGGGGGTGGTGGTGCTGGCATGCTATCTGCCTGTGAACTCCTGGATCTGCTACATGTGTGCAAGAGATGCTCTCAGCTCTGCCTCTTCCTTCACGGCCTCCCTATACACCTGGACATAAAGCATCTCCATGGGCAAGAGTCAAGTTTTGAGCCATGGATCTGGCGGAGGAGAAGGAACAATTCCCTCCCACCAGGTAGGACAAGGAGTGAGCATCTGGGTAAATAAATATCTCCCCAGGGAGACCACAAGGGACAGATCAAAGTGGTTGATGCTGCAGAAAACAGGGACCTTGATCAGAGAAGGATGAGGCATGCCAGATACCAGCTGAGAAGGGCAGAGGGAGGAAAGAAGAGTCTGACAGGAGCAAATATTTCTTTTAGGTAGTTTCTGAGGTGTAAAAGGGGAAGCAGCCAAGTCACTTCCAGCATCTTGAGCCGGTGCTGCCTGTACACGGGCAGTGTGATCTGCTCGTCATACACTTAGGTCCTTGGTAAGTCTTGTGAAAACAACAGCTCATTTCGGTGAGGGTTGTCAGGAAAAAGGCAAGTCTGGTGGAGTCACACACGTCTCCAAAATGTCTCCATCAGCAGAGATATCTGAGAAAAAGAAAAAGTAAAAAAAACCAACCAAACAAAAAAAACCAAAAAAACCCAAAACCAGAACAGTTAATGCAGCTATTGAGACGATGAAGGAATGTGGTTATTGAAGAACTACAATAGTCCAAGCCAAAAAGTTTGCTGGGTGGAGGTGGAGAGCATGCTTGCAGAGTGAAACAGAGCTCCAGGTTATGACAGCATGGCTGACCAAGCATAGCTTGTGCCTTGAACTCAGCTAAACCAGTCTGATGGCAATGAAGGATCCTGGAGTCCCAAACTAGGCAGGTACTTTTCCTCTCTTTTGGAGAAAGAAGCTTCCTAGCATCTAATTAATTTTCATTGACTCCCCATGAACAGTTGTCAGTGGTGCAGAAGGCTGTTAGTTTAATCTCTGATCCAGGGCTTCTGGAAGTGAATACAAGTCTCTTCGTTCCCTTCAGCAGGCTGTGGGTCTTGCCTTTGAGATTGGAATGTGAATTTAGCACCTGGAGCCACGGACCTTCTCACCACGCTACCAGATTTTTGTAAATATAATCATTCATCTCTCCGTCGTGTTTTACCCAACTATTTACAATCTGGCTGTTCAAGCTCCATTCCTGTTTCCCGATGTCCTTTAAAAATGGGTAGATTATCTCTACTGTTCCGTTGCATCAGGAGTTTTATTCCTCTAACTGGTGACTTTGCTCTCCTCTGCCCCTGGTAACGAAACTCACTGCGGATCTGAAATCCCTCCATCTTCTCTCCAGGCAAAAATCTCCCCTGCAGCCAGGCTGCATTTACTGGACAGCTTGGTTCAGGCAGCGAACCAAAAACCTGAATGAATGAATGAATTGTGGGTTGTTGGTGGGTTTGTTTTTTTTTTTTTTTCCATGAAAAAGTTCAGCAGTTTTGTTGTCCGGTTCCTGACAATTCAAGTAAATCCTGTTCCTGAGGAAGCACGGGAGTAGTGGAGAGGCATCTCTCCCTCTCCTGCTGGTGTGTGTGCACTGGAGGTGAATGAAAGGCAGAGACCTGGGTGCAGCTCAGTGCAGAGCTGATCCAGGGCAAGGAGGCTGCCAGGTCCCTCCCAAGCCTTCACCAATGACTCTGTACCAAGGTTTCTCCCCCTCGTTCTACAAAACTGCACTGGATATCTCTGGGGAGGAAAAAAAAAAAAAGCATTTTCTAGGCTATTAATCTTTTCTAACAGGGGACAGATTTTGAACAGGGGACAGATTTTGAACTGCCTTCTGTAGCCTGGCTCCATGTCTTTGCAGAGCCTAGAAGAGCTAAGGCAGATGAATTTATTTAAAGGCTAATTTGCGTGCGGGTTAAAGACCTGGAGCTCTGTGAATTCCTGAACTGGGCCTCACTGCCAGGGTGGGGGAGCCCCTGGGGATCTGCTGATGACCATGATTTGTGTGCTTTGTAGAAGAATACCTTTAATCTGGACCTTGAAATGTGTGTGCATGCAGAATGGGGGGGGGGGCGGGGAGGTCTTGCTTTCAAAGAAAAGAGTTATTTGCTTCGCTGTGTGTTTTGAAGCACAAGGTCATTCTTTCCCAGTTTTAGGAAGCACCTAGCTTCTGTGCTTTTGAATGAACCTGAGACCTTTCTTGGGCTGAGCTAACCTCAATGAGGAAATCAATTCCCTGCTGCTAGGTCACCCTAGGTCATCTTCCCCACCTGGGAAGATGGTGTGGCAGAGGCATAAAGCCTGACTTATGAGGGGCCTCTCCTGGGGGGTGGTGGAGACCAGACTGGGGGTGCCCTCTCCCCTGGAGATAGTGTGGGACCGCCCTGAGGGGACTCTGGGGTCTCCCTTGAGGCGACCTGCCCGAAGGGGGATGTGGAGACCTCCGCATCCTTGATGATGAAGGGAATGGAGCATCTCTCTGATGAGGAAAGGCTGAGAGACCTGGGTCTGTTTAGCCTGGAGAAGAGAGGACTGAGAGGGGATCTCATCAATGCTTATCTACTGGGCAGGTGGCAAGAGACTGGGGTCAAGCTCTTTTCAATGGTGGCCTGTGACAGGACAAGGGGCATTGGGCACAAGCTGGGACACAGGAAATTCCATCTCAGCATAAGGAAAAATTTATTTCCTGTGAGGGTGGCAGAACCCTGGAAGAGGCTGCCCAGAGAGGGTTGTGGAACCTTCTCTGGAGACATTCAAAACGCCCAGATGCGTTCCTGTCCAACCTGCTCTGGGTGACCCTGCTTTGGCAGGGGGTTGGACTAGATGATCTCCAGAGGTCCCTTCCAACCCCTACCATTCTGTGATTCTGAGTCTCTTTGCCGTCTCCTCTGTTTAGGCAGCTAAGTACCTGAGCTGGGCGAAGGGGCATGCGGAGGAGAGGCAAGCTGAGCTTGCTTCACGCGTGCTTTCAGGGCTGCAGCTCCCTGGGACAGCCCCAAGCTCTGCATATTTTGCAGTCCTGTCCCATATGGATCTCATCAACCTGTAGCTTGTGAAGAAGAACACTCACCCCTACTGGTGGGGTGCCAAGGCAGTACAGGCAGGGGCTATAGGTCTCTACCACACGTTTGCTGTAGGGTAGGGGAAGAGGTGGCTAATATCAACAGTGAAAAGCCCCTTTTCCAGGACCTCACCACCTCCCTTGTTACTCTAACAAAGCCTGTGCTCGGAGGGAGCACAAACCCACCCCTTCCTGGGGTTGCTTGTAGTTCCTTTCCTCAATTTGTTCTTTTTATTTATTTGTTTATTTATTTTCATTCTTGGGCTGTAATACAGGCAAGAAAGGAGCTCACACTAGGGTCCCTGGAGGCAAGCAAGCTATTGTCCTTAAAACAAAAGAACTTTTCCTCAAATGTACCAGTAACAATGTGAAGTGCCCAAGAGCCTTTACTTCATCCTGGACCAGGCTTCCTGATGTTTTCCAGGATGCTTGTCTGATCTGAAAGCTCTGAAATTTAGGCTTCTAACTCCTGTTGATTCCCTCTGCAAACGCTCTGAGTGGTTATCTAAGAAAGCCCTCAAGACCAGAAAATGTTTAGCCAGCGTCCCCTGTCCCTACTCCTCAAAAAAAAAAAAATGTTGCCACTGCATTGGACAGGGCTCAGGACCGGGATGGAGCAGGAAACCAGCGAGCTGGTGCAGCTCATCTTCTCTGTTTAACAGGCGAGAAGTAGTCACATCCCGAGCTCAGAGTGAACAGCATATATCGAGCTGGAAGCAGGATCTGTGATGATGATTTAGGAACAGAAACACCAGCTGGATTATGGAGTAATACGGCAGGACTTCCCCCTACCTTCATCAGTGTCTTTAGAAGTCACTATATGTCATTTTTCTGGGGGGAGAAGAGCAGAAAGAAAGGAATGCCTCAAATCCGCAAACAAATTAAAACTCCAGCAGAATGTTTTTTCTGTACACTGTGACCTTCTTGGCTTGTATCTTTGCTGTAGATATCACCACCCCTGTACCTCAGATTGGCCATGGAGAAAATGGAGATGCTCAGACGCAACACGCAGTTGTCTCATCCAAGATGCACTGCCATGGAGACCTCCTTCGTTGGGCAGTAGAAAGACCTCAACCTCAGAGTTGCTCGAAGTCTCCTGGGACAGCCCAGAATCTGACCAGAAAATGAATGCAGATGCTGCTGCTGCCTGCTCATGTTATCCCAACAGTCCCAAGCTGAAGAGAGCTTGTTTTTTTCCCTAGGAGGTACTGGCATTGGGATCAGATGGAGTAGTAATGCAGCTAGAACAGGGGACAGGGAGGGGCATATCTGTTAAGGAGCTGGCTTGAAAATAAGATCATGTAAAACAGCTGTTGCTGATTCCAGAAAAGGTCAGTATGGGGGCTGATGTAAAAAATCAGCCCGGAAGAGCTGATGTATTTAGACTGTATTTTGAAAGGCTAGCAGGTCAAATCTAGAGACACTGAGATGTGTATGGTGGGGGTCTGTCTGCTGAACAGCACGACAGCTTGCCTGGCTTTCTTAGAGATGCTCCTTTGGGTCAGCTTGTTGGGGCTCAGAGAGGCAGCACCTTCACCTCCGGAGCCTTCAACGTTCAGCATTGCGAATTTCTCCTGACAAGTCTTCCACAACATGTTACCAGAGCCAGCTCTTCAGTTCCCTGTGATGCAGATATGGGAAGACACATCATTAGGTAACCATTTATATAAGTGACCTGACATGGGTTTGCCTTGCATTGAGATTTCACAGCTGGGAAAGCCCTGATGGCATCTTTGACCCATGGCCACTGACCTGGTTTTCTACTGCATCACCCCAGCTGAGCTCAACGGCCAGCAGTGGATGTTACCTTGCCTGGTCCATATCGTTGTCCCACTGAGATGGGCAGGAGCTCTGCCTCTCGTTTTCTGGCTGGGTATTTGCTTCTGTGGGTTGCATGGAGATGGAGGCCAGTGTGACAGGCGTTGCACAAACAACATGAGACAGTCTGTGTCCTGGGGGACTTGGTATAAGCTCAGCAAGTGCACGCTCTGAAAGGCGTCCTGGGCACAGAATTCCTATTAACACCATCAAATGGTGCTGTTCTTCAGGGCTTTGAAAACCAATCTCGCTCTTAGGAGTGGTTTTGAGAGGGGGGAGGGGAAAAATTCGGGGGGGGGGGGGCAGAATTAGTGCATACAGAGAGCCATTCCTGCTCATTAAGGACAGGAACCCAAGTGGCCTGGTCACACTGGTACTTTCTGAATTTATGCCTCAGTTGCTGTTGCAGAAGCACACCAGAATTTCTCTTCCTTTCTGTAATGTGCCGGTGTTATTTTATGCAGGACCTTCTATGCAAGTAGGAAGAACATGCAGCAGGAAAGTTCAGACTCAAGGTGACTCCTAGCCATGACGCTAGGAGGGATTCAGGCTCAGAGCAGATCTGAAGGACATAGTTTTGCCCTTTGGGTGGACTTAACCACACGACAGATCACACAAGCAGTGAGCAAAGCTATAGCTCTCAAGCAAAACACATAGCTTATGTAATTATGCTGTGATGGCCATTGGCACAGAAGCATGGATTTACTTTCTGGCAAATGCCTAAAACAGTGAGTGTAGGAATTCGGTCTCCTTGGTGACGAAACCAACCAATGGAAAACATACAAAAAATGGAACTAAAACCATCCACGGACGCTGCTTTTATTTTCAGAGTGGAGGACAGTGAATTAGCCTGTCTCTTACCCGCTTTTGTGTCTGTGGCTGGATAGCAGAGGGTGCCTGGCTTAATTGTTTGGCTCTTCATGATTGACAAGGATCCTTTAAAAAAAAGAGGGCTCCAGTTTGCCGTAGACAAAGATGATCATGAAATCTAGGCTGAAGGGACAAGTAGCAAGATAATCCTTCAGCTCTTGGTCACCTGGTTTGTATATGACAAATGCAGTCAATACCAGCAGGAAGCCGCTCGATGCCCTAAGTGGAACGAGTTGCCTTTTTCCTTGCAAATGCATAACTGGTTTCATCAGAGATCACGCTATGAGTTGACGTTAATGGGTAAACCCTCAGGGGTTTTTAGAGCAGATGGCAGGCTGAGTGGAAGGACTGACCCCCCAGCTTGGGCTTGAAAAGGTGGTACCCTCTCTGGAACAGCCCCTTGTAGCTCCCCAGGGTCTCACCACCAACATAAGGGGTGTCCTCTGGCTGCAGGCAGGAGGTAAGCGTGCCTGGTACAGCTTCTGCCTTCTCTTGTCTTTTTGTTCTGTGTAGAAGAAACCCAAGTCACCCCAAACCAGGATCACCTATCCCAGGAGCGTCCCTGGAGAGGAGAATTAAAACAGGATTAAACCCTCAGCTAGCTGTAATGATAGCCTTTCCTTCCCACGAGAGGAAAAGATGCCAGCAGAGCCCCTGTGCGAGCAAGGAAAACTGTGAAATGTTCTGCACGCTCAGCTTCTATCAGCAGCTCTCTAAGTGACCTTGGCCACCATCCTTACTGTACAGTCTCCATCTCTAACTTCCCAATAATGGTGCTGAGGTTTGGTATAAGGTATCTTTCGCCCTTCTGCAGAGCCCTAGGTGAAAACGAGCATTAATAAAAGTGCAGGCTGCCCCTGTTGACACAGCAGGCAGGGGAAAACTGACGCCACTTGTGTAGAAGCATCCCCCTCCAGAGTCACGGAAGCTGAAAAGAGAGAGCTGCTCTCCTTTATCTAAGACATCTGAGCCTATCAGAGAAGAAACAGATCTTAAGATAGCCAGAGTCAGCACCTACCCAGCATGATGCAGCCATCTAGGGTCAAGCTAGACCTGGCTTTGAGCAGTCGCAGCAGAGAGCAGATGACAAAACTGATTTTACTGACTGGTGATGGTCCCGTACCAGCAAAGACTTTCATGAATGGCAGGAAGAGGTCTTTGACGTTTGCACGCTGGTTGGCAGCATCTTATGGTGGGTGTTGGCTCATGGAGCTACTGGTTGGAGGTATAGGGTTTGAGAATGAGGGGTAGTTTCTACTACCTACTGGGAGCAAAGCCTTCCAACAGTGGTCTGTTTCTGACATCCCAGACATGGGTTTTCCTTGGATCTGATGCTCTTAGTTTAGAGGCTGTGAGAGCCAGGATTACTCTGCTTAGTGCTTTCTAGAAGTGGCCGTGTCTTCAGACCACCGCTGGGCTGAAAGCCACCTGCGTGCCCTGAGTGCAGCAATGCATCCACAGCAAGCTCTCCTGCAAAACAAATGCCTTGACAATGCCAAATCAAAACAATTTTTGCTTCAGATCAACAGGCTGGAAAGAAAGATTAGGTTTCCCAGGTGCAAAATTTCCCACAGAAAATATTGGAGCCCTGTTTTCTTTCCGATTAATGAATGTTGTGACCCTCTCTCCCCAAGTTATTCTAGTAGTGCCCCAGGATCCTAATTAAGACTGAGCCCAGCGGCTCTTGGCATTGTGCAAACACATGGGAAGGCTCCAACCCTTCTCTAGAAAGCCTCTCATCTAGTTTGGTTTAGGCAAATGCATCCATTGAAACTTTTTTCTTTTTTTTTTCACTTACTCAACAGCGCGACAATGGAGGCTTTCATCTCTACTTCTCGTGTGTATTCCAATGTCATGCCCTCTGCTTTCAAAGGCTTAGGTTTGCCTTTAATTGTGTTGAGAGCCTTTGTCTCTAAGCCTTTAATAATGGATTTTTTTTCTTCTCTGCCAAAAGAAGAATTTTGTTTCTTTGCTGGCTTTTCTTCTAAAGCTAAAGTGACAGTTCCCTCTTCTCTGTGAGATTTACAAAGCTTATCTTTTAATTTTCAAGAGCCAAACAGCAAGGTGGGGGGAAGGAAACGTCATCGTGCCTTTTAAACACCATCGCTAGGAGAAGGCTTAATGATCTAGAAATACATAAACGGCGTGCTCTCAGCGTTGCTTCAATTTAGTTGCACTAAATTGCTGCTCTTGACGGAGACCCACCAAAGGATGGAGTCCGGGGGGGCCAAGTCAGCACTTTCTTACCAGTCTTGTCCTGCTGAAGCCCCAGCTTTGCCACTGGGAGGGCAGGGGCATGCCTGAGCACTGCACCCACCTCTGACCTGCCCTACCCTGGGACACCCAGGGCAGGTCTCTATCCTGAGACCATCTCTCCTGTCTGAGACTCCAGATGTGGCTGGAGGCAGAGTACAAAGTCTGTGCTGGGGTTGACTGAGTGTGCTCATCACACACACGATGGAGGGCTGTGCTGCCTTACAGTGAGACCTGGACAGGCTGGAGAGTTGGGCAGAGAGGAACCTGGTGAACTTCAACAAAGGCAAGTGTAGGGTGCTGCACCTGGGGAGAAATAACCCCCTGCACCAGGACAGGCTGGGAGTGACCTGCTGGAGAGCAGCTCTGAGAACAAAGACCTGGGAGTCCTGGTGGACAAGAGGATGACCATGAGCCAGCAATGTGCCCTTGTGGCCAAGAAGGCCAATGGCATCCTGGGGTGCATCAAGAAGAGCATGGCCAGCAGGTGGAGGGAGGTCATCCTGCCCCTCTGCTCTGCCCTGGGGAGGCCCCATCTGGAGCACTGGGTCCAGTTCTGGGCTCCCCAGTTCCAGAAGACCAGGGAACTGCTGGAGAGGGTCCAGCAGAGGGCTACAGAGATAATGAGGGGCCTGGAGCATCTACCTTATGAGGAGAGGCTGAGGGACTTGGGTCTTTTTAGTCTGGAGAGGAGAAGGCTGAGCAGGGATATGATCAATGCTTATAAACAGTTAAAGGGAGGGTGTCAAGAGGATGGGGCCGGTCTTTTTTCAGTGGTGCCCAGGGACAGGACAAGAGGAAATGGGCACAAACTCGAATAGAAGAAGTTCCACCTGAACATGAGGAGGACCTTCTTTGCTGTGAGGGTGGCAGAGCCCTGGAAGAGGCTGCCCAGGGAGATGGTGGAGTCTCCTTCTCTGGAGACATTCAAACCCCACCTGGACATGTTCCTGTGGGACCTGCTGTGTGTGGCCCTGCTTTGGCAGGGGGTTGGACTAGATGATCTCCAGAGGTCCCTTCCAACCCCATGGGATTTTGTGATCAGCAAAGTAAAGCCCCTCCAGGGGTCAGGGCTGTGCTCTGCTTGAGGAGCTGCTCTTCAGCAGGATACAGAGAGCCGCTCCCTGCATTTTGTGCAAGGGATAGTGAGCAGGATACAGAGGCAAGAACCTGTCATGGAAGAAGAGGCTGTCGCTTTGCTTCCATGGAAGAAAATAACCTGTGGTTCAGCTTCAGAGATGACTGGGGTGTGTGACTTGAGCCCACCTTCAAGTATTAGAAATCAGAAAGCAAGGATGGATGCCATGTTCCCTCTGCTCTAAACTCACTGTTGTCATGTTGTGTCTCAGGGCTCGGAGGGTTTGCCTCAGCATTGGGGAGGACAGTCCTGGGAGTGCAATCGAGGCTCTCTGGGACGAGGTGGAACAAAGTGCTCTTCCAAGCTCTACGTTCTTCCACCCAAACACAGATCTGGAGAGAGGGTGTCTTTCTGCTGAGCTATACGACCAACAGATTGAATGGTTTTGTATGAATTAAACTCTGCTGGCTCACTCCTCTGTCTGAAGAGTTGGTGCTAGAGCAGGTCTTCCTTTTGTGCTGGCCCATAGTACCATTTGCTTGATGAGTTTTGCTTGGAGTGTGACAGCTCGGAGCCAGAGGGAGTCATTTCTGCAGCTAGTTCGTAGTCACTGCAATGGGGAGAGCTGGTCTTGAAATGAGTTATGGTAGAGAAGAGCTGAAAAATAGCATTTTTACAGATGGTAGAAAGCAATGCTGTTACCAAACTCGGGTTTGGGGCTATCTCTGGCATAGGCAAAGTTTCTGACAAGCAGGAAGCTCCTCGGCTGTTGCCTGCACAGTGTTCCTGGAGACCCTGCAGGATGTCCTTCCCTGCCTCGGCAGAAGTCCATCAAACCTCTGCGACCACCCGGGAAACGTTTCAGCCTTAACCACGCAGCTTTTTGTAATGAAACTGGTAAATTTGAAGCTGTGACTGCCTCTGGAGCGTGCTGAGGGGCTAAGGGCAGTGCACATCTTCATGTGGGGTGCAGCAAGCGCCATGTTTAACAGGAGCCCACCTGGAGACCACCAGGAGACCACTGCCAGCATCACACACTCCAAAATCATGGAATTACCGATTCGTAAAATAGTTTGGGTTGAAAAGAACCTTTAAATGTCATCTAGTCTAACCTCCCCTACAATAAGCAGGGACACTTTCAACTAGGTCAGGTTGCTCAGTGTATGGGAGGCTGAATATTCAAAACTACAGTGTTCCCAGTCTCTATTTCTGCTTCCGATTTGGAAGAGGCACAGGAGTGCTTTTCCCTTAAGCTTCCCTCTGCAATGAAAATGAAAGCATCGAGACGTTTTGCAGCAGGAGCCATGGGTTGTGTGCTTCATTCCTCTAGGTGGCTGGTCCTCAGCTCTGGCCATGAAGGGCTGGTGGAGCCGAGAGCCCCAGCTCCGTCTTGAGGGTATGAACTCAGGAACGGAGTCCTGGGCTGAACGCAGGATCACAGAGGCTTCATGACATCCACTGCTGGCCACAGCGGCTTGTTTTAAGTAGATAGTGAGCGTGTGTCTTGTTTCCTTCAGCGTGACCTTGCATCCACTCCCAGCTCAATCTAGGCCCTGATACTGCAGTGAGCAGCATCGTGTCCATCTTTAGGCAAACAGCTGAATATTGTAACCTCATCTGGTAAACGAGAAAAATAGGCTTCCCAGAAGATGCCTTTCACTTTAATTATTAAATAAATAGAAAAACCAGCCTTCTGTCTAGCTGAGCTGGCAGTTTATGAAGAGATCCAAGTGAAGCCAATGCACTCAGCTAGCTGTCAGGTTTCCAGCCTGTTTGTTCCTCCTCTGGAGCATCCTGTTGTGAGTCTGGAAGCTCTGCTCTGTGCAGGGGGTAGCAGGAACCAGAGGGACAGGCACTCCTGCTGAGGGCTTTTCTTGTCCTTGGATGGTTCAGATCATATTTTGGGGGTCTGTCATATTTTGGGGGTCTGCTGCCCGCTGTCAGGAGTTGAGGCTTCCTGCTATCCGGCAGACTGATGCAAGCACAAGTCACTTTGAATTAGACAGAATTTATGGGAAAATGAACCAAAGTGTCACCTCCTCAACCTGTCGAGAGGCTCTTCACGTCAGGGGCAAACAGGAGGAGAGCTGTCTGTAGGCAGAGGAGACCAGAGCTGGGACATTCAAGATACAACCTGTTGCCTCTGTAGGAGCCTACGTGTCCCTGGGAGTTGGCTTTGGTCTGGAAGAGGAGCCAGGGGCGACAGACCAGATGGGGGTGTTAGGAAGCCACAGGATGCCTGATAGTCCTGCCAAATCCTTAATAGCTTTATTTGAGTTAAACTCTTATTGTGAGTTCGACTCTTTATACCACTTACTCCCTTTCCAAGTTAGAAGCGTGGAGGAGCTACATGTCAAACCTCGTGCTGTCCCTCTGGCTCAGGGGCACTGTAGCCACAGGGATCTTCTTGCTGAGCTCGGTGTGTTCACAGTTACTGGGGTAGCAAACTGTGCCCATGCCTCCAGGGGAGTGGAGATGACAGCCAGGGTGTCTCATCCTCCCAACCATTGCCTTGTGCAGTACAATATCCACTCTGTCCTGAAAAGGCTTCAGATTTTAATCCCAAAATAGACATTTCAACAAAATTCCTTTTTTTTAAAAAAAAAAAACAAACCAACATCTGAAAGATGCTGCTTTCATTTCAGACGGAGGGAACTCATTTTGAAACCTCAAGAGCTGCTGTGAAATGGGATCACACTCTGCCAGGGAGCTCCAGTGCCTATGTGCCTTACCGAAATCGTGACGAATTCTCACTCCCAGCCCAGCACGTGAGTTGCGTGGTGGATACTGGGAAGTTTGCTGAAACCCTCATTTAGCAGCGCGGGCTGGGTTTGCAACTCCGTGATGACTCCGCGGTGGTTTCAGTGCTCAGGCTTGTGACTCTAAAATCAGACGGCGATGTCTAGCAAATAAGTAAGTCTTAAAATAAGAGAGTAAGTCTTATGAGGAGCGGCTGAGAGAGCTGGGGTTGTTCAGTGTGGAGAAGAGAAGGCTGATGGGAGACCTTCTCGCGCTCTATAACTACCTGAAGGGGGGGTGTAGAGAAGCGGGGGTCGGTCTCGTCTCCCACGTCACAGGAGATAGGACAAGGGGAAATGGCCTCAAGTTGCGCCAGGGGAAGTTCAGATTGGAGATTAGGAAACATTTCTTCACGGAAAGGGTTATCCAGCATTGGAATGGGCTGCCCAGGGAAGTGGTTGAGGCACCATCCCTGGAGGTGTTCAAAAGACGGGTTGACATGCTCCTCAGGAATATGGTTTAGTGGTTTGGGTTTTTTTCTTATATATTTTTTTTTGTCAGAGTTAGTTTGATGGTTGGACTAGATGATCTCTAAGGTCCCTTCCCACCTAGACGATTCTATGATTCTATGAAATAACACATGCTCCCACCAAGGCTCAGTTTGGTTTTTTCTCATCTTGCTGTTCCCAAGCACTTTTTCTTTATTTGTTTAATTCCTTCTCCTCGCAGCCTGTCTCATTTTGCTGCCATTCCCATGCACATAAAGGCCAGTACAGGACCAGTCAAACCTCTGGGCTTCTCCAGTGGAGGTTCCAGACCCAGACGTTAAGGCTCTATGAGCAAATCAGTAAGGATTGCTCCTCTCCACAGTCATCTTTTCATACTTTCCATGGGCTCCAGTAAGCTTGAAGCACCCCTTTTCCACTGGCTTGACCTCCAGACCCCCTTCTAGGGCAAGTGAGGAGGAGGAGCAAGTTCTCAGCAGCAGCTGGAGCAGGCAGACAGCACGGTGTCTCCCAAAACCAGCACTCTACCTCCTCCTGCCAGGCAGCTGACCAGAGAAAATGTTGCATCCGAGCCAAGCAGCTTGTGCTCATCCAAGCTTCCAGCTCATAAAAATCTCACAGAGGATGAGACAGTCAGAAACCTACAGCTGCTCTAATTCATACGGTCTTTGATATGCTCGGCTCCCCCAGTGTATTTGCTCTCTGGGCTTCCAGGGGGCAGAGACCCTGCAGAGACCAAAGGAGCCTGACAGGACAGTTCCCAGAAAGGGAACTATGTCAGGGTAACTGGAGGCTCCTGATCCTTTCCCCCTTGCCCTTCCCTGGTTGCTGGTGGTGGGCAGCAGAGGACATGCTAGAGGAGGACCAGTAGTGTAGCAGCACGTGTGTTTTTTTGGCAGGAAGCTGGAGGCACAGCTGAATGCATAAGGAGCTTAGTGGCGCTTTTTTGGGCAGAAATCCTGAAATGGTAGCCTTGCAGGAAGTGGATCTACCTCCTGCCGAGCTGCTGAGCATCCCCTGTCTCCTGGAGCAGCACGGCCTGTTCAGAGCCAGAGGTGTGTGACCGCTAGAAAATGCTTGTCGTTGATGGCAATTGACATAATGCTACAGATTTAATGAAGCACCATCAGTCAGTGAAAGGAAAAAAGAAATGGAAGAGAATTGGAAGGGGGTTGCTTTCTCTTAATTATTTTTTTTTTTAAGGGGGGGGAAGAATTATTTCAGCATTTTACTAGTTATCAACAGTCAGCTTAATAGAAAATCAACATCTTAGCAATATGCTGTAAGTTATTCTACCAAATAGGTCTCTTTCTCCTGCTGCCTCCCTTTCTTCTGCAAGCTGTTCTCACTCCTAGCCCTGCTCTTCTGTCACCACCGGTGCAGCCGGTGCGGGGAAGGACACAGCGATTTCAAGAGCCGGCTGAAAACCGCACGTAATCCCCTTTTAGGCAGGACTCGGAGATCTGAAGCTGGGATCCGCAACCTCCTCCAAACGAATGTCAGCCTGTATCACATCCAGACAAATCGGAAAGCGTCAGGCTGGCTTATGAGGGCAGCACCCCCTTCCCTTGGCATAATCCATCCCCCTTTGCTGCGCATACGAATGCGAAGAGGAAATGTTATTTCTATGGTGACGCATCCTTGAGAGCACCTAATCTGGATTTATCGAGGTCGTAAAACTGACTTAGCACTGCGGTACCTAGACTGGAGGATAAATAGAAGTCTTCTATTTATAACGCTGCCAATCCGGCGGCACCGCTCACAAGCCCTAAAAATAAAACTTTTTTTTTTTTTTTTTTTTTTTTTTTTTTTCTGCAAAGCAAGTTGAGTTAATGGGGGCTCTTTTTTTTTTTCGCATTGTCTGTGAACCAGACCCTGAGCCCGTGGCAGTGCTGTCGGCGTTTGGCAGAAATTCTGCACGACGTTGCCGCGACGCCGCCTCTTTGGGAAGGCTGGGCGGCAGCAGCAGCATCCCCACGGCAGTGGCTCCTCCTTTCCCTTCGGGTGGTCCAACCATGTCCCCCCTCTGCAAGCCTGGGGCAGGAATTATTAGCCCTGATAATCAAACTGCACAAGGGAAGAGATCCAAGCGAAGCCAACGCGCCCAGCTAGCTGTCAGGTTTCCAGCCTGTTTGTTCCTCCTCTGGAGCATCCTGGTGTGAGTCTGGAAGCTCTGCTCTGTGCAGGGGGTAGCAGGAACCAGAGGGACAAGGCACTTCTGCTGAGGGCTTTTCTTGTCCTTGGATGGGCAAAATATGGTTCAGATCGTATTTTGGAGGGCTGCTGCCCGCTGTCAGGAGTTGAGGCTTCCTGCTGTCTGGGGAGACCGTTGCCTAAGAGAAAATGAAGCCCAAGAGAAAAAAAAAAAAGGAGTTTGTTGTGCTGGAGCTGCCTGGTGCAGATTTCTGCCTGCATGGGGCTGCATCGATTGAAGCCAACACAGATCTCACCCTTCTCTCCCACTAAGCTCGCGTGAGCTTGCAACCGGGGTATTTTGCAAGGTGAATGCCACTGGTGGCAACTTGTGAACAGTTGAGCCAACATTCAGGCTGCTGTGCTCCTCTCTTCTCTCTACCACGTCTGTCTGTGTCATCAACACGGGCAGCAGCTCCTCTTGCTCTTCTCTCGGCGCTCAGCCCCAAAGCAGAGGGGAGGCAGCAGACACTGATGCCCTGACACAGCTGTTCATCAGAGCCAAGCAACCCTGGTCTCACCAGGCTTGTTGCAGTCCACCAGGTAGTAATCAGTGACCGGGTACCCTAGGAGAGTGAACCTGAGTTAACTTGTGAAGTGATCTGGTTAAGCTGCTGATTAACCCACGGTGAATCTTCTTTCCCAGGACTGAGGCATGTTCAGTTTGGAGAAGAGGAGGCTGAGGGGAGACCTCATTGCCCTCTACAGCTCCCTGAAAGGAGGGTGGAGAGAGGTGGGGATTGGCCTCTTCTCCCAAGGGAATAATGACAAGAGCAGAGGAAATGGTCTGAAGTTGGGGCAGGGGAGGTTTAGATGAGGTATCAGGAAGAATGACTTTCCTGAGAGGGTGGTCAGGCCCTGGAACAGCCTGCCCAGGGAGGTGGTGGAGTCACCATCCCTGGAGGTATTTAAGAAATGTGTAGATGTGGCACTTCAGGGCATGCTCTAGTGCCCGAGATTGTTGGCTGTTTGTGGGGTGGTTTTGGGGGTTTTTATTGGTGTTTGTTGGTTTTTTTGTGTGTGTGGTTGGACTCGATGATCTCAAAGGTCCCTTCCAAACATGATGATTCTGTGATTCTGAAGTGAGCCTCCTCTTCCAACTATATTGAGTTTGATACCAAGCACTTTTTTTTTTTTTAAATATGAAACCTTAGTACTGTTTAACTCACCCCTATAAAATCTGTATCTCTAGTGGATATAGCTTTCCCCTGATAGCCCACCTAGCACAGCAGAAGGGTCCCAGATCTTGTTCCCTGCTTAGGTTGGCATGCTGAACAGCCTCCCAACTTTCTTGTCTTTGATACAAAAACAGAGACCTGGATTTTATCGTTAATGTTGTTGTGGATAAGATCACAAGGCAGATACCTGCTGTTGTGACTGAACACCAGCTGGGCTTCCCTCACAATGTTTTCTGGTTTTGCATTTAATTTCAGAACAAATCAGGCTCTGCTTTCTTGTGGTTTCCAGCTGCTGAGGTCTACAAACATCACTCTGTTGGATCTTGCTGTTCTTCACGTGGCTCTGCTGGAGGGGCAGGAAGAGGGAGAGGTGCCCAAGCTGGTCCTCCACCTGCTCTCCTTCCAACATGCCTGGCTTCAAGGAGTGACCTAAATGAAAAGAGCAGCTCCTTGCTGACCAGCTGCTCACCAGGGCTGCCAGGAACCCGGTGGTGATTTTGATGTCCTTCTGGCACAGACAAGTGTGGCTTTCAGCCCACAAGAAGGCACCGTGTTACTAATTGGGCTGGTGGGGCTACATGGGAACGTCACTGTCACACTAGGAGGGGATGGGGACCACTTGGTGGGGGGCTCTGCCAGGGTCCTGGCACACAGGATGAGCCCTGAGCATCAAAACCTCACATCTAGCAAAAACTCGTGGTCAAAGGAGCGCTTTTGGCTCCACGGAGGGACATTTTTCTCAAGTAATTATTTCTTCCCATAGGAAAGAGTTAGTGTGTGGGCATTGGGTGTGACACCATGTGATGTGGAAGCAAGAGACATCGATGTTCCCTCAAACTCATGGTCAGGTTTGTTGGCTTTTTTTTTTGGCTTTTTCTACCTGTGACTTCACTCGGTTTGGAGAGAATAGATGCTACAGACATAGGGGAAAAATCATTCCCAAGCCTCCTGTCCCAAATGGTACACAACAAAAGTGCCATTAAGGATGATGAGGCTGAGAAGGAGCTGGCCCAGAATGCTGCTTTACAGAACAGCTTACAGGGAAGGCTAGGGGATACCAGCAGCAACACGCCCACCTACCTTGTGGCCCTGTGGAATCATGGAGTTCGAAGGGACCTTCTAGAGCCCATCCAGCCCAACTCCCCTGCCAGAGCAGGGTTGCCCAGAGCACATCACTCAGGAGCACCCAGGCGGGGCTTGAAGATCTCCAGAGAAGGGGACTCCACACACTCCCTGGGCAGCCTCCTCCAGGGCTCTGCCACCCTCACCCAAAAGAAGTTCTTCCTCAGATTTGAGTGGAACTTCCCACATTCCAGCTTTGTTGCCCCTCGTCCTGTCCCTGGGAACCACTGAAAAGAGTCTGGCTCCATCCTCTCTCCACTCACTCTTTAGATACTTGTCAGCATTGGTAAGGTCTCCCCTCAGCCTTCTCTTCTCCAGGCTCAAGAGCCCCAGCTCTCTCAGCCTTTCCTCATCAGGGAGATGCTCCAACCCCTCCATCATCTTTGTTGCCCTACGCTGGACTCTCTCCAGCAGTTCCCTGTCTCTCTTGAACTGGGGAGCCCAGAACTGGACGCAGGATTCCAGTTGTGGCCTCCCCAGTGCAGAGCAGAGGGGGAGAATGACCTCCCTCCACCTCCTGGCCACACTCTTCCCTAGGCAGCCCAGGATCCCATTGGCCTCTTGGCCACAAGGGCACATTGCTGGCTCATGGAGAGTTTACTCTCCACCAGGAACCCCAGGTCCTTCTCCTCAGAAGTGCTTTCCAGCAGGTACACCCCTAACCTGTCTTGGTGCCTGGGGTTCTTCCTCCCCAGGTGCAGGACCCTACACTTGCCGTTGTTGAACCTCATTGGGTTCTTCTCTGCCCAGCTCTCCAGCCTGTCCAGGTCATGATGGATGGTGGCACAGCACTCTGGAGTGTCGGGCAGCCCTCCCAGTTTGGTATCATCATTGAACTTGCTGAGATATACACAAAGTTAGGCCACCCTAAATCCAAGGTTGAAAAGCCCTTTCAAATATTCCTAAGCTTCCCAGGCGAAGGGGGCTTTAAGAGCTTTTGTGTGTTGTTGTGACCAGATTTGTTTGGCTCTGGGTCTAGGATCCTCAGGAACACCAGACGAGCCTAAATATTGATGGGGTTGACGCACACGGGGGTAAGGTCAGTAAAACCCGAGGTGAGATGATGAAGGCAGGGGCTGCAGCCACCCAGGGAATGGAGCTGCCTTCAGATGGTTTGAGCCCAGGGCATGGGGCAGCCCTTGCCAGGCAGGCAGGTGGCAGCTTGATGGCAATTGCACAGTTGGGTAGTTCTTGGAGAAGAAAGCCAGAAGGGCGAGTAATTCCAGCACAGTAAGTGCGGTTAAGCACTGCCATATGGCTGTTTCTGCAGAAGAAGAAGCACACGGGGAGCGAGCCATCCCCACCGCTTTTCCTTCAAAATGAACTTTGCAACTCTTCTCCTGCAAGTACTGGAAAAATTTCAGGGCCTGTGGGGGGGTCACAGGAGTTGGCAAAGTAATTTCAGAGAGCCCTGGGAGAATGAGCCACAGGGAATGCAGGAATTCCCCAGGGATATTATCTTTTTCTCTGCCCCAACTGCATCTGGGAGGAGGCTGGTGGCAAAAGGGCAAGGCATTTCTAATGGTGGAGAACCTGAGGTGGATCAGAGAAGAGGGAGAAAAAACTTTATCAGGGATAGGGGGTGAAACCCGGTCATGCCAGATGTGGAGGAGGGGAAGA
The DNA here is from genome assembly GCA_003697955.1 of Calidris pygmaea. Lineage (NCBI taxonomy): Eukaryota > Metazoa > Chordata > Aves > Charadriiformes > Scolopacidae > Calidris > Calidris pygmaea. Next base: position 23,933 of record QJSC01025778.1, read on the forward strand.
AGTGGCTGCTGCTGGCCAAAGAGGCTTTTGACCCGTTAGAAACTATTGCAACTAGAGAAAAAAAATATTTGAACAGTTTTCTTTCCTGCAAGGTTTTTGATACAAGTTGGGAGGAGACTAGGCAACTATTTTCCAGCCAGAGCAGGAAAGAAAAGAGTAGGATTTTCTGCTTCATTTAATAAATCTATTGCTTTTGTCCCTAGCGTTCCCACTAATTAACCCGTCTTAACCCTTGCATCTCCACTAACCCTGGTGGCATGGGGTTACCAATGCAGGGGAGAAACTGCCTTGCTGGCAAAAGTTTTCTCAGGTACATCTCTCTCTGCCTACAGGGAGCAAAAGGCAGCTTTGCTCAGGGACTGAGCGAAAATAAGAGCCTGGAGAGCAAGAGGTTGTTGGGGAAACAGCGGCTTTCGTCAGCGATTGATCCTGAGAGACCATTTCTTAGCAGAGAGAGAAGGAGGGTGTTTGGGGAAAGCTCTTTGGGAGGAAGGGCATCCTTCTCTGCAGTGGGCTCAGAAGAAAGGATGGGAGATATACCAGAGAGACAGCTGGTGGGTGGGAGGAGGGAAGATGCGGAGCTTCGCAGCAGGGCAGCAAGTAACACGCATGCTTGCAGGCTGGGAATTTTGGGGGCTGAATGATGGAATTTGCTTATTTGTAGCAACTGAGACTTCACTGGCAGAGGAGGATTTCTTCTCCCCCATACCAGGCCCCTTCCAGAACCAAACCCCAGCGTTGCTAACAGTCCGCAGCAATAGCTCACTCTCTGTTTGTTTTTGTCCTAAAACCTCAGCTCTGAAATTGTACTGTTGCATGAGAATATCTGCTTTAGTCTTTTCAAAAGGGTCTTTTTCAAAAAGGTTTGTGACCGACCCTGCTGGTCAAGAAAGGAAGCTTTAAAACGATGAAAGACGGGAAGACAGCAGGAAACAAACATTTGTGAACAATTTAAAAAAACCCCTCCAACAAGCCACCTGTCTTTTGGGGAGATTCACAATGCTTGAATGCACGTGGCTGGCAGGATCACAACTCCAAACCACAGCTGCTGGAGTTGTTGAATGAAACGTCACCATCTCAATCACTGCACGCGAGCTGCGATGGATAAAAAGCTTGCCTCCGGTCCCCTTCCCCCTTCTCACTCCAAAACCCGTCATTCCTGGTGCCTATAAAAACCATCTTCTTTTATGTGAACGCTGGAAGCAGCCAGCAGGCGCAGCCTGGTTTTGACAGCCTGTTTGCTGGGGCACAGCCCTGCTGCTGATGGGGTGGTGAAGGCCACCAGCAGCTCCTAGAGACCTCCCACCGCAGCCTCTTTCCCTTTGCTGGCGTGATTCAGTGGGGTTGGGGATCTCACAGATCCCTCCTCTCATGGAGGAATGTACTAATTACCTACCTTAAAAAAGCCCTACTAATATCTTTTTCTCCCTCTAGGCTTTGCTTTTCTTCGGGCACGCTGACGCTGTTTCATGGCAGCCCGTCCCTGCTTGGTTCCTACTGCCTGCCCTGCTCCATGGCTCGGGCTCTGGGCTGTGCACAGGAGCCACACAAATGCCCATTTCTCCAGCTTCCCATCCCCAAAACTCACTCAGTAAATGCACGTTGCTGCTTGTGGGCACTTCAAGCAGACCACAGTGCCCAGGCTATGCTTTTCCTGCCGTAGGTTCAGCAGTCCCGCCCACCCATCCTAGCTGGTCTTTTCTCAATGGTGCCCAGGACAAGAGGAAAATGGGCAGAAATTTGAAGTTCCACCTAAACATGAGGAGGTACTTCTTTACTGTGAGAGTGGTAGAGCGCTGGAACAGGCTGTCCAGAGAGGTGGTGGAGTCTCCTTCTCTGGAGACATTCAAAAACCGCCTGGACACGTTCCTGTGCAACCTGCTCTAGGTAGACCCTCTTCAGTGGGGGGGTTGGACTTGATGATCTCCAGAGGTCCCTTCCAACCCTATATGATTCTATGGCTAGGGTTTCATCACTGACATCGTAACCTCCCAGCATCTCTTCTCTTGGCACCGTCCTCCTGCCAGGTGCCTTTGCACTGCTGCAGCTCTCAAGGCAGGGTTGGCACCCATACAGTTTTTTCCCATGCAACCAGCTCCACAACAAGCTCTTCCACAGCATCACTTTGCATCACACTCACATGCAGTTTCCAAAACAGGTAGCTCTGCATCTGTCTGTTCCCTCTGATATAATCATAGAATGGTTAGAGTTGGAAGGGATCTTAAAGATCATCAAGTTCCAACCCCCCTGCCCTGGGCAGGGACACCTCCCACCACACCAGGTTGCTCCAAGCCCCATCCAGCCTGGCCTTGAACCCCTCCAGGGATGGGGCAGCCACAGCTTCTCTGGGAAACCACCAGTGTCTCACCACCCTCAGTGAAAAATTTCTTCCTGATATCTAATCTAAATCTCCCATCTTCCAGCTTGAAGCCATTACCCCTTGTCTTTTCACTACATGCCCTTGTAAAAAGTCCCTCTCCAGCTTTCCTGTAGGCCCTCTACATATACTGGAAGGGGCTATGAGGTCTTCCTGGAGCCTTTTCTTCTCCAGGCTGAACAACCCCAACTCTCAGCCTGTCCTCACAGGAGAGGGGCTGTAGCCCTCTGAGCATCTTCGTGGTGCTGGTTTCATCCCTTCTGAACACCTCTGAGATGGAGCACCTCTTGCAACACAGGCTGGTGAGCAGGAGCGTGCTTTGTGAATGAGCTGGAGCAGGCGAAGGTGGGGAAGCACGGCCTCCCACCAGCAGAAAGGCAAAGACCGCAGCTCTTGTCTCCTTGTCTCCTCGCAGGCTTACCCCAGCCTGGGAGGGTGCCAGGGAATGGTTTCCCTTCTGACTACCTGCTTGTGCTGCAGATGGGACATTGCTCAGCCCCGTTTGGATGTGCTTTTCCAGGTAGGTTATTTCCCCTGGAAATACATGCTCTTCTCTTTAACCCACTGCCTGGGCTCTGCAGATGGGCAGCACGTTGGGCTTTCTGGGGGTGCTTCTCACACACCACTGACCGCTTCATGGGATCACAGAATCACATGGGGTTGGAAGGGACCTCTGGAGATCATCCAGTCCAATCCCCCTGCCAAAGCAGGGCCACCCAGAGCAGGTCCCACAGGAACGTGTCCAGGTGGGGTTTGAAAGTCACTTGAATGTGACTTGAAGTCGCTTGAAGTGACTTCTCCTTTTCTCGGCAGCCCCCATCTCTTCAAGGCCAGGGTTTTCTTTGGCATGTTTTCCTGTGTTTGCTGGCTCTCAAAACAAGTTGAGCTGGTGTAGAGACTCTCTCTGAAACTGTGCCCTGCGTATGTGGACTGTTGTGGTCCTGCTAAAGGACTCGGTGGCTTTCTGTCCTGCTGACTGAGTCATTAGTGGCTGTAATAATTATAGGGGAGCACTTGAACTTCAGGGGAGGTCTAACTGGATCTCAATTTGTGGGATTGGGCATGTTTCTTCCTCTTTTGTCCCTAATGGTGTTTGGTTAAAGCAGTGGGAGAGTTGCAGTGAGCGGTTTGGTAGCTGGAGAAGGAGGTATTGTGATGTCTGTGTGTTTACGTCCTCCTCTGCTGTAGATTGACCACCTCTGGTAGGACTCTTGGCAGACCCCAGCAAGTCTAAATGGTGCTGTTAGTAAATTGTCCATCTGGTGGTATATCACAGAATCATATGGGGTGGGAACGGACCTCTGGAGATCATCTAGTCCAACCCCCCTGCCAAAACAGGGCCACCCAGAGCATGTTGTGCAGGAACGTGTCCAGGCGGGTTTAATGTCTCCAGAGAAGACTCCACCACCTCCCTGGGCAGCCTCTTCCAGGGCTCTGCCACCCTCACAGCAAAGAAGGTCCTCCTCATGTTTAGGTGGAACTTCTTCTATTCAAGTTTGTGCCCATTTCCTCTTGTCCTGTCCCTGGGCACCACTGAAAGAAGACCAGCCCCATCCTCTTGACACCCTCCCTTGAAGTATTTCTAAGCATTGATCAGATCCCCCCTCAGCCTTCTCTTCTCTAGACTAAAAAGACCCAAGTCCCTCAGCCTCTCCTCATAAGAGAGATGCTCCAGCCCCCTCATCATCTTTGTAGCCCTTTGTTGTGCCCTCTCCAGCAGTTCCCTGTCCTTCATGAACAGGAAATATGGTGGAAAAAAGAGCAGATGATGGAAGATATCTTTGAGTTTCTTGGAAGTGTGTATAACCTGCATGTGTTGGCTTGGTTACTTCAGTCTGGGGTGAAGCACGGAGATGTTGAGCCAAGCCAGAGGGAAGTCAGGTGGCTTCGGGGGCCAGACTGCCCTAGTGAAGGCAGAAGGGCTACCTTTGGTTTTAGCACAGTAATTTGACGTGTGCCAGGGGCTGTTTCGTTTTCCTCACACCCTGGCTGGCTGGTGGCACGCAGTGGAGGTGAATGCTTCTCCCCAGAGTCAAGTCTTGGTTACGGGGGCAGCAGGGAGGCTCTCAGCTTGGTCACGTCCCCCATCAGATCCCCGTGAACTCCGCACGTAAAAGCAATGTCAGGTTCTGGGATGATGGTCCCAAAGGGACTGCAGTCACCATCCAAGCAACACCTAAGGGAGACCTTCCTTGCAAGGGAAGAGGCGCTTAAGTGCAGTATTCTTCTGAGCTACATGTAGGACATGGAGCCCCAGCTCTTGTCTACACAAGGTTGGGGTTTCATTACCTCTCTGAGCTCCATGTCCCACTGGAGCATGCATTTCATAGCGCCGACTCCTCCAGTAACATGTTTTCCCTTGTGCTTTTGGCCCTTTGCTGAGGGAGAGCTTCGCTGCCATCTCTGTCTTGCAAAGGCCACCAAGTGAGTTTTGCTTCTCAAAAAGGAAGATCGGGCTGCACTCATCCCAAACACAGCCCTTTCTCCCCAAAATGCTGGCGAGGTGAAGGGACCCACCCTGAGAGCCCTTAGGGTTCTAGAGAGACCACCCTCCTGCCCTTAGTCCTGCTGTGCCATCCCTCGTTAAGACCCTGTAATGCCATTCCTACATGGCTCCTTTGGATGGGAATGGAAGATGCCAAGGCCAGGGAGGCAATTTTGCTTGGTGGTGTAAAAAGGGCACACCAGTGCCTGTCCTTTGTGGGCGTATGATTAATATTCACAGCCTTCCAAAAAAAATAAATCACTGCTCTGCTCCAGCTGCTCTTTGCTCATAGGAGCCATTTGAAATCCATGTTGCCTTTCTTTGTAGCCTTTAGCCACACATCTTCTGCGGACTGGATCCTCCCCTCCGTAAGGCACAGAGCCAGCAAAACCTCCTTGAAAACTCAAACACTGGAAGCCGACAGCGAAGGTTTCATTTCAAGAGCAACAAACATGGTGAGGGGTCTGGAGCACAAGTCTTATGAGGAGAGGCTGAGGGAGCTGGGGTTATTCAGCCTGGAGAAGAGGAGGCTGAGGGGAGACCTTATTGCTCTCTACAACCACCTGAAAGTAGGTTTTAGAGAGGTGGGGTTCGATCTCTTCTCCCAAGTCACAGGTGACAGGACTAGAGGAAATGGCCTCAAGTTACACCAGGGGAGGTTCAGGCTGGATATTAGGAAAAATTTTTTCACCAAAAGGGTTATCAGACATTGGAATGGGCTGCTCAGGGAGGTGGTTGAGGCACCATCCCTGGAGGTGTTCAAAAGCCGGGTTGATGTAGTGCTGGGAGATATGGTTTAGTGATGATGTTGCCTTTTGTTTGTTGTGTGGGTGTTTATTTTTGTCAAAGTTAGGTTGACGGTTGGACAAGGTGATCTTTAAGGTCCCTTCCAACCTAGAAGATTCTGTGATTCTGTGATTTTCTCTCCTACTGGGTAGCAGGACAGAAGGTAGAAGGTAGACCCTAGGTAGCAGGGTCTGCTCCTGGAAACCCCCTCCCAGACCATTTCAGGGGTCCCCCAGGTGACTTTGTTCCCCTATAATTGGAAGGTTTCCCCCTGCCGTGTGTGCGTGCTGCTCGCGTCCTGCAGGTAGGACATGGAAACTGAGGCCGAGGTGGGGACAGGGAGCTGGTCACCATCCAAGCAGCAGCTCAGATGAGCCTGTTCCCAGCAGATGACATGCTGGACTTCGGAGCTCTCCCTTCTCTGGTGGTGACTGGGCATCCAAACATACAACTGAGTGGCTTTCTCGTGAGTAACTCTGTAATGGGCTGTGCAATCACAAGGGTAGTCTCATAGATAATCTTCTTCCATGGCGGAAATATTCCACTTATTTTTATCCTCGTTTCCTGTCTGTTAGCCAGTTAATTATCCCTCGGAGGACTTTCTGTAAGTCTCTTTTGGGAAGGAAACTTGGCAAATGCTGCCTGAATGTCCTTGTCCATTTAAATGAGAACAGAGGATTCAATTTTAGTACCTTCTGGAGAAAAGGGTTTGGGTTTGTTTTTTTTTTTGTGAGCCTGTGTGGTTGTTTTTTTCCCCTGACTGTGACAAGCTGCCAGGAACAGAGCTTTCCTCTCTGGATCTTCTCTGCCGCAGTGCACTTGCAAGCAGCCATCTCTGCAGAGGAAGCATGAAGAGGAGGCACTTGTACTCCAGCATGTTCACGCATCAAATGGATGCACACCTGGGCTTGCTCCAAAGCTGCTTGTCGTGCGCCGGGGCCACCACGCTGCGTCGCATCCCTCCGTTCTCCCGATGATCATACTCTTTAATGGGTGTCCTTGAGGAAGCATTTAAAAACACGATTCGTTTTGTTGCCATAGCAACTGGCTTTTCTGGAAGGGGGAAAAAAAACCCCACACATCCCTGGAAGGTCAGAGCCTCTTGGTGAGATGCTGTGGGTTTGCGGTGGGTGCCGGTAGGTGAGCAGGAGGTCACAGCCACCTGCCACAGGTTCCTCCCTGCTGCTGTAGGTTGGTGTGGGAGTCCCACTGCCCTCCCAAGGGGAACAGCTCAGGCTTAACTTGCAGATATCTCTGGTATCCACCGTGCCTCAGTCTCCTGCAAGCCCAAGCTGTGGTTTCGTGTAAGCCTAAGCCACAACCAAAGGAGATCTCCAGATGAGCAAACACAACTTTGGAGCTTCTCAACAGGCTCAGAGTGAGTGCAGGGCTGCCACATGAAAACTTGGAGCACAGTGGTTGCATCCTCTCCACTGTCACCTGTCCCTTTGCCGTAGACTTGCAGGGACTGGGTCCCACGGTCCCCAGGTCTCCACTTGCAGACTGACCCTAACTGGGGCGAGGGACTCACTCAGTCTTCACCGTGTTGTGCTTGGGATGAGAAATGGCAAATCTCTTGTTTAGCACTCCCATCATGGCAGGAGAACCCATCCAGCCTCCTGAAGCTGTAGAGTCAAGTGGGAACACAGGAAAGTGCTGGCAGCAAACCTGCTGCAACCCTCACCGCTTCCAAGTACTACAATGGAAGAAGGTGCTTCTAGAGCACGGCCACTCCTCATTGTTCTCCCCAGCAGGCATGGTTTGGAGCTGCCAGGCTTGCTGCCATGCCTTCCCTGAGTTCATACATGTGCTACGAGAGCACACATGGGAATAGTGTCATTGGCACCCTAGTGAATAGGGGCCAATAGTGTCTTTGGCAGCCAAAGCCACCAAGCCTGTAGATTTCCTTCCATGCTGGAGTTGTGTGCTGGAAGGGATCAAGGTGGGAGTGTGTGCTTCAACGCTCTAAAAAAAAGTCATGCCAGTCCAGACGGCTGCTTTGTAAAGTGTAACCTCCACGGTCTCTGTGTCTTGAACTCAAATGACGTCTTTGGATCAAGCCCCAGGGAAAAGCTGCCAAGGCTGGCAATGCACCACTGGAACTACCCTCCTGTGTCTTACTACTACCAGTACAAAACGCACTGAGGGATAGAGGAAAACCTCCTGGTTTGGGCATTGCTTTAGTGCTTGGATGATCTCCGTTCATCTTTGAAACCCTTATACAAGACAGAGGAAGTTGCTTTTCCTCTCTCAAGTTCTGACTTTTGGAGTTCTGTCCTCCATCCCGACTCCTCTGTATTGCTTCCTGAGAAGACGTGGTCTTTCCCTCATGCAGGTTGGTGGAACTTCCCAAAAAGCTAATAAGGACGTCAACCCTTGACTTATAATTGATTTGGCTTCTGACTCTCTTGTGGCTTCACCAGACATTTAGTGCACCAAAGTTTGCCTAGGGCAACTCCTTCCCTGTCTCCAGAAATTATCTGACATTGAGGCACAGCGCTTGGAAGCCACCCAAGTTACTGCACCTTCACAGGTTACTGAGTGTAACTGAATCACAGCAGTCGGATGTGCATGTCTGTGGGATGTGCGAGGCAGAAAGTGCTCGTGCTCCTTCATCTGCATTGCCTTGCGTAGAGCACAGCAACCACGTATGTCCCAGAAAGCTCATGCAAAGTGGTGCATTCATTTTTTAAAGGGTCAACGCCTTTCTTTTGCCTCCAATATGCTGAGTTAGCATCTCTCCATCCAGTGGGAGCTCCTGCTGAGAGCTGTGAGTGATGAGTAAAGAGCAGTAAGTGATGCCTGAGGAAGGACCCAGCAGTGACCCTTTTGAGATGCACAGATGCTGTTGGGGTGGCAGTGGTGTTACAGCATCCATTTCCTGTGATGCATTCCTGGGAAATTATCGCTTAGCAAGAATGCAGAGGTCTTGCATTTGCTTTCTCTTGTGTGAAACTTCAATGTCCTGCAATGTATCCAGTCGTGCTTCTCTCCCTCCCCGCTTTCAAAGGGATGTCTGCAGAGACCATCTGCAGCAGTGTGAGACATCCCTAGCAGTGTGCCCAGGTTGCCGAGAAAGCCAATGGTATCCTGGCCAGTGTCAGGAACAGTGTGGTGAGTAGGACCCAAGAGGTGATCGTCCCCCTGTACTCAGCACTGGTGAGGCCTCACCTCGAGTACTGTGTCCAGTTTTGGGCCCCTTACCACAAAAAAGACATTGAGGTGCTGGAGCGGGTCCAGAGAAGAGCAACAAAGCTGGTGAGGGGTCTGGAGAGTAAGTCTTGTGAGGAGCCACTGAGAGAGCTGGGGTTGTTCAGTGTGGAGAAGAGAAGGCTGATGGGAGACCTTCTCGCGCTCTATAACTACCTGAAGGGGGGGTGTAGAGAGGCGGGGGTCGGTCTCGTCTCCCACGTCACAGGAGATAGGACAAGGGGAAATGGCCTCAAGTTACCCCAGGGGAAGTTCAGATTGAATAGTAGGAAAAATTTCTTCACGGAAAGGGTTATCCAGCATTGGAATGGGCTGCCCAGGGAAGTGGTTGAGGCACCATCCCTGGAGGTGTTCAAAAGACGGGTTGACATGGTCCTCAAGGGTATGGTTTAGTGATTTTTTTTATTGCTTATTTCTTATTTATTTTTTTGTCAGAGTTAGGTTGATGGTTGGACTAGATGATCTTCAAGGTCCCTTCCAATCTAGACAATTCTATGATTCTATGACTCTGTGTGCTCACACGGTCAGAGGGGAGGGCTTTCACCCAGCCTGCAAGTCTAGCAGCTGGATGCTGTTGATGGGTGTGATGGTGTGAACTCTCAAACTGAACACCTTGCTTAGCCTTGTTTTGCACTGCGTAGCTGCCTGTGGGCTTTACTCTATGTACCTGTGGTCAAATACGCCTCTGTTAGATGTCACTATTTCAGTTTTGGGGAGTTTGGGGTGGAGGATTCTGTTTCTGCAGAAATCAGTGGTGCTGTTGACTTGCAAGTGGTCAAGATTCCGCTTCGCTCCCTGAAACACATCACGCTCCTGTCCTCGCAAGTCAGGGCAAGTTTTCCTGAAACAGTAATCCATGTTATTGCTCATCACTGAATTCAGTAGCCTGAGCCAGCTTTGATTTAGTTTTCACTTCAGATTTTTAGCTGAATTTTGGACCTGTTCTAATTTGGACTGGATGACATCGACTCTGCCAGAGATGTTCTTCGCACAAGAATGCGTCATTGGGCATTTGTTCCAAAGCAATGGGACCCATTAATTTCCTTTCCATTTATAGACCCAGCTGCATGTTCATCTTTAAAAAGTAAGGAGCTCATTAACGTAGAATTTTCTTCCTCAAATTTAGGAGCATCGCTGACTCCTCTATATCCATGTATACAGAGTTGCTTCCACCCAACTGCAGTCTAAGCCACGGACAGCTGTTCTGTTTGAGACCTAGCCCTTTGTCTTGAGCTCCTCTGACCTACTGGCAGGACTCCTTAGATGGAAGGACTGATTTTCATCAAGGTAAGATATGACAATGTTTTGAGCTCATGTGATCAGCTCAGCTGAACCTCTAAGTGACATTGCAAGCCTAAATAGATGAAACCAAAGTAAGTTATCACCTTTGTTGACAAGTGACTTTTTCTTTCTGATGAAGTGAGCAAGCCTGAGCATTACCACAGGAATTTCAAGTGGGTGGGAGAAAGGATGAAAAATTGTCAACAGGATGTGTTCAGAAGTGAACAGCACTGCTCAGGGATAGATTTTTGCAACCTATCTTCATTAATATCTTTCTTAATGAGCTGAGCACTCATGGAGGAGTGTAGGGATCACTTCTGCAGATGAGACAGTTGAGAGCATTGCCAACATGGAAGCGGATCTGAATGTCACACAGGAAGGATGGAGCAACCTTGAGGACTGTTAGAAGAAGCAGTGTGAGATATCACAATGCAGGTAGTATGTTTGGATCTATTAATAAAACTTCTCCCATTTGCTAGACCCTCATCTATGTGAGTTACCAGAGGAAGAGGAAGTGGGGTACTAACTAATTGCAGGATGACTATAGGCACAGGCGGATGTTGCTAGTGCAATCCTAAGAGATGTATTTAGCAGAGAGGGAAGTATTGCTGCCTCCAAACAAGGCTTCGATTAGACCTTGTCCAGCACGTTGCTTAGAGCTCAGGAAGACCAAACTGCCAGTAGAAGTGATGTGGAGGAGCAGGCAGTGGAGAGCCCGTCCTAGAAGGGGATGCTAAACAGTAGGATTGTGGAAATAGAAAACTGAATGTGGGTACAGTGCCGGTACCCTCATTTGCCTGCCCTTGCAAAGGTCAGTACGTTAGGAGGCTGTCCTGTCACCACAGGACATGGGCTGGGTATGGAGCAGGCATGGGCTGGGTATGGAGCAGGCATGGCCTGGGAACTTGGTAGTCTCTCTCCTGTCCACCTACTGAGGACATCAATGTTGCCATGAAAGTGCTATGCCTGTGTATAGCTATTCCCACCCAGAAAAACTACTGTCTTGGTATAAAGACATGCCTAAGGCAGCCTGAAGACTGGCAAAAAAGAGAGGATTGCATCCTCATGGTTTCACCTTACCAACGTGACATCTATGCCTGCATGCATGCACTTGTCTGCCTGCACGTGTATCTTCTCTAACAATCTTAGTTGGCTCCATTTCCAGCCTCTCTAAACCTGTAAAATCTCTGTTAGCTGCCACACAGGAGCATTATTAAGGCTATCTAGGCAAAACAATGATCCTACATGGCTTTTGTGGAGCAGTGTAATACTGGAGTAATTAACTCATGTAACTTAATGTGAATGCTCCCAGTGCCAAGAAGAAGGCACCTTTGTGGTCTCATGTCCTACCATCACTGCGCTGGTTAAATTGCTCTCCATATAAGGTTTAGGCTTGGGGCTGCTTAGCAGTAGCACTCTTTGCCTTTGGGAAGGGGTGGATAGGAACAGCGTAAGAAGTGCACTCTCAGAAGGCTGCCTTCTTGGGAAAGGTGTACTTTCAGCTTCGCAGGTCCCTCTGCCCCATGGGGTTTCCTGAACCCCGTCCAGGACGTGCCCTAGCACAGGGCTCACTCTAGATGTCAAGCTCTGCATGCAGATGACTTTCTGTAGCAATGAGCTCTTTGGACCTAGAAGAACACACAGAGCACATCTTGGCTTTCCAGGGAGGCTCATCTGCCCTGGAACAAGACATCCTAACTGGCATTACCCTTTGGCACATCTTCAGAGCTTTTTGTGTTTAGCCCCCATGCCTCACCTGCAGCAACCAAGGTTAACGCTGGTAAGGCAAGGCATCCTTGATGTGTTTGTGAAACCCCTAGTTACTGAATCTCTAAAGAAAGGTTTTCCTTGGTAAAACTAAATCAGCCCTTGCTGAGGGCCCGCAAAGCAGAATCGTGGTTCCTGTTGCTTCTGAGTGGTTGGAGGGTGGATCTATTTTTGGCAACATGCAGGCACCAGACATTGTATTCAGCTCAAACATACATCTATCCACTGGGGTTGTTAACATAATCAAATATTCATTTACAGCACAAGTTGGCAAATATAGGCATGATATAAAATAATTCACTCCTGGTGTGTATGATTTAATGGGATTATTCAGTGCTTATAAATACTTAAAGGGAGGGTGTCAAGAGGACGGGGCTGGTCTTTTTTCAGTGGTGCCCAGGGATAGGACAAGAGGAAATGGGCACAAACTTGAACACAGGAAGTTCCATCTAAACATGAGGAGGAACTTCTTCACTTTGAGGGTGGCAGAGCCCTGGAAGAGGCTCCCCAGGGAGGTGGTGGAGTCTCCTTCTCTGGAGACATTCAAAGGTGGTGGAGTCTCCTTCTCTGGAGACATTCAAACCCCACCTGGACACGTTTCTGTGGGACCTGCTGTAGGTGGACCTGCTCTGGCAGGGGAGTTGGACTAGATGATCTGCAGAAGTCCCTTTCAACCCCATTCTGTGATTCTTCAGAGTAATCAAGCCTCCTTTGCCTGAACTGAACTGACATTTCAGGAATGCAACGAGCAGGCAGCTGTTTCGGGTGGTCAATGAATGGTGGGAGCATAACAGCCTTAAGTGGACAAGTGAGGTGTCTTGGACCAGTGACCCTGGCTGGCTGCATGGCCACTGTGCCTGAGCAGTGCGGGGGGAGCATCTCTCCCAGACCCTGCTCTGTGTCCAGCTGAATTAAAGGTGATGCATTTTGGTCACAACAACCCCAGGCAACCCTACAGGCTGGGGGCAGAGTGGCTGGAGCTGCCCAGCAGAAAAGGACCTGGGGGTGTTGGTGGACAGCCGGCTGAACATGAGCCAGCAGTGAGCCCAGGTGGCCAAGAAGGCCACCAGCATCCTGGCCTGTGTCAGGAACAGAGTGGCCAGCAGGAGCAGGGCAGTGATGGTGCCTCTGGACTGGGCACTGGTGGAGCCTCACCTTGAGGGCTGTGTTCAGTTCTGGGCCCCCCACTACAGGAAGGACATTGAGCTGCTGGAGCGTGTCCAGAGGAGAGCCACCAAGCTGGGGAGGGGTCTGGAGAACAAGTCACACGAAGAGAGGCTGAGGGAACTGGGCATGTTTAGTTTGAAGAAGAGGAGGCTGAGGGGAGATCTCATTGCCCTCTACAGCTCCCTGAAAGGAGGGTGGAGAGAGGTGGGGGTTGGCTGCTTCTCCCAAGGGAATAATGCCAGGAGCAGAGGAAATGGTCTGAAGTTGGGGCAGGGGAGGTTTAGATGAGATATTGGGAAGAATGACTTTCCTGAGAGGGTGGTCAGGCACTGGAACGGCCTGCCCAGGGAGGTGGTGGAGTCACCATCCCTGGAGGTATTTAAGAACCGTGTAGAGGTGGCACTTCAGGGCATGCTCTAGTGCCCGAGATTGTTGGGTTGGGTGTTTTGTTTTGTGATTTTTTTGGGGTGTTTGTTTGGTTGGTTTTGGGTGTGGTTTTTTTGTTTTGTTTTTGTGTGTGTATGGTTGGACTCGATGATCTCAAAGGTCCCTTCCAACCATGAAGGTTTTGTGATGTCTGCACAGGCAACAGCAACAGACAGAGCTGAGAGCTTTTCACTCGTATGGTTCTGGGATGGTTAGGGAGAGGAGAAACTTAGTGTGTCAGAACCTGGCTCCTGCTCTGTTGCAGGTTTTAGGAAGAGGCTTACTCTTCCTAAGAAGCAGCTTCTTCTGGAAGCGAGTGATTGCTGTCCTGTGAGATAGGTGGCTAAATGGCACACTGCTCCAAGCCACATGTTTGCTCTGTTCAGCGAAGGCATGGAAAACAGTGGTGTAATATGCCCAGGATGGACAGAGTGCTTGTACAGTCAACAGGTCATGAGTTTTGTGAGATCTCATGTTTATCCCTTCAGGTCCCAAGCATCCAGAGACGTAGGAGCAGAAAGAAACCTCCTGGCCATGAAAGTGTCTGGATGCTATGCTTGGGATGACACGTCTGTACAGATGTGGTCAGACTGCACCCCAAGGCACAGGCATTAGGTGAAAGCTGAATTTCCTAAGGGCTTTTTTGAGTGTTCTTGCTCTTAAGCCCATCTCCCAGCTATGGGTACCTTCCTCCTTGCCGCAGGATCATGGGGAGATAACATCACTGCTGCTTCTCTGCACAACTGTGTCCTTGAGTTCAGGCTCTCACACCCTACAAATTGCCATCAATGGCTTTTGTAGGCAGTTTTGGGATGAACGTGTGAGCCTGCGCTCCCCTCCAGCTGCAAGTGCTGGTGTGAGTGGTGCTTTCCTGCAGAACCTCCACTTAGAGTGACTTGGTTATTCAGAAATAAAATGGTTTTTATTGTAAAGTGACATCCCCCCCGCAGAGAAGCTGACCAGCATCCACCTGCATCTGTGGCTGAGCCGGGCAGGTGTTTCGTGGTTTCCATGTCCTCAGGAACTTCACCAGCCTCCCCCAGTTTCTGTGGCAAAGATGGTCCCCATCCAATTTCCTGCCCACCACCTGCCTCATGAGGACTCTTTGTTGGAGACATGGACAGTGGGATAGAGTGCACCCTCAGCAAGCTTGCTGACAACATCAAGCATGGTGGCGTGGTCGACACGCTGGAGGGAAGGGATGGCATCCTGAGGGACCTGGGCAGGCTGGAGAGGTGGGCTCGTGCAAATCGCATGAAGTTCAGCCAAGCCAAGTGGAGGGTCCTGCACCTGGGATGTGGCAATCCCAAGCACAAATACAGATTGGGCAGAGAGTGGCTGGAGAGCAGCCCTGAGGAGAAGGACTTGGGAGTGCTCATGGATGAGAGGCTCGACACGAGTTGGCAACGTGCACTTGCAGCCCAGAAAGCCAACCCCATCCTGGGCTGCATCAAGAGAAGTGTGATCAGCAGGTCACGGGAGGTGATTCTACTCCTCTGCTCTGCACTCGTGAGACCCCACCTGGAGCATTGTGTCCAGCTTTGGGGTCCTCAACACAGGAAGGACATGGACCTGTTGGAACGGGTCCAACGGAGGGCCACCAAGATGATGAGAGGGCTGGAGCATCTCTGCTGTGAAGACAGGCTGAGAGAGCTGGGGTTGTTCAGCCTGGAGAAGAGAAGGCTCCAGGGAGACCTCAGAGCAGCCTTCCAATATCTGAAGGGAGCTCCAGGAGAGCTGGGGAGGGACTCTTTGTCAGGGAGTGCAGTGACAGGACAAGGGGGAACGGTTTTAAATTGGAAGAGGGGAGATTTAGATTAGACACCAGAAAGAAATTCTTTGCTGTGAGGGTGGTGAGGCACTGGAACAGGTTGCCCAGAGAAGCTGTGGCTGCCCCATCCCTGGAGGGGTTCAAGACCAGGCTGGATGGTGCTTGGAGCAACCTGGTGTGGTGGGAGGTGTCCCTGCCCAGGGCAGGGGGGCTGGAACTGGATGATCTTCAAGGTTCCTTCCAACCCAAACCATTCCATGATTCTATGATTCTGATTCCTCTCCCTGGCACTGTGAGGAAGAGCAAGAACATCCTGCATGCTGCAGTGTCCTGAGCCTTCAATAAGCTGCTGCCCTCTCTCAGCGAGACACGAATGGGTCTGGCATGTCCAAGCACCGGGGTCTGGATGAGACCCCAAGGTCACAGAATAATAAAGATGCAGTTTCTAGGAAGGTGCCTCTTCCCCCACCACGACCCAGGCTTGCTCTGCCCTCCTCCCGTGCCACATTGGCGCTGCTTCTCTCCCATTTCCCTGCCCAAGGGGAAGTGCCACGGGGTGATGGATGCAGAGAGGCAGGCGTGTGACTGTGACACATTTCTTGTTAGTCAGCAGCAACGCTCTCAGGTTTCAAACTGGCCGAGGTGATGAGCCTCTGCCTCTAAATATTCCCTGGGGAGGCAGGAAGGGAAAGCAGAGCCAACTGTGAATGGGCAGGGTGAAGCTGACCTTGCCCCCAGGGAGGAAAGGATGGAGGAGAGGTTTTCAGGGAGACTTTAGACGTGGGCAGAGGGTGCTGAGAGGAGCCGGGAGCCAGACAGTGTCTGTGGGAGAGCAGGGATTAGGAGGGGGAGGATGATCCCACTGGCTTCCAGCTGTATGTACTCCGCAGGGTAGTGACTAATGCATTGCAAAGGGCCCAGCAAGAGTCCTGCCCCCAGCGTGAGCTCCTCTGTGGCCTCCCAGCTTGTGCTTGTGGCCACAACGAAGCACGGAGGAGTAAGCGACGCCCTCGATGTCCCTGGGACTTGGTAGTTAGGTTTGCAGTCTTGGTTTCCTGGTTTCCTCTGAATGCGCTGGACCATGTACCTACCTGAGGTTCCTCAGCAGCCGCAGGATCAATGCCATAGGCATTTCTGAGACCTATAGCTCATTTCTAGGCTTCTTGCAGGGCAAAAACCCTTTGGTAGGCAGTGCTTCCCAGTGACACCATCCCAAGTCAAATGGTTGTGGCAGGCACTAGAGCAGATGGAGGAAAGCTGCAAATGTCACTGCAAATGTGTGCTCTGATGCACCCAAGGAGCTACACAGTGCTTTGGGAGGGCCCATTGCTTGCACCCTGTGTGTGGTTCACAGCAGGTGAAAGCGGTTCATTTGTGCCTTTCCAGATAATGACAACAGATCCACACTGAGCTTTGGGGTGGAATATTTGGTGATCTTAGCTGGGAGGTGAATAATCTGTGTATTTCCTCTGGTGTCCACACTACTTCTCTCCTGGGGCTTTCAGCACTGACCAAGAAACTCTAACGAATCTTCCCTCACCATCATTTTCTTCAGTGGGATCTCGGACTCTCTGAAGCCACTTCAACCTTAGTTGAGCTTTTGAGGGCAACGGAGGAGAGGAGGCAGTAGCAGATTAGAGGTCAATTTACACTGTTCCATGTCTCAGCCATGCTTATGCTTTTCACCCAAGAGCATGCCTGAAGGAAAATGAGCCCCCAAAGAGGAGCAGGCAGGGCTTGTGCCTGGTGGGATGGGAGAGAAGTGTCTATCTCTTCTGGTGACATGATGTTGCAGGACTATAATGGAGAGGACTCCACTCATCTCTGTGAATAAGGCTTCCTCCAACCTCAGATGAATGCTGAAATCACAGTACGTGAGACAAGAACATGGCCAACGCCATGGTCATACCTTGTCTGTTGTAAGACATTCATCCTGCAACGCTTGCTGAGCTGCAAAGCAGGAAAAGCCTGTGCCAGGCACTTAGAGCTCTCTGTTGCGCTAGCCCTTGGGATTGCTGTCTTCAGGTTTTGGCTTCCAGTACAGCTTGGATTTTCTCCTGAGCAGACCTTATGTCTCTGCCTTGAGTTTGTCCAGCTGTTATCAACATTTGTGCTTCCTTGGTGACTCATGCCCCGTTCCCTAACCACATCCCCTTCTCCCTTGTTACCCCCACCCACCACAACTGAGTCACTTGGCCTCCTGTCACAAGCTGGGAGCCTCTTCCTTCAGTCATGCATGGAGACACTTCTGGCTTAGTCTGACGTAAGCTCCTGCTGACTTCCTTTTTTTGAAGCAGGCTTCCAAGTAGGAGCTTGCTGGCTATTAACGGGCTGGTCCTGACCTGCCTACATTCAGTGCTCATTGCCTAGACCAGATATACCCAGGCTTTTCTGCTCCCTGTACGTGCAAAGGAAATGCTGTAGTTCAGCGTTGTCCTCTCCACCACACACCAGTTCCCCAGAGGTAACCAGTCCAGTCCTAAGTGTTAAGGGAAGATTACCCAACAGCCATGGGCAGCACTCCTGAGTTTTGGCTGGCTTGGTAGATGTAAGACATGGCTCATGGAGGCGAGAGCTGAGAAAACCTGGTGCTCAAAAGCCTTTCCCATCTTCTGACCCACCAGCAACCCATGGGAAATGACTTTACGGTTTTACCCCAGGTCCTGGTAGCTGAAGAGCAGCTCAGTCTAGTTGTCACCAAGCCAAATCTTTCACAAGCTTCACTTTCCAAGTGTCGTGTTCGTGCACAGTGTGAAATGCAGCCACTGCTGGTCTTGCTTTGAAGGTCTGCCACACAGCCAGAAGGGTCTGGGTCTGTGGCAGACACACCAGACCACGCTGGTGTTCAAGCTGGGTGTATATTGGTAGCTATTTTCCTTCATGCTTCCCGTCTATGGTCAGTGTCTCCATCAACCATGCTAAGCTTTTACTAGATGTTTTTTCTTTGTCAATGGACAAATAGACAGGGTTTTATTTACTAGCTTCTCTTTATGCCAAAGCTTATTTCTTTCTAACTTAAAGTAACTTGCCCAGGGGCTGTAATTTTTATGAAGTGCAGAATCAGTGGGGAAGGAGCTGAATCCTCCAAATTCTCCTTGCTGATCTGATATGTTACATTGACATCTTTCCCAGTGTCAGCATCGTCAACTGAAGAGCATTTTCAGCTGCTCATGGAGGGCATTTTAGCACAAGGGGAACACTGGAAATCGAGGTGCCTTGTTTCCTTGTGCCTGCTGATGAGAGGGCTGCTGCTGGGCACCTTAATTGAGGGCCATCTCTATCATGTTAGATGAGACGTTGATGTAATGCTTCATCTTCCCAGTATCTTTGTGAAGCAATGTGGTGTAACTTCCCAGGGTGGGAGGGCTACGTTCAAGATAAAAACATAAACTTGTCTGTACAGGAATGCTGTAATGGTTACCAAACGGGGTGAGTTTTTGCCTGGGTGTCATTGTGGTGACTGCCCTTGATTTGGGGCAAGACGTACCGGCGAAAAGCAACCTCCAGACCCTTTCCTTGGAGAATAAATATGGTTGGGCACCATACTGGGCTGTGAAAAACTGGATCAATCCCTGGGCTGTCTTCTTCAGCCATCCTGAGCGAGCAGACACGGTCACAGTCAGGCATGGTGGAGGAGGAAGATGGCTACTGAAGAGTAAAATGTAATTATATCCCCCCCAGGCAGCACACCCCCCCCCCCCCCCCAAATCTTTCAGGCAAGTTTGGAAACCTTTGGATATTTCTTGTTGTTTTCCTGCATGGCACTTGATGAGGTGGGCTGGCTCACTGCCCCTGTCCCCTCCTATACCACCTAAGGTGGTATAAAGCTTTCTGCAGGGAAGCTGTGGCAGGTCAGAGAGCTGGACCCCCGCCCCCATCACCCTCATACCCTCCCTGGTGGTCCCAGCTTGTCCCTCTGTGCTGGGAGTGATGGTTAGGAGCATTGGGCCACACTTTGTCCTGACCCTGAGTTGTGCCAGGAGAAAATCCTCCTGATGTAAACACCTTTCTACTGGGAAAGTCAGGCTAATTACCATGTCACTGCCTGATTTACTTGGTTCTGACACGCTCCCTTTGCTGCCTCCGTTTTTTCTCCTGCGGCATTCGTGTTTTCCTAGGTCCACCCGTAGCTGCCACTTTTCCTCTCTCCTGCCTTGCCCTCCTTTTGATCTCTCATTTTATCTTTTTGACTCCCCTGCTGCATCTCACAGACTTGTGAGCTCCCTTCCAGGCAGTCGTCCCTGCCATCCCAGCCTGTGGCTCTGGCTTCTCCCTTGGACTAGAAGGGCTTTGCAGATGTGTTGGTGTAAATAATACCCCCTCATCGCTGCCAGAAACCGCTAGACTGTCCCTCCTGCAGAGAAGGGAAGAAGAAATCCAGTGGTTTGGTTTCCTGGAGGATGATAGTGCTGTATCCCTCTGAAAAGCAGTTGTTTAGCTTCAGAAACTATATAAAAAAGACACAGGAGTGGGATTGTTCCAAAATTTTTGGAGACTTGATGGAAATGCAGTTGTGGTAAACCAGTCATGGCTCAGAAATGTCTTTTGTTTTACTGGTGGGGTGGTTTTTTTCCCTCTTTCTCCTCAGCTTCCCTTATAATTAGGTGCTGCAGGCTCAAAAGGCACGGCTTGCTTGCAGCATTTGCTTTCCCCAGGCACAGATGGCTGAGCTCAGGTCCATCTCACGCCTGCTGCAGGCTACTGGAGTGACAGCTGGCCTTCAGGGTGAACCTCATTGGCACGTTGGGAGATACGCTGCACCCTTGTTACCATCAGGGGACGATACTCAGAAGTGAACATCAAGGTCCACTTGATGAACATTCAAGGTCCACTTGAGTGAGCATCAAGTGCCCACCTCACCTCAGCCTTTCATGCTGTTGAGAGACCCAGGTCCCCTTGGTTTCAAAGTGATTGAGTCACTCATGATTCATGCAAAGCCTGCCGCAGAGCAGGGGACTCAATCTCAAGTTTCTCATGTCCCCGTGGAGAATCTCAAGGCTGGCTGGGGTAAGCAGAGAGCCTTCTCTTGAGTTCAAAAGAAGGAGCAATGAAGTCTGTGACACACTGGAGCTGGGAGTAGCCAAGACTACAGCAGAAGGCAACCAGTTGTGTGGCAACACCTGTGACATGGAGCAGCGGTGGTGGGGTTCACAGATGTGTTTGGGTGGAGCGGGTCTTCTAGGAAAGCCAGAAAGGCTGCAGCACGTGTGTGGTGGTGGAGGAAGCAGAGAGAAGACATGCACAGGAACAAAACTTGCTTGCAGGGTGAATGTGGGATTTTGGAGCTGGGAGCTTCCTGCTGATCTGCTTCTGCTGGGTGGAACCGCACGTGCAAGTTCTTTGTGAAAGAAGGGAACTGGTGGGAAGAACCCTGCCTGGTGCTTTGCAGACCAACTCAGTAAGGCCTGGGTTTGGCTCCAGCAACCGACCATTGCCAGAGTGTCTTCTTACCCAGGGGTCCCATGGGTACTGGCATAAACATAATTGAGGTGGTTTCCTACAGAGGCAGTGGGCAGGCCAGGCTTGCATAGCTTCTGAGACCAGGGCACTGCATTCATCATGGTTGAGAGCCTCAGCTAAATCAGGGCGATTTTCTCCTCCTTGGGTTACGAAGCACCAAGCTTCAACCTTCGCCTAAATATTTCGAAAGTCCTTTGGGGAAGGCAGTAGCAACAAAGTGCACTGTAAATTATAATGGTCCTTCAGGAAGACCCAGCAAGTTGGGGAGATGGCATGACAGTAACTTTTCCAGGCTTTGTCCTGGAGCAGCAGAGGCTGGTTGTGCCTGGTGCTGGTTTTCTTCTGCCTGGGGTGGTGGGGACAGGCTAGGGCAGGGCTAGGTTGCAGGAGGCAGGATGGTTCACACCTAGCCGAAGAGCATCACGACACCTGAGCCAAAGGAATGCAGCGCCTTGCAGCCCCAGATTTATAAACCTTTCTTCTTGTCTCTGTTTGCAAACAGAGGAGCAGTTCTTCAAGCTGAGTTTTTCCAACCCCCTTCAGCTTCTGTCCCTGCCTCTTGCCTTCCTCCTCTGAAGACATCAGATGCTGGAGCTGCTCCAATCCCTCCCTGCAGGTCTGTTTGTGAGCAAAAGGTGGGCCCTGTAGCAGGGAAATCCCTGTTTAACCACACACAGCACTGCCTGTCTGTGGGATTCCCCAAGGGGGGTGCACAAAGAAAAGCTCCATCCAGGCTGGGTCCCAACTGCTCTTATCATCTCAGGCTCAGAAGAAGGTTGGGGGGACCAGCAACAAAACATGAGGTCTTTGGTCTGGGAAAAAAACTTCTTCACAGTGAGGGTGACAGAGCCCTGGAAGAGGCTGCCCAGGGAGGTCGTGGAGTCCCCTTCTTTGGAGATTTTCAAGACCCACCTGGATGCCGTCCTGAGTAACATGCTCTAACATGCTCTAGGCAATCCTGCTTCAGCAGGGGAGTTGGACTAGATGATCTCTGTGGTCCCTTCCAACTCTAAAAATTCAGTGAAAATTCAGTGAAAATTCAACTTACAAGAAGAGGCAGGAAATTCCCCAGCGCTGGGGATTTCCTTCAAATGAAGCTGCTGTAGGAGGCTGCCTGCAGAGGACCTTCCTCAGAGCTTGGGCGATCACCAGCTGGGGCAGGCAGGGGACCTCCAGCAGCAGGACCACAGAGCCACAGCTCTGGGCAGTGCTGTCTCACTCATGTTCTGGAAGGCTCTTTCCTTGCCAGGGTAGCAGGATGGTCCATTGCACCTGCAGTTATTGCAGCCAGCAGTCCCTTCCCCTGGGCTGGTGGCACCACTGGGACAGTGACATCTCCTGGGGCCATGCCTGTTGGGGGGGTGTCCTGTATAAGAAGGACCCAGAAGGGTAGGGCCAGGGATACAGGCCAGGATACTTAGTGAGATGCCAGAGCTGCTTTCTCCCCCTTCTCGCTTGGGGTTGGGAGTTCTTGCCGAGGCTTTGAGGAGCAGAACAGGATGCCCCAGCTCTGCCTTTCTCCCCGTGTCAGGACTTTATGGAGGAGCAACCGCTTGCCAGCTTGCTGCATCCCAGGCTCGCCTGGGGCTCCTGCACAAAAGCTCCCTTTCACCTTGGAGCATCCGGAAAACATAATGGGGCAGCAATTAGTGGGGCGGGTGCAAGCTCGGGCCTGGGAGATATGTGGTAGGGAGCCAATTACGGTTAATTAGGTATGTTGCTGTTGGCTAGCCTGGGCTTTTGCTGCTGTGCAGGAATTTGTTTGCACCAGGGGAGCTTTGTAGCTGGCTGAGCCCTGAGAAGCTGCTGGGAGCCGTACCCCAAGGACACTTGGGTCAGGGTTCAAGCCAGAAAGGCTCAGACCAAAAGCTTGTGCTGAGGTTTCAGACCAGGCTTACCCTGCCTGTTTTCCCTGAGACAGAGATGGGGCATCAATCCAGGCTGCTCTCCTCTTTGGAGGGATGGGTTATGTATCACTGCCCTTCCAGGCTGGTCCCTCAAGCTGCTGGTCCCTCATCCTCAGGTCCTTCTGCTCCATCCTGGCTGTACATGAGCCACAAAGGGGACACTGAGCACCGAGGCCAGTTGGGAGAGGGACTGATTGCGCTCCAAAGTGATGCCCATCCCACCTCACCCCAGCTTGTCCTGCAACGTATATGGGGGTGCATATGGGGACTACTCCATTTCATAATCTGGGGGACTCTTCAATATTCCCCATGTCGTCGGGGGGATCCTGAAAACCTAGGGTGAGCCCCCTGCTCATGAGATGGTGAAATCAGGGTGCCAGACCCCTTTGTCAGTGCAGGATGGGACCTGACCACCCGCAGCACACTCCTTCAGCGGATCCCTGTCTTGGCCAACATTTTTGCTTGGTTGAGAAATGGAAGGAGACCTGGAACTTCCCCCACATGGAAGGAGACCCGGAGCCCAGGTTTTCACTGCCACTTCCTGCCTCTGCAGGATAAAACCAGAGCTCCTGCCCTTCCCCTCATGACCAGACAACACCAGGTAGTCCTTTGTTGACGAATATGAGGGTGTACAGCCTTAGGGGGGGTCCTAGCCCCTTCTCCTTTGACCAAAACCCACGAGAAGTTAAAATAAGAGAGACCAAGAGTGGAAAAGCACTGCACCGCCTTTCTGTGGCAGAGCAGGAGTAAGAGGGTCCGGGCTGGCAGCCCGGAGGGAGCAGCCAGACACCGAGTGCTGCAGCCTGCTCGGGAAATGGTCTTTTCGTTAGGCAGCTCTAATTAAATTACGGGATTAGAGCCATCTCATTCCTCACTCATCTGGTGCCAAACGCTTGTTCCAAGGGAGTGCCCTTCATTAAAGGGAAAACTGCCTGTGCAGCGCTCTGCGCGGGCTCATCAAGAGAGCTGAGGCTGCCACAGAGTCATTCCTTGATGGCACTGCATTGCAGATGGGCTGTCGGGAACGTTGTCATTCGTATGAGAGAGGTCATCCTGCCCTTCTGCTCTGCCCTGGGGAGGCCCCAGCTGGAGCACTGGGACCAGTTCTGGGCTCCCCAGTTCCAGAAGGACAGGGAACTGCTGGAGAGGGTCCAGCAGAGGGTACAAAGATGATGAGGGGCCTGGAGCATCTCTCTTACGAGGAGAGGCTGAAGGACTTGGGTCTTTTTAATCTGGAGATGAGAAGGCTGAGGGGGGATCTGATCAATGCTCAGAAATACTTAAAGGGTGGGTGTCAGGACGATGGGGCCGGTCTTTTTTCAGTGGTGTCCAGGGACAGGACAAGAGGAAATGGGCACAAACTTGAATGTAAGAAGTTCCACCTCAACATGAGGAGGACCTTCTTTGCTGTGAGGGTGGCAGAGCCCTGGCAGAGGCTGCCCAGGGAGGTGGTGGAGTCTCCTTCTCTGGAGACATTCAAACCCACCTGGACACATTCCTGTGCAACGTGCTCTGGGTGGCCCTGCTTTGGCAGGGGGTTGGACTAGATGATCTCTAGAGGTCCTTTCCCACCCCATGTGACTCTGTGATTCTGTATGTGGCCTCCGTCTTCCTCTGTTCCTCATCTGTGGGCCTTTCACAAAGCTTTTTTGAGAAAGATAATCCTCTTCTTGTGGCTCTTACCTTTGTGCAAGTGTGCCCAGGGCCTGACCACCGTGCGAAGGGTCAGTTGGTGCAGAGCAGAAAATCCCCAGTATGTTCTCACCAGGCGGTCTGGAGAGGACCAAGGCCTTGCTGTGCAAGATGGTCTGTGAATATCACAAGGTCTGCAACTGATAGGAAGGGAGGAGAAGAGTGCACAGGGATACGACCAGCCAGTGGAGCTGGAAACAAGACTTAACCCTCTAGGAAGCACAGCAAACCTTAAAAAAATACATCCCAGCAGCTGTCAAAAGAAGAAGCCTCGAGATGCAAAATGGAGTTCTCTTGCATTTGCTTTTGTTGTGTGTAGTTCTTGTTGATAGATGGTATGAATTTCCTGTCCCAGAGCAGACCTCTCCCTAGGCTGTGCGTGGTGATTAGAGGTTTGGGCAGTTTCTCCACTTACACTTCGGCACTGATTTTTCCTTCTGTTGCTTCACACAGAAGTGGCCAAGGTGACCTGGCACTGAAGGGAAGGTTCCTCTCCTTCCACCTCACTCCTCGCACCATCATCTATCGCGATGCTACGGGGAGCTGGGTAACCTGCAGCTTAGTGAAGCAAGATGCCTTTGGCATGGCCCACGTGCAGAAAAGCATGGACTTTCCTATGCAGTGGTGCCTCTGTGCTCATTACTTATTAGGCATGAACATAGCAGTAATTAAAGCTAATGTCTTTCACCAGGAGGAGAAGGTGAGGGGTCTGGAGAACAAGTCCTACGAGGAGAGGCTGAGGGAACTGGGCATGTTGAGTTTGGAGAAGAGGAAGCTGAGGGGAGACCTCCTTGCCCTCTACAGCTCCCTGAAAGGAGGGTGTAGAGAGGTGGGGGTTGGCCTCTTCTCCCAAGGGAATCATGACAGGAGCAGAGGAAATGGTCTGAAGTTGGGGCAGGGGAGGTTTAGATGAGATATTGGGAAGAATGACTTTCCTGAGAGGGTGGTCAGGCACCGGAACGGCCTGCCCAGGGAGGTGGTGGAGTCACTATCCCTGGAGGTATTTAAGAACCGTGTAGAGGTGGCACTTCAGGGCATGCTCCAGTGCCAGAGATTGTTGGGTTGTGTCTGTTTGTGGTTTGGCGGTTTTTGTTGGGGTTTTTTTGTGGTTAGACTCGATGATCTCAAAGATCCCTTCCAACCATGAAGATTCTGAGAAGTGTAGGTCATGGATCAGATCATGAGTGCACCTCCTGTGCTGCCAAACATGGTCCTGGTGAGGACTCTTTGGAGGAATACGGTTCCATTGCTGCCACACTGTGCACACAACCTGGCTGGAGGGAAGGACTGCAGGCACCTTCCAGTGTGAGCTCTTTCTTTGCAAGGCAGGCACCAAATTTCTCATGCCCTTTCCAATGTGGCGTTTTTCCCCTGCTGCTGACTGAACACAGCCATTTTGGCTGGGTCACTGGAGAAGGTAAAACTCAAGTTTCCTTTGCTCATTGTTCAGTGTGAAAGCCCATAAAAGGTCTTGGTAGCACTGCTGCCACAGGGCCCACGGCATGAATTTAACCTCAGCTCTCTCCCCCATTCAGTCACTGAGCTGCATAATTACTCTTGGAGAAGACATTTTTTCCCGTCTTCTGCCTTCTTGGCTGGAGTCATAGGATGCCTTACTTTTAATGTACTGCCTTCTTTCCTGGACAAGCTCTCAATCTCTCCTGCTTTTGCAGAGTTGAGTGAAAGGGGAATGTCCTGCCTGAATCCATCATCCCATGAATTGACTTCATCCTCGGAGACAGTCAAACCACAATTGGACACGGCCATGAGCAGCTGGATCTGGCTGGACCTCCCTTGAGGAGGAGTTTGGACGGCTGGCCCCCAGACGTCCTTTCAAACTAAATTTACTCTGGTTCTGTGATTCCTGTCTCCTACAGAGCCATATTTCTCCCCTTTCTTCCCCCCGGTGGTACTCAGCAATGACCCAGTTCATGAGTGAATCCCGAGGTGGGAAGGGGCATCCCCTGACGGTGCTGAGATCCCGATCCACATGCAGAGAGCAAGGGGGGGGGGAACCTTCAAGCTTCAGAGCCAGGACCAAATATTTACCCTGTGCACAATACGTCATGGGCAATTAAGGTAGCTGAGCCGAAAGCAGAGTGGTGAGAGAAGCTGTTTGCTTTTCAAACCGGACCAGCAAGTAAATATTAAATTACCTGTATGCCAGATAATATTTAGCCATAAATCTTATCAATGGCACTCTGCAGTAATGCAGATGTGAAGGAAGGGAAATAAAAGGAAGCAAAACAAGGAGGGGACGGGTTTGGAATGATAAAGAAGAAAGGAGGCGAACCCTGGCTGATTTGCTTGGTTTGCAGCGAAGGTTTTTATAGGAAGGGATTCAGCTCCATGAGGAAATCAGCTGGAACAGGTCTGGCAGGATAGCTCTCCAAGTGAGAGCTCTTCTTGCAGAATACCAATGATTTACATCCAAAATAAAGTGGCTAGAAGTAGCTATTTCAGGAGCTCTCCCTGCACAAGGGCAGAAGTGGGGAGGTGGAGGGAGCAGAATATAAAACAACACCTGCCTTAGAGAAGAGGAGCGATATCGGGAAGTTTTGAGGACAGCTCTTCATGCCAGCTTGCCTTTGTGTCAGAATAGCTGGGGTTTGCTTGCTGCTTTCCTTGCTTTGTCATCCTGACCCTGATACAGGCACAGGCTGCTCTTCCAGTATCCCGAACCCAGAGAGGTTTGTCACCCCCTTGGAAAATGCACTAAGGAAGGCTCTGGGAGGGATGAGAAAGAGGAAAAAAACCACTGTTTGCTGGTTGCAAGTTGTCTGTACCTGCACTGGGGCCCTTCCCAGCCCCATGGCCTCGTGCCGATGCTTTACGCTCTTACTGCTGGTTGCCAGAAGCAATTAACTAGCAAATGGAGTGAGGACAAAAGGCTAGCATGAATTACAGCCTCGCCAGAGGATGGCCCCAGCCTTTCCCTTCCCCGGCCTGAAGGACTTGGTGCTGGGTTTACCTGGTGCCCGGGGCCACCACCAGTCCCCGGCCACACCGTGGCACCAGGAGATGCCAAGCCATGGGCTGCGTGGCGTTGGTACCCATTCCTATAGCCGGCTGGCAGGTATCCTCATCTCAGGCATGCCCTGGTTTGCTGTAGCCCAGTTTGCCAGCAGGCTCCAAGCCTTCGTTGTTAATCTTGGCCAGAGATGCACCTGGCTTGTGGGAGGAGGAGCCGCGGCCGGACGGTTTCTCTTCCCTGAGACGGGCACCGAGCCATGTGCTGAGCCGTCTTGCTGCCAGGAGCACCGGGTTCTGGCAGTGGCTGGGACAGTGCTGCTCGCCCAGCTAGGAGCTTCCCACCAGCCGGGCACCGTGGCAGCCTCCAACCACCCTTTCTCAAAGCTGCGGTGTGTGCCTCTGCCCTCCCCAAGCTGGCAATGCCAGAAATTGCACCTCGGGCATGCTGTTTCCCGAGAAGCGTGGGAGAAGGTTTTGCAGACCAGCGATGCAGCACCTTTCCAGGTCCCTGCCATCAGCTTCCCAGCCATACTGAGCCCCCAGACTCCAACCCTGACGTTGCACCAAGAGTGACCAATATCTCATCTAAACCTCCCCTGCCCCAACTTCAGACCATTT
Source organism: Calidris pygmaea (assembly GCA_003697955.1). Lineage (NCBI taxonomy): Eukaryota > Metazoa > Chordata > Aves > Charadriiformes > Scolopacidae > Calidris > Calidris pygmaea. The sequence goes on from QJSC01025778.1 coordinate 51,853, forward strand.
TCTCTGCTCCTGTCATTATTCCCTTGGGAGAAGAGAAGGGGGTTGGAACTTGATGATCTTTAAGGTCCCTTCCAACTCTAACCATTTGATGTTTCTATGATTCTCTAGCTAATGCTGCAGTGGCCCGTTGACTGGACCAACACTGAGTGATGCTTCTTTGCTGCCACTCCGGCTGGTGACGTTTTTGCCTGTGATGTCCTCACGGAGGCTGCATATCTGTGGGGGAAGTGGCTGACTCAGATGGCTGGAGAGAGATGCTTCTTTGCGGTGCTCTGTGGGAGGTTGCTATTAAATCCCACTGTAACAGTGTGCTGGCCACAGCACTATCAGCTAGCTATTAAATAGCAAGGTCATCTGGGCATCTCCTGCCAGGGACCTTGCTGGAGCACAACCTGTACACCTTGTAGCTCTTTAGTAGCTCAGTTTCAGTGCACAGATGAATTTCTTTCTCATTGCTTCTCCCAGGGACAGCAGTGGCCACAGACATCACTCCACTTTGCCTGTTCACCAGCCGCGTTGCTCCATGGTGAGGAGCTGTGGGGACCCACTGGCTGGGAATGTGCAAATGTAGGGGAACACCCTCCTCCCCCCCATCACGCTCCTGACAAATAGGCCAGGGTCCCACTGTACTAGCTGTTTCTTCCTTGGGTAGGATCTTTCCAACCTTGAGGGCTTGGAAGTTGACTGTGCTGGAAGCCCAGGTAAAGAGCAAATTAGGAAAGCATCTTTTAAAGTGTTTTGTTGATGCATTTACCCTATTTTTCTCAAGCCTGAGGGAGCTTATATGCAACTGAAAATAGGTTCAGTTGTTTTTAAGTTCCTCCAGGGCTGCTCTGTGCGGGCATCTTCAGGAAAGCTGATCTGAATTGACTTCCAAATTAGAGTAATTAAACCAAATGAAGTGGTTGTGGGAAAGAACCCCTGGATGGATGATGCACTCATGTCAGGAATATCGTCCCCGGGCAGCTCTCACGCTGTGGTGGGGATGAGATGATTTGCCAGTGTCACCAAAACCTTCTCCTTCCTTTCCATTTGTGGTCAGGTAGCAGCGTGCACCTGGGATGTCCCCTGTCATCGTGACGTGCTTTCAGTGTACACTCTGGTTTCTGACTTCTGCCTGTGCCTGCTTGGTCTCACTCAGAATCACTGGAGCCAATTTGATCCAGATTACCTTACTTTGAATCCCAGCTACATTCATCTTCTTAAGCATAGCCATGCAGAGATTTAACGCAATTTAATTGGGAAGCTGCACATTTAATAGAGGTTAACGTTTCTGGGTCTCCCGGTGCGGGACACCTCGGTGTTCAACGGCCACAGCTGCACTTCTACAGCATGGGTTGAAGTCTTGGTCCAGAGTCAAAGCTTGCTCTCTGAGCAAGCCTGATATTCCACATCTCTGGACTTGGGGAGAGTTTGTGGGCTCACGTCCCAAGGGTTACAGAATCACAGAATCTTCATGATTGGAAAGGACCTTTGAGATCATCGAGTCCAACCACAAAAAACAAACAAACAAAAAAAAAAAAACCCACCACACCCACCCACAAACAGACACAACCCAACAGTCTTGGGCATTAGAGCATGCCCTGAAGTGCCACATCTACACGGTTCTTACATACCTCCAGGGATGGTGACTCCACCACCTCCCTGGGCAGGCTGTTCCAGTGCCTGACCACTCTCTCAGGAAAGTCATTCTTCATGATACCTAATCTAAACCTCCCCTGCCCCAACTTCAGACCATTTCCTCTGCTCCTGTCATTATTCCCTTGGGAGAAGAGGCCAACCCCCACCTCTCTACACCCTCCTTTCAGGGAGCTGTAGAGGGCAATGAGGTCTCCCCTCAGCTTCCTCTTCTCCAAACCTGGTTGGGGGAAGACAACAAAGAAATACCAAACTGTGCAAGTTACGCTGCAATTGTATAGCCAAGTACCTTCAGAAGAGGTCTGTGCCTCCTGTGCAAAATCCCTAAGGGTTCTGCAGACGGGTAGAAAGCCAATTTGCAGAGAGGACATGGCATTTTGAGGCGGTACCTAGCTTTCCCCCAGCCCCAACCAGCTGTTTCTTCCATCCCAGTGTCCGCAGTGCGTGAATAAGCTTCTCTGCCCTCAAGATCAGAGCCTGCAGGATGTTCAGAGCATCACTTTGGTGTTAGAAATTGTGGAAATTTGCTGACTGTTACAGTGGGTTTAAATGGCCAGTGGTTGAACTAGAACCCGATTGGTATTGCTGCCAACCTGTCATGGTTGGACTTCTAGATGGAGACAAGCGTTGCGTTGCGTTTGGCTTGCGAGGTGTTAGGGAGATTCAAGTGTTACTCTGCGCCCCTGAGGCAAGGGGTGCGTGGTAGGGAGCAAGGTAGGATTTGGAGTCCTTCTGACACCGAAAACTTTTGAATTGTTGATTTCTTTACTCATTAAAAAAAAAACAGAAGCCAACTTTGCAATCTCAGAACTTCATGCGGGACAGGCCTACAAGCTGACCCAGGGCAAAGCAAGGAGCAGAAAGTACGAAATGGGGCAAGGACTGCCAGTGTCACAACAATTATCAAGAAATACTGAATTTAAATATTCCCTAAGGGTGGGGAAAAAGTCAAACCAAAGCAGTTATCGCTGCTCTTTGACCTGGAAGTCAGATGTTGCATCTCTCCTTGGGGATGTTTCTGTTCCTCTGACCTTTCAGAGTCAGTTCCTGACCTTTCTCAAAGAGGTCTTCAATCCAAGATGAGAGAGAAAGGGGCCTTCCCATGCCTCACTTCTTCTTCTTGCCTTTGCCACTGTTGCTTTCCCTCAGAAATTGTCACTGTCACCTTATGTAGTAAAGGCGTTTGCTTGTGTTTTGGTGCCATATGCTGGGACCCCAGCACACTGGGAGCTCTGATGCGCTGCTTTTTATCAGTCCTCTGCACACTTGATATTCTTGGCCAAGTTGGCCAGAGCAATGCCTTGGGGAGGGACAGTGTGTAGAAGCTGAAAGCTCACTGCCTGCTAAAAGCGTTGGCCATCAAAGTGGACTCTTGCTCCTAGATTAACTGTGGCCTTCTTGTAAAGCCTGGAATTGACTTATGTTACCAAAAAAAATGGCTATTGTGGGTCGTATCCCCCGTGGCGGGCAGCTGATCCCGTTGAACTGCTTTCCAGATGCTTCAGTCCAGATCCTTGTGAGGGTGTAGAAGCAAATGGCCAAAAACCCCTGCAATTCTGTTGCTGATAATCCACCTCTGGGAGTCAGGAGCAAGGCTAGTGGGCAATGTCCTGCTTGCAGCCCGAATGTAGCAATGGAGTTGAAGGAGGGTGTATTTCTCCTCAGTACGTGAAGACCTTGTCAAGCAGAAAACCCCGGTGGGTTCTTGATAAGCCTCCCAGTATCTGATGGGAGCAGCTATGAGTTGGGTGTGAGGGGAGGTGAAAGCATTGCCTGGTTCCTGCACGGCAGCCATGGACACCCTGGCATCATCTCAGGGTCCTTTCAGAGCCACCATTGTTCCCATGGATCTGAAAGGAGAGCTTTCAACATGCTCCCCTTGCAGAGGAGGTCAAAGAGGGGCAGGAGAAATAGTGTGGGCCATGGTTGCATTGGCTTTGAAGCCTCTGGCTTTGCTGGAGGACTCTCCGTAGACCTCGTGGAGTGGTTTTGCAGAATGGAAAATGGATGCAGGCTGGAGGCAAAGCATTCTTTTTTCTTCAGCTCGCTGTTTTTTAAAGCAAGCTCTCAAGCCCTCTCCTGAGTAGTTGGATTGCTGTTTTCTTGAGTTTGTTTTGTGGTACTTTCACTGCTGCTATTTTNAAGCAAAAAAAAAAGCTGTATATCTCCTGTAGATATACAGGATATACAGGAGCATTTGGCTTTGTCCACATTTGCCTGGGTACTGGCCTAGAGATGTGGGGAGACACTCCTTTGACTTGGGCAGCTTTGAAAGACCCATTGTTCCTTAACAGCGATCCCTTATGCTGACGTGCACATTTTGTGTGCATCTGTCAACAGGGGAGGGGGAAATTATTGAAATGGGTAATAAAGGAGGTGAAAACAATCCGTGCTGGTCTCTGGATAATAACCAGCTGACATTAAGCCTAAACCCAGCTGATAACAGTTAATAATAAATGGGCATTAATTAAAGCTAAATTACAGGGGAAGGTACAGGCTTGGCTCTCAATCCAATTAAAGCCCTGTAATTCATAACGGAGAGAATCTGTCCAGCCTGTGAATAAATGATCAAAGGCTATCAAAGTCAACAGCAGGGCTGTGTAATAGTTTAGATGATGTCTCGATAGCGAAGAGGCCAGAGGAGGATTAACAGATAACTGTGGCCAGATGATTCATTGGGTTTGCCATGCAGCATGCCAGCAAGATACGTGGTGGTGCACATGTGAGATCCCAGAGCTGAACCATGGTGTGGCTCCAGAAGGCTTTGTGATGAGCCCGAGGGGAAGGTATAGACCTGATGGGGGGAAGATATTCATCATGAGCCCCTCACTGCAACAACATGGGGGAAAGGACCCTAGGGAAGATGGTCAGGTCTCTGGATGGTAGGCTCTAAGGGGGTTTAGGCAACCACAGAATCACAAAATGGTAGGGGTTGGAAGGCACCTCTGGAGATCATCTAGTCCAACCCCCTGCCAAAGCAGGGCCACCCAGAGCAGGTCCCACAGGAACATGTCCAGGTGGGTTTTAAATGTCTCCAGAGAAGGAGACTCCACAACTCCTCTGGGTAGCCTGTTCCAGGGCTCTGCCAACCTCCAATTGAAGAGTTTCTTCCTCATGTTTAGATGCAACTACCTGTGTTTGAGTTTGTGCCTGTTACCTCTTGTCCTGTCCCTGGGCACCACTGAAAAAAAGACTGGCCCCATCCTCTTGATACCTACTTTTTAAGTATTTGTAAACATTTATGAGGTTCCCCCTCAGTCTTCCCTTCTCCAGGCTAAACAGACCCAAGTCCTCATGCCTTTCCTCATAAGAGAGATGTTTTAGTACCTTAGTCATCTTTGTAGCCCTCTGCTGTCCCCTCTCCAGCAGTTCCCTGTCCTTGAACTGGGGAGCCCAAAACCGGACCCCGTGCTCCAGATGTGGCCTCACCAGGGCAGAGCAGAAGGTCAGGATGACCTCTCTCGACCTGCTGGCCACAGTCTTCTTGATGCCCCCCAGGATGCTATTGGCCTTCTTGGCCACAAGGGCACATTGCTGGCTCATGGCCATCCTATTGTCCACCAGGACTCCCAGGTCTTTTTCCACAGAGCTTCTCTCCAGCAGGTCAGCCCCCAACCTGTCCTGGTGCAGGGGGTTATTCCTCCCCATGTGTATCACCCTGCACTTGCCCTTGTTGAACTTCATTATGTTTCTGTCCACCAAACTCTCCAGCCTGTCCAGGTCTTGCTGTATGGCAGCACAGCTTTCTGGTGTGTCAACCACCCCTCCCAGTTTTGTGTCATCACCGTTGTGACATGCCATTAAAAGATAACAAAGACCAAGCAAGGTGCTGATGGCTGTGGTCGAAAGCCTCCACTGCATCTCAGGAACAACATCATGCCCATGCTTACGTTTATTTTGTTATTTAAACAGGGTTGTCCCTGGAGGAGATTTCCACCTAGACTTGTCCTTCAGCACTGGAACGCTCTACAAAGGGAGCTCAGCACAGAGCAGGAGGAATAGCCAAGCCAGCAGGTTTTGAGGGCCTGGGAACTATGATTGTGAAAATGCAGCTTTACCAGGGCTGAAGGGGAGCATGTACAGCCCCAGCCCCTCTGGCCATGCCTGGGGCCAAGCTGGCTCCCAGCTCTTCTTACAGCATAGTCACCCAAGGGAGTTTTGCACCACAGTGCTGTGAAGGATGCTGTGTTGTGTGTGAAGGAGAGGGAGATGACAGCTGCTTGCTTCGGGGCCCGAAGCAAAACTGAGGCTGGTGCAAGTTCAGACCTGACTGCGATGTGCCATATGTGTGAAGAGGGAGAGTCAGCAGAGACATTGGTGCCCTCCAAGTTGACAAGACCATTGACAAGGGAGCAGTTGCTCACTGGGAACCAAGGACATGAGACAAGAAGAAGCTGCAGGTGGAGCACAACATCACACCACCTCTGGCAGCATCAGCAGCACTGTCAAACTGGGGAGAAGAAACCACGTGGTGGCTGAGGGTCATTGACCAGTGAATGCTAGAAGCATTGATCTGAACCAACAGCCTCAACATATTCATGCACTGGAAGACAAAAGACTCAGGTTTCAGAGAAGCTTTAGAATATGCCATCTTCCAAAGGTCCCAGAACCACTACCTAATGGAAAAACAAAACATTTTGAAAGCTTGGGCTGTTTAAGACACCCTCAGGCCCTCAGACATGTCCCACAAAAGAATTTTCAAATAATATATATCATCAGTGATACTCTGAAAATGCTGTTATGGTCTAAAGAAACTCTAAATGTTTTATACCAGTTTCTCCTACATCTTGTCTGCAGAGCAGCTGATCCAGATGTGCTATTTGAGGTTAAAGGGGATAAATGCGGAGGGTGTTAGTTTAATGTAATGAAGAGAGTGTGGTTTTGCATTTTGGCTCCATACAGCTTCACATTGCGAGGATCCACGGAGGTAATTCAGAAGGATGCTCTAGTTTAGACTTGCACCCTATGTAATTACCCACCAGGTGTAGACTGATCCTTGTGGCAACCATGTGAAGGATGGGCTGGAGGATGGCTGACACAGCCAAGGCGTCAGGGCTTGCTGGGACCAGAGGAGTGCCAGCGTGCATCGCCTCTGGTGGTAGGGGCCAGGGTAAAGAAGCTGGCAAAGTTTAGCCTCTTTTGCACGGCCTTGTCAGAAGCTCCAAGTTACTGACTTGGAGCAGCATTTCTTAAATAGCAGGGCCCATGCTTTCCACGCCAGCATCTGCCTGTGCCTGCACGCAGAGCAGCCGTCTACAAAGGACTCTCCACACATACCATGCTGGTGGGCAAGGCTGGGTTTGCCACAGCATGGCCGTGCTGCCTTCAAGAAGCAGCAAGAGGGAACCCGGCTCCCCAGGTACCAATACCGTCATGAAGAATGAGCTGAGCCTGGAAATATTTTCATTATCTTTTTCCAAACAGACTCACATTTGCTGCCCAGGGAGGTGGTGGAGTCTCCTTTGGAGACATTCAAACCCCACCTGGACACGTTCCTGTGCACCCTGCTCTAGGTGGACCTGCTCTGGCAGAGGGGTTGGACTAGGTGATCTCCAAAGGTGCCTTCCAACCCTATGTGATTCTGTGATTCTCTGACTTCTAGGTGCCAGGCCTGACTGAGCGGGCAGACAGCAAAAGCGATTTTTGGAGGCTGCTCAGTTGAGGCTTAATAGTCCTGGAAAGAACCCAAAATTCTTTATTTCTCAGTAGCACAATGGACTAAGCTCCCCCACAATTCCCCCAACGGACTGGCACCTTCGGCACCCAACACCTGGTATGGACATCTGATGTTATGCTGGAGGCACTGCTCAAACACCATGCCTCTGATTTGAATTTCCTTCTAACTGAAGTATCAATATTAAAGACTCCAGCGTGATTATGGGGTCCTGGTGTGTAGGAAATTGCCTTCAATCCATTTGACTGTATCCGAGATGATTTCTTTCTTCTCCTGACCTACAGAGATTACTCTGGAAAAACAATTCTCAAGATGCTACGGCAGGAGGAATAAAAATAGCCAAACAGACGAGCTGCTCTCTCTGACAGCACAAATACTTCCAAGTGCTTATAGTGCAGGGAAAATGAAGCCTGCAGCAGGAAACAGAGGGAATCCCCACACAAAAGAAGGAAATTTGGGAAGAATGACTAATCTAGGAGAGGAAACTAGGTGCTGTGGCCTGCTGTTAACAAGGCAAGTTTCTCTCAAAGCATCAACCCAATGTACATTTTGTGCAGGGCACGACACCCCACTACAGCTGATTGTTCCTGGTGGAGTCCTGGGATCTCCCCAAGGTCTCAGAGGCTCTGAGGACTGTAGTGCTCCATCTGAAGAATGGTATGGGATGAAATTTGAAAAATGCCTCCAAAAAGGCCAACCTGGGAAGTGCTTACACCTAAATGCCATCAAGGTGATGTAGAATGGAAGCCCAATTTAAGCTTCCAGTGCTGGAAACGGTTGCTTTTGGGAGGAGTGATGACAGAGACAGAGCTTGCTGGCTCCTGTAGCCTCCTCTGTGCGCCTGCTGTGTGATGCGGCTCTTTTTGTTGCAAGGAGCCCACAATAAGCAAATACACTTCTGATCCATTTTGCCCTTTCCATCCATCTCCCCCTGTCATGTTAGGAGAGATGTCCTCATTTCCCAGGGCTCCCTGTCCTCAGGAATTCCTGAGGAAGGGAAATGTGGGGCTTCGGCTTTGGTTGGAACAGATAGCTACCAAGATTATGCTGGGGAATAGTTTGACCTTTTGATGATCGAGGGCTCGTACTTTAGAGGTGACTTGGTTACAGCACTCACAGGACTTTGGAGAAGTGAGATAACAGGTAAGAAAATAAGGAGGAGCTGAAAAACAGGCAAGACTTGGAACAGCTCTCACTATCGCTTCTACCTCAAGCAAAAGGCTGGGCATCATTGCTCGAGGCATGGATGGGGAGAGGCTGAAAAATCAGCCTCTAAGCTTCTTGTCATCTGCCGGTGCCAAGTTGTGAGCTCATCAGGTGGAATAAATTCATCAAGACACCCCCCTCCACAGCCGATGCCTGACCTTATACCTCTTAGCAGCATCCCACAGGTTCAGTGGGTGTCACTCTCTTGAGCACAGAAACTTCCCCGTGGCCTTGCACAGCTCTGGTGACCCACTATCAACTTCCAACCCTTCCTCTTGGCACCCTTCACCGTGTGCAATGCTGGTATCAGTCTATTTCAACCCATAAGCTTGTTGTTACTCCTTCAGGGTGGACCTGTTTGCTTCAGCAGAGCCTCCAGCACAGGTCGGAGTCAACAACCCCATCACCCTTTGCCCTGTGGCAGATTTGAAGACCTCGACCATGCATTGAACAACCCCGGGATCTGTAATGCAGAGTTGCTGCTACAGTGTATGAAGACTTGAGTCAGCTCCATGGCTCCAGTTCAGTGATGGATGGATATGCCATACCCCAGACTTGGGCTTATCTAGGCTATTTAGGTTATTCTAGGCATCTACGTTATCTCAGTATTCAGCATCCAGCCCTCTCTATGATCCTGGGTAGTGGACAACTGGTTTCATCCCCATAGCCTTCAAGCTTTAACTTTTAACTGCTCCTTTTCTCCTCCCCATCACATGCCCCAACGCGTCTCACTTGATTTCCCTGCATTCACTGAAAAGTGATGTAAGAGTTTCCTTTGGCCTGCTCAATTATCACAAAACCAGAGCCCAGCCTTCAGAGTGTTTTGTTGTTTTTTTTTTAACAGCTTACAAAAGCTGGTAGGAATGGGCTGTCTGTGGGAATGGGCTCTGAAAAGAGGGTTGCAGTTGTCCTTGCAGCCAATGGCCCAGTCCCTAATTTGCTGGAATCCAGCCACGGGAGGAAAATCATAGAATCATCTGGGTCGGAAGGGACCTTCAAGGTCATCTAGTCCAACCTCCCCGCAGTCAGCAGGGACACCCCCAACTAGACCAGGTTGCCCAGGGCCTCGTCGAGCCTCACCTTGAATGTCTCCAGGGATGGGGCCTCAACCACCTCCCTGGGCAACCTGTTCCAGTGCTCCACAACCCTCATCGTAAAGAACTTATTCCTAATGTCTAATCTAAATCTGCTTTTCTCCAGTTTAAAGCCATTACCCCTTGTTCTGTCATTGACAGCCTTTGTAAACAGGCTCTCCCCAGCCTTCCTGTAGGCCCCCTTCAGGTACTGGAAGGCCGCTATTAGGTCTCCCCAGAGCCTCCTCCAGGCTGAACAACCCCAGCTCCCTGATGAGACACAGTGGAAGGCCCATGGAGGAAGGAAGATGGGCTTGTGATGCCGATTCCTCTCCGTTCTATTTCATGCATCCTAAAAGCTGTTTTCTCTGATTTTTTTTGGAGTGCATTCTCCAAAAGGCTCTCCAAGAGGCTCTGGATGGCAGACAGGCTCGGGTAGTTGCTACCCTTCAGACTTTCAAAGGTGCCCTTTGCAGGCAGCATCTCCAAAGGGAGATGTTATCTGTTTTCAAACAGATGGCCCTCTGCCCCCAGGAGATCTTTCCTAAAGGGACGGGGTGCCCACTGCAAGGTCACAGGCCAGGCAATGAGCATGAATACGTGGTCTGGAGCAGAGGCACCGAGGACATCTGGGTCCATTGGGATTTCACCACCGTGGTTGGATTCTTTGGTATCTCCTAAGGAATGATTCGTCCTTGGGCCTTTCTTTGTGGCAGGGGTTTTTATAACAGCTTTCTCTGATGTATAAGAAGAGCTGAGTGAGTGATGAATTCTTCCCTCACTTGGGATATTTATAGCTTTCTTCCTTCTTCTCGAGCGAGTCACCTATTTTCGCAAGGCTTGTAGGCGCTTCATGTCAGTGAGTCTTCAGCTCCTCTGCCAAATCTGGGGGAGACTGGCCAAAGGGTTCAAAAGTTTCTCAGGACCAGGGTGGTGGACTGGCTGGGGGCATGTGAGGTCCCCATTGCACAAACCTTGCACATTAACAAATCAAGCTAAAAGCCACGAGAGTACACAGTTCACCCTTTATTTTTGGAGGCACCAAGGGTCACATTTCCCATCTGCTTCTCCACAGATGAGCAGGCTAACGTTTTGTTTCTCAGTTTGCACTGGAGCTGCGTTCTCAGTATTTTGCTGTGGAAGCTGGGATTATATTGGTATTGTCTCCTCCAGGGTGCATCAGATCTGACCATACCAGGTGGGATGAGCTCCAGAGCATCTGGTGTGGGCAGCTCTCCTGCTTACACAGAATGGATGTGGATCAGCACAGATTTCTTTTCACCAAGGGCTTCTTCTGCACTCTGAGAAAGCAAGTATAGCTACCTGACTCCTTCTGTCTCCCCAAAACATGTGTCTGGATACTTGTTTTCCCCTGGAGGGCTCAAGAAAGTGGAGTGGGTCACCAACTTAGTTGCCAAGATGTCCATCCATCGCCCCTAAGCCACTGTTTCGTGGTCTCACGTACAGGGATGGAGCTGCAGGAATGAATGTTTGCACAACAGAGGTTCCAGCCTAAGGGAAGTCTCCTGACTAAGCAGAAAAAAAGCAATCACAGAATCACAGAATCTTCATGGTTGGAAGGGACCTTTGACAGGTATTTAAATATTTCATAGCCATTTGTAACTTTCTCTAAGGACAGTGTTGTGTCTTCTGCTTCACCAGTGAATACAGACTGCCATCTCCCATTATGGAAATAATATAAAGTAAAATGTAATAAAACTGAGAGAAAATGAGTATTCTGAGGGCTTTTTCCATCTGTACCTAATCCACTGCTTCTGGGTTTTTTTTCCCCAGTATTTTCCTTTTTTTTTTTTTTTCTTTTTATGCTGTCATAGCTAAAACAGAAGACTTGTTCCCCCCAGCCTAGGGATGCTTTTTGCTCCCTTTCCCCTGGCCAGGCTTACAGGTTTTCCCATCCCTGCAGATTCTGCCTCTGTGACCCTGCATCCCCCATCTCCGGGCTGGTCTGTGGCCCAGGTTAGCCCCCTACATCCCCCCTCCCTCCCCCTGGGGACGCGGAGGGGCTGCCTCGTACCATCCTCCGGCAGCTCTGTGCACTTGTGCCCTCCTCCTTTTCCCACAGCCTGATTTATTGGACTTATCTTCCCCTTTTACAGCAGCTGCCCTTCACTGCGCCTGGTTGCAGTGAACTCTGGTCCCTGCATAGCTCGCATTCCTCTGGGGGGACCGGGGGCCACCAGGGAGGGCTTTTTCCTTCCCTGGGCCACTCCAGATGAGGTCAGTGGGGTCCCTCGGCCATATCCATCCACGCTAGCACCCAGCCCTATGCTTTCTCTGTCCCAAGTGCTTCCCCTGGACAAAGACTAGGTGGCTGTGGGTCTGCAGGGAGGAGGAGGCTCTGTCTTCGAGCTAGTGGTCCACGGGGTAGAGAAGGCAACAGCAGGGTCTGCCCCTGCCCTGGGAACATGCTGCTCCTCCTGTCCATCTGACTTCAAAAACTTGTCTCCCTCCCTTCCTGAAGCTGGGGAGATGAGGTGCTGGACCTCCCTGGTTGGTGTGTGTGATGGGGTCAGGGAGAGGCCATCCTCCTGACACTGAGACAGCAATCTTTTCATGGACTGACAGTTTTATTGGTCTTGGTGGGTCTTGTCTTTCCCTTTCCAGCCCCTGTGCAGCATCCACGCAGGTACAGTGATGCTGAACATGGGGATCACACTGTATCAAGTGTTACTCACTCGGAGTTAAGTCTCCCAGATGAGAGAGTTAAATGGTTGTCGGAGGTTTAATTAAGGTCTGCAGGTGGTGGCAGAGCCCCCATTGCTCCCCAACACCTCGCTGTTATGCTTAGAACCGGTGAGATAAACTGATGGGGACACAAGGGCCCAAAGCTTTTGCAAGCATTGCCTCTCAGCTTTGTCATTGCACACTTTTATCCAAGATGAAGCTTTAGGGACAAACCTGTGTCTGATGTCTCCGGTGCCGTGATCGAGCAGTCCGCGTTTGTAGGTTGGCTGGGGTGGATCTTACCAGATGCATCTAACATGGGTTTCCAGCCAGCCTCCCACGCTCAGTGTTGCTTAAGGGCTTAGACTCCTTTTTTTTCCTTTGAAAAGGAGAAGGAGAGCATGTGACATGATGTTCGACTCTGCAGTATTAACTTGGCACTTTTGGACTTCCATGGGCCTCTGTCCCACCCCTTATTACAGACACAGTCTTGGGGTGCATTCAGAAGCAGGGTGCCTGAGCACAGGGACAAGATCAAACTTTTGGGAGGGCTGGGTTTTATCTCCAGCTGTGCCGGTGGCTCGTTGTTTGACTCGTGGGCGGAAAACCCCAGCCTTCTGTGGCTTGGTCACTGCTGTCGTCCTCGGTTTTCTCTAGATGACTTCCCCTAGCCTTACTCATGTGCAATGTCAGAAAGGCTCTGCATGCAACTTCTGCATAAATGACTGTTAAAAGGGACAAAACCACTTCCAGCGGCACAGAGTTAAACAAGTTAAAGTCTCCCAGGGAGAGTTAAGGTCTCCTGTGTCATCTGGCAGGACAGCCAAATCCACAAGGACACGTTGTGCCAGGGGCCAGAAGGGACTTGCTACGTCTGATAAGAGAGAGCAGCTTGCTGTGCAGCCAAACCGCTGAGCCTCGGCGTCTCTGCTGGGCACAGGGTCCATGCCACGGCTTGCAGGAAAGCCAGGAATTTCATTTTTCTGGAAAACAGGGCTGTGACTGCCCCAAAAATGTGCGGGTAGAAGGGGATCCTTTAAATCCTCAGGTTTAAAATAAATAAATACAATAATGAGTCAGGCTGTTGCAAAATCCTCGTAAGTTACTCATAAGTTACTTTTTAGGGTTGTTTTTGTTCAATGCTAAGTACTGGTTTCTTTCCACCTGGTATGTCACCCATGAGGCAAGTTCCCCTTTCCTTCTGACATCCATGTGAAAAGTTACCCCCAGGACACGGAGCTTTTACTAAACCACTAAATACAAAAAAGGTCCCGATAAAATGACCATCCCGGTGATGAGCTGGTATTGCTTGTAAGGGAAGGTAAGGTGGTAGAGTCCTTCAAAAGCACTGCCTGCTGCACGGCACGTGTGGAGCCAGGATGCAAAGCCAAGGTAAACTCCTGGCCAAGGATCTGTGTGCCAGAAAATGTCTGGGCAGACCAGAGAGAAACCACCCTCCTCAACACAGGAAGGACATGGACCTGTTGGAACAGGTCCAGCAGAGGGCCACCAAGATGATGATAGGGCTGGAGCACCTCTGCTGTGAAGACAGGCTGAGAGAGCTGGGGTTGTTCAGCCTGGAGAAGAGAAGGCTCCAGGGAGACCTCAGAGCAGCCTTCCAATATCTGAAGGGAGCTACAGGAGAGCTGGGGAGGGACTCTTTGTCAGGGAGTGCAGTGACAGGACAAGGGGGAACGGTTTTAAATTGGAAGAGGGGAGATTTAGATGAGATACCAGAAAGAAATTCTTTGCTGTGAGGGTGGTGAGGCACTGGAACAGGTTGCCCAGAGAAGCTGTGGCTGCCCCATCCCTGGAGGGGTCCAAGGCCATGCTGGATGGGGCTTGGAGCAATCTGGTGCGGTGGGAGGTGTCCCTGCCCAGGCAGGGGGGTTGGAATTGGGTGATCTTGAAGGTCCCTTCCAACTCTAATCATTCTATGATTCAATGATCTGCCCATAAAGACACTGTGTTTTGCCAAGTGCAGTTCTGGAAGTCTTCGCTCCATGAATCAATCTCCCATGCAGCTGCTCAGGAGAGGACCTTGCTGGAGGTGTTCAGGACGGGAATGTGACACGAGACATTGGAAATGCTCGAAATTGAATCTGAGGGTTTAGATTTTACCTGAAACGTTAGCATTTGAAATATCTGGCAGCCAGGCTAGGAGATGACCCAGCCTACGTGACTGATACGCAGTGATGATTGATAGCAAACTGTATTGCCAAACCTTTCCCTCCACATAATTACATATCAGCAAATACCCTGAAGTGATTAATTACTGTCTGACATGCTTTTGGAGCCAGTGTAGGCTCAGGGAAACACACACCCCCCCGCCAACTATTTTTCTTTCATAGGAAGGAGTCTTTTGCTAGCATTGTTTATAATTGGGGATGATTGAGTCAATATTATGAGAACACCATCAATTGAGAGTTGTCAAACAGGTGTGATACACATGGATGGGCACACTCGTACCCTTGCACACCCTCTGCCACATCCACTCCTTCCTGCCTGCACCCTGCGCTGGAACTAGATGATCTTTAAGGTCCCTTCCAACCCAAACCGTTCTGTGATTCTATGACAAGAGAGAGAAGCTCCTGAGAAGGGCTGGCTCTAAAGCTGTCAGGTTGCCCAGACTGTGAAGCATTTCTGCCTTTGTTTTCTTTTAATAGAGCTCATTTTCTGAGGACGTCAGAACAATCAGACTGATTCAAACATGTCTCTATTTTGGATGCTGATGCAATAACCCTCATGATGGAGATGAAACACCTCTCGGCTCCTCCCGGCTGTCGTGTTGTTGGCGGGAAGGGGAATGGTGGTGGATGTTGGAGTGGCTAAAGGCTTCTCGGTGACATGGAGTGGTGTGTTTTCCAGTCCTCTGGCAGGGAGATCAGCTGACAGGGTGTAAACATACCTACAGCACGGTAGCACAGGCTTTTTGGCAAAGCCCAGAAATATCTACTGGAATAAAGCCCATGGTGACTGGACCAAGAAGCTTGACCAAGCCCTGATGCTCTCTCTAAATCTTCCTTTCTCATTGTGGGAATGGTTGCCATGTGGGTCTCCTATGTTTTGGTTGACATGGTTCTTGATGCTGTAACCATGGATTTTCTTGGTTTCACCCATATGAATTCAAGATGATTGTATTTTTTCCCGCTCCTTCCACCCTGCGCTAAGATCGTGCCTGACGACCAGCATGGCCTGGAAAATGTGATTGTGATTGATTTTGTTGCCTGGAGCCCGTGTTGATGTGAGATTCTGCCAGTGTTTTGTTTTGTAAGTCGATTTCTTCTTAATTCTTCCACAGTAAGATTTGCTGCTTTCCGTCAAAGATGTTAGGCCTAGCCTGAGCACTCTAGGCTTAAAACTGATTTTTTTCACTCTGTCCCACACTGTTCTTGTCTCGCAGAGCTTGCTGGATCCAGGCCAGCTCGGGGACTTCGCTGCAGCTCAGCCAGGGTTCTGCAAGGATCCTGGGGTTTCATTTCCTGCTTTTATTTCCCATTTCTCCTGATGACTGTTGAGAGCCATGTCTCAGCTGAGCTGAAAGAGAAGCACCAGGGTAGCGAAGGGACTCCCCTGTCCCTCTGGTTCTCGAGAGCCAGAGCTTGAGATGTCCCCCTTGAGCTACTGGACATGATCTTTCATGCCTTGATAGTCCCCAAGGAGGTGTGAGCACCCCAAAGCAAAACCCTCAGCCATCAGGTCAACCCAAAAAGCATCTGGGAGAGTTAACAATCAAACCCTGGAGCAAATCACCAGAAAGTGTCTTCTATGGCGGGTCACAGGGAAGATAACAAGGGGCCAAACCTGCAGGGGACAGGATTTCAATGACTTGCTGTCTCTGTTATGGCTTGTACACATCCAGAACTTGTCCATATCCAGAGCTTGTTTGTATGTAATTAACATGGTTGTCTTAAGCTGAGCCCTGGAGAGCACAATTAAGTAATCAATAGTAATTAAAGGCACATTATCCACGGGCGTATTGTCCATGCCCATCCTGCACAGCCCTGTGCTGTTGGCTGCCCAATGCCAGCTTGCCCAAGCAGGGGCTGTAGTTGAGGGGAAAAAGCTGGGGGTGGGCTGTAAGCCCTGCGTCAGTGTTGGCTGTGCTTGCCCTCCCTGTTGTCCCAGCTGTGTGCCTGGGATGTCCCTGGGGAAGCCTCCCCCACTGTCACCAGCCACCCAGAACGGGACAGTGCCATGAGCCATGGCAAGGCTCTGCTCCCATCTGCGCCTGCCCCAGCAGCACCCAGGGAAAGAGGGAAGAGGCATCCACCTGTGCACGTGTGAGACTGACCCTATTTTGACCAAGTAGTGTCTTTTTTTATATCAGAATGTGACTTTCCACTAGTTTTAGTTCATACCTGCACCAAGCAACTCAATCAACTTAACTAGGTGCCACCTTTGCAAAGTCCCCTCTCTGTCCTATTTCACTCAGTTGAGAGACAACCCTTAGACCTTTTTGCCATTAGTGTGGGGCTGGCTAAAGGGGTGGTTTCAAGCAGGGACAGTAAACTGACCCCACTCCCATCCTATCCCTATCTCTGCTAATGGCAGTTGTGGAGGATGGGGAGGAGAAAAGATCTCCATATGGCTCGGTTTGTTTTTCCAAGTGACCCCCATCAACAGCAAAATCAAGACAGAACAAAAAAAAAAAAAAACAACGTGCCGATGGAGTGAGGAATTCAAGTTTAGGCTTAACCTCTCTTTGCTTTGAAAAGAAACAGATCAGTCCCTTTCAAGATGGGGAAAGGAAAAAAAAAACAACAAAACAAACAACCAAAACCAAGTCTGAGCTTTTTAAAAATTTCCTTGCATTATTTTCTGAATCAGACTTGAAGCTGCCAATACTCTGCTGGCCAAAAAGGACATCTTTTTAAGCAGATTTACCTTTTCAGCTCTAACCACCACTGGTCCCCCTTGCCTTCAGCTGTGTTTTGCCAGCAGGTGTAGACTTTTCATGAACTGCCCTTAGCAATGTCCTGGGAGCTCATATCAAGAGGAGAAATGCACTTGAGTGTCTGTTTCCTCCTTCCAAACACCTTCCCCTTCCTTTTCAACATTTCCCCCTGCTGCAAAGAGCAGCTGAGCTGTAGATCTTCACTTATTTTTGTGCTTTTGCTCCATTTAAGCATAGCAGGACTTTGTACAGAAGCAAGAACTGAATCTCCCTCTGAAAGTCACACCACACAGGGTAAGGCTCCCAGGCACTTTTCTGCAGTCCAAGATCTCCTGATGTTTCGTATATTAAATCTGTTTATTGAAGCTGTTCTTCTGCCACGGCAGTTTTTTCACAAGCTGTATATTTGCCCTTGCTAGGGTTTCTAAAAAAAAAAAAAATATATATATATATATGGCAGGATTTCTGGCTTACACCAGCACAACGAGGTTTCTTCAGGGTGAGACACTGCGTTTGCAAAGCTGGTGCTGGAGCTGGAAGCTGGATTCCTGGCTTTTCCAGAGAAAAGTTAGTGTAGGATACACAAGCATGCAAAAGAATACAGGTTTAGGATGAATTTGAGGAGAAAAGTCTTCCCCCTCCCTCCCCATTTAGCAATTGCATCCACGGTGGATTGCATTAAAGCAAAAAAGGGGGGTTCTGCTAACAGAATCAGAGGAAGGTCCCCACGTAAATTAGTCCACCTGGAATAATCAGGAATAGCTATTCTGGGCAGGGCAAAGCCTGGGGAGCAGCGCTGAGGGGAATGAAAGTCAAACTCCTTTTTCCTCATGCTCTCCCTCTCATTATTATCTACACATAAATAATTCACATTCTTTGCAAGCCGACTCTTGTCTTGACTGAAGGAGCTCAGATCATTAGAAACCCAACATTTTTCTGCATATTTCATGATAAAAGAAGCTCTAATGGGGCAGGAAGCTGGGAGCAGGGCAAAAAGGGATAGGATTTCTTCTCTGCAATTTCTGCTCCTGGGAGTTTCCTGAGATTTTTTTGGACTACTGATTCCAGAGATTCTTGGATACTCAGCTAGAAAAAAAAGCCACAGCATGGAAAAGATGGAAGGACCTCCCAGGGAGGCCAGAAGACCCATGTGTGTTGGGGTGGGGTGCTCTTGGGGAGCATCACTTTGCTGGAAGGAGCAGTGGTGGAGAGCACATGCTCCCCTTATTCATTGCGCAGATTTCGAGGTGGATTTTATTATATACATTTAGTAATAGAACACGTCTTAAAAATTTTCCAATAAAGAGCCATCTCCAAGCAAATATGACCCATTTCAGAAAAGTTGTTTCAGCATTATCCAAATGCTCAAGGTCACTCACTGCGGCGTGCTTCTCTTTTCACCCCCCAATCGTGGCATTTTGCCATCAGCATTTCCATGAAATGGCTCGTTTTTTGACAAACTCTCGTTTTTGGATGGCAAGGGGAGAGGAGCGCTGGATGGTTTCCAAGCAGCCCCATCACAGATGCCGACATTTCGCAAGGGGCCTCTCTCACCCTGGTTTATTGATCACTGAGACATGACCTTGCAGGGCTGAGTCTGCCCGGGAGCAGGCAATGACAGGGTCTGCATGGCCACCCCTGTGCTGCCTCTCTGGGCAGCCCCACAGCAGCACTCCCAGTTCAGGTCTTAGTGGAATTTTGGGTCTTTCTCTATCTGCCCAGACAAAGGGACCCTAAAAGACACCTCACCTTGCCCAGCCCATCAAAAGCATCCCTGCCACCTCCAGCTCTCTCATGTACCCTCAGCCTGAGCCTGGAGGATACTCTGGGTTTCTTATCTCTTTGAATTTTCCCCTTCCACACTCCCTGATTTCACAGCAGAGACAGGACCCAGTTTGGTGGGGTAGTGGGGACATCGAGAGATATTCTTCCCCATCCCACAGCTCAGAGAGCTGCGATTGCCTCTATAAACACATCTGCACCCAGCAGGGAGGAGAGCTGTTTAAGCTAAGGGATAACTCTGGCATGGGGGGAAAATGGGCACAAAGTGGTTGGTAAAAGTTGTGGGCTGGAATCATAGAATCATAGAATGGTTAGAGTTGGAAGGGACCTTAAAGATCATCCAGTTCCAACCCCCCTGCCCTGGGCAGGGACACCTCCCACCACACCAGGTTGCTCCAAGCCCCATCCAGCCTGGTCTTGAACCCCTCCAGGGATGGGGCAGCCACAGCTTCTCTGGGCAACCTGTTCCAGTGTCTCACCACCCTCACAGCAAAGAATTTCTTCCTGGTATCTCATCTAAATCTCCCCTCTTCCAATTTAAAACCGTTCCCCCTTGTCCTGTCACTGCACTCCCTGACAAAGAGTCCCTCCCCAGCTCTCCTGTAGCTCCCTTCAGATATTGGAAGGCTGAAATTAAAAGGAAAAAAATTTAAAAAGGCAAATTGAAAGGCTCCCAGTCACCAGAGGAAATACCCTCTTTAAGAGGCCGTGGCTCAGCCAGTAGGCAAGAAGCGTTCTTGAGGGGGTTGGAGTTGGTGAGCCCCATGGCAGACCTGAGTCCCACCAGCTTGCTCCCACCTCATCCCAGTCCTCTGGGCCATCAGGCACGTGCTTGCCCGCAGTAGGGGAAAGCAGCTTTCACCAGCTGCGATACAGGTCCTTCAGCCGTTGGCAAAGACGAGGCTCTTCCAACTCCGACTTGTGTTTGAAGTCAACCCAAAGCCTTTCTCTCCTAACATATGCTCAGGCTGTCATGCCAGCCGCCTGGCCCTGCTGGGACAGTGGCACACGGTTGCCTGCCAGGGCTGAAGCCCTGAGGAAAACAAGGTTCTGGTGCCACAAGAGCTAATGAAATATCTGCAGTATGATGGGTCTCTTGGTACCCTCCCTGTGTGCAATTACATATATATATAAAACAGAATGTGCATTGGAGATATAGATATATAGAGATAACTATATAGAGATATATAAAAACATACCCAGGACTTCTCTGCAAGTAATTACAGATAAGGAACTTGAATAGTGCCACGGTCTCAGCAGACACAGATCCCCCCCGCCTTCTCCCTCCCATCTTTCTGCGTCACTCTCTGTTATCAAGCTAAAAATAAAGGAGCGTTGGGCGCCCAAGTCTCCCATGGGCAACTGCATGATAAACATCAAGCCTTGGTGTTAGCAACCCAAAAAGAGGGGTGGGGAGCTTGCAGCCTGCATCTGTCTGTGCATTTGCTGCCTCAAGAGGCACCTGGCAGCAAGGTTGGTCTGCAGAGGAGGTAGGAGATGAGGACATTGCCCATGGATCCCAAGCCCTCCTCTCCCAGGCTGTCCTTCACCCATGGCTAAGCCAATTTTTAGCTTAAAATGAGCTCAGCTCAGAGCATCCTTGGAGGTTATGAACCCTCAGGCCACAGTGATAAAACTCCAGCAGTGCTCACTTTTCCCAAATCGGCCTCTTCGGTGACCTCCCGAGGGGTTTATGGCCTCCTCATGCTCCACTGCGCTCTTCAAACACATTGTCACACCAGGGCTTCCCTCGCCTGCAACCACGCTTTGGTTCTCACCCCATTACACTCTGGCAGTTACCAGGGTCACAGAGCAGCCAGCCTGAAAAGAAATGATGATGCTGAGGTTTAATAAACAGTTTAAACACACACACACACACACACACACAAACACACACCCCTCCCCAAACTACTTTGTTCTAATCAAGTTTTACAGGGAGGCAGCAGGGGGAGGGAGAAGGGTTATTTATATATATATATTTTTTAATATATATAAATATGTATTTTTTTATATATTAATATTATATTTCTATTTATACGTATATATTTATATATTTTATACAGGGAGGCAGCAGGGGCCCAGATGGCTTATTTGTCCTGCATGAGGTTTTGCAGCTGATGAGGGAGGACTCATCATGGGACTCTTTGCACCAGACCCTTGGGCAGCACCTTAGGAGAGGCTGGGGCTGGTGGGAAGCTGGTTGTGTTTGGTGCTAGAAGCTGCAGGCAAAACTGGCAAGGGATGTGTTTAAACCATCCATTCCTGGTTTGAGATGGTCCAGGGCTGGTGGAAGTCCTAGAGGAAATGCAGCAGGTCCCAGGGCTGGGCTGAGGTTTCTGGAGAGACATCAGCTGGGTCTCCCCCACCTCTCTGGGACCACCAGATGCCATGGCCACACACAGGAGATAAAGAACCGTGCATGGGGAAGGCTAAAGGCCATTTCATAGAATCATAGAATCATCTAGGTTGGAAGGAACGTTCAAGATGATATAGTCCAACCATCAATCTAACTCTGACAAAAAAAACATCACTAAACCGTGTTCCCCAGCACCATGTCAACTCATCTTTCAAACACCTCCAGGGATGGTGCTTCAACAACTTCCCTGGGCAGCCCATTCCAACACTTAATAACCCTTGCGTGTAAAAATTGTTCCTAATCTCCAACCTGAACCTCCCCTGGTGCAACTTGAGGCCATTTCCTCTTGTCCCATCACCTGTGACTTGGGAGAAGAGACCGACCCCCCCCTGGCTACACCCTCCTTTCAGGGAGTTGGAGAGAGCGAGAAGGTCTCCCCTCAGCCTCCTTTTCTCCAGGCTGAACACCCCCAGCTCCCTCAGCCTCTCCTCATAGGACTTGTGCTCCAGACCCCTCACCAGCTCCGTTGCCCTTCTCTGGACCCACTCCAGCACCTCAAGGTCTTTTTTGTGTTGAGGAGCCCAAAACTGGACACAGCCCTCGAGGTGGGGCCTCACCAGTGCCCAGTACCAGGGGGACCATCACCTCCCGAGTCCTCCTCACCACGCTGTTCCTGACACAGGCCAGGATGCTGTTGGCCTTCTTGGCCACCTGGGCACACTGCTGTCTCATGTTCAGCTGGCTGTCCACCAACACCCCCAGGTCCTTTTCTGCCAGGCAGCTCCAGCCACTCTGCCCCAAGCCTGTAGGGGATTCTGGAGATGTGGCTGTCACTAATTGGGTTGGATGGGGAACAACTGAGTTCACACTCCAAGTGTGGGTGGTGGGTTATTTTTTTTCTTTTTCCCCCCACAACTCATTGTCATATGGACACCAACCAGCTCTACTAGATCCCTCCATCTAAGTAATCAGGCAGTTTCTACGGCTGGCTGGGACAGAGCGTGGTCCATCGTAGGAGGATGCGGTGGTGGGCAAGAAAACATCGCAAAACCGCAGCATTGACATCCCCCACCTTCCTGCCTGTGGACATTTCAAAGAAGCAGCAGAAGCCAAAGGATGGGGAAGTTGCCAAAGAGTTGAAAGGGCCCCCTTGTTCGAGAGTGCAAGCAGCAAGGGAGGGGGCTTTCTGAGAGCTATTTAAACATTAACCAGCACAACAATTGCCCTGTGTTCCCATTTCCCCTCGCCACGCTGGTCTTTCACCTCTGCGTGGGTGGATCTGCAGTGTCCTGGGCTGCCTCCAGCTCTGGAGATACGACCTGTCCACCCCTGGCACGGTGCTGTGGCAGTGACAGGAGCCTCCGTGCCACCCCCTCTGCCTACAGGACTTCATTCCCGTCCCCGTGGCTGCAGGGAACCCCACAAGTACGGGGCTGGGAGTTTAAAACTGATTATTAACTACCCTCTCGCAGCCATAAGCTAGAGGATACGGCTGACGGGTTTGAGAGAGTCACAGCTCGTAAAATAAAGTCCAGCTGGGTGCTCAACCGAGGCACCCAGCCCTGATGGAGCTCTTCTGCCTGCAGTGCAAGCGGGAGTACCTGGACCTGCAGCCATCTCCTCCCATCCCTGCACCGTTCAACCCCTTTCCCCACCAGGGAAGGGACAATCCTGCACATTTAGCATCTTTAGTATGGAATATCCCACCACCAACAACAACTTCTTTTCAAAGCCTTGGGAGCAAGAAAAACGCTGTCAACCTTCTTTTATACCTATGGGAGAGAAGCCTGGGGGCATCTAAAGTGATGTGACCAGGGTTAGCCAGGAACCGGTGGCAGAGACTGAGAAACTGTGATGAGACCCAGCTTTGTTTCCTGCAGCTTGAAAGCGATGCCGGGTGGGATCAGGGTCTTCAGGTGCACTTGTCTCCCCGGACACCAGCTTTTGAGGATGCTCCATCCCCAGCACCAGGGATGACGAGAAACTTTGTAAACCGACAGTAGCCCACTCCAGCTGCAAAATTTGGGTACCGCCGGACCAAAGTAATGAAAATAATAATAAATAATAATACTACTAATATAATCTGTGGGTGAGATGATCTTTGCCTCCCATTCCCCAGTGTCTGCAAGCAGGCTGTCATCCCTCTCCCCCAGCAACCCCCGGCCATGGGTTCAGCAGCCCTTCTCACACGCTCCCCTCCTGCTGCAGCATTTTTGCAAGCCAGAAGATGCCATTAGTCGAGGCTGTCAGGGAGGGAGGACGAGGGGGTCATTAGGCACACGAGATTATTTCTGGTCGCTTGTCAGCTGGGTACAGCTCCGGCGTGAACACCTGGGGGATTTATGGGCTTCATCACTCACCTTCCACCAGTATTTTAATGTAGTTGCTGGAGAGTTGCTCTTTTTTTGTGAGCTCTCCTCCCTTGAATCTCACTTGAATATCTGAGGGAAGCAAACACGAGCTAAGCTGAAACAAACAGAATGGTTTATTAGAGCAAATATTCCCAGGCTGAGCTCTCCATATTCCCATATGAGCACATAAGTATGTGCTCATGACGAAATGTCTCAATTTTGCTCTAGTAGGCAAGCGCTACCTTATTTTATTATTTTTTTTTTTTTGCACAAAGTGCCTGGTGTCCTGCAGGCCTGACTCACAGCAGTTTTGCTGATCAGACAAAAAGTACATGTGATTTGGGGTCATTCACGTTGAAGAAAACTCCAGGATGGAGCTGACTGAATGAAGACAAAGCAAACACGGTCCAAGTTTGAATCAGCGTGGGATTTTTTTCTTCTTCTTCTTGTAATGGTTTCTACTCCATTTTGAAGAGACGGTCCTCCTCACCCCACCCAAGCTTTGCCTTGAAGTACCTTGTGCTCTCTCACCGTGCTTCAAGGATTCAGCACCCTATGAATTACATCAACCAAGATGACCCTTTTAAAGATACTTGCTTGGGAGGCAAATCCCATTTGAAATAAAGCAGAGGGATTTAGCTTACCACGGCAAACCGGAGAAAGAGAGGCAGAAGGGCCTACATAGCTGAGATACCAAGAGACAAGGCAGAGGGACAACTCACAGAAGGGCTGCAGGGCTCTGGGGTTACAGGAGACATCATGAAGCTACATGCGTGAAAGCGTGGGACACGCCAAGCCGTTGGAGGGGCGTTTGAAGCACCCTCGGCCATAAGAGCAAGTGGAAATCGCTCCGCAGCCCTCCCTTGGTGGGCTTCAGAGAGTGTATGTCAGGGACCTGCGGAGAAGTGGTGGGGGACATGTTGGTAGTTCATCTTGCATATTTCTGCTCCGACCCCATCTCCTGCCGCACCCCAGCCCTGTTCCATTCTCTTCTTGCCTTTTCTTGCCTTTCTTGCCTTCTTGCCTTTTGAAAGATGGCAGGTCCTTCTCCCCTGCTCCCAGCCCATGCTTACGGAGGTCTGATGCAGCTGACAGCCCAGCTGCTCCCTCACTGCTTTTATCTCCCGGCTGGTCCCATGCAGGGGCAGCATCCTTGGGCACTGCCCGGTGGCCCTGGGTGCCACGTGCCACAAGGGTCCCCCAAGCCATCAGGCTGGGGACGGCGGCTCCAGCACTGCTCGCTGTTTCACTGAACTGCCTGCTC
The DNA here is from genome assembly GCA_003697955.1 of Calidris pygmaea. NCBI lineage: Eukaryota > Metazoa > Chordata > Aves > Charadriiformes > Scolopacidae > Calidris > Calidris pygmaea. The sequence goes on from QJSC01025778.1 coordinate 76,779, forward strand.
GGGGAGATGCTACAGCAGCACAAATCACAGCCAGCACGCTGCTTCAGGGCACCGCAAGGTCAGCGAGGTCCTTGTGCAATGTTTTCCATGACGACTGCCCTAAACACACAAAAAAAAAAAAAACCCTGCTGACAAAAAGCACTCTCCAGCCAGGGGGAGAGGCCGTGTGGCTTGAAGGAGGACAGTCCACCCTTGCAGCGTCGAGGCACAAGGAGCTTTGCTTGCGAGAAGACACAGCTCCCCTTCCCGTGTGGCTTTCACACTGAGATAAACTGAGACATCCCAAATTAACGTGCTCCCCCCCCCGCCCCTCCCGCCCCCAGTCACAGGGCTGGGGGGGGGAATTGTTGCACTGTCACACACACACACGTAAAGTCACAGCCTCTCAAAACCTACAGCCCAAACCCCATCTAGCTGTTTCTTTTTCTCCATTGCAGGGACAGGGATGATCCCCCCCCACCCCCATTAAACCAGGAGGAGGAAAGCCCCAGCTCCATGCGGGGCACAGCAGATCACCCCGTGTGCCCAAGGGACACAAGTCCAGGCTCCTTCGGGCACCCGTGAGGCTGTACAGGGACAAACCACCCGTGTGAGTGACTCCACGCCAGCAGAAGTCCCCCGTAAATCAGCTCCTGCCAGCTGGGAGAATGAGTCCCTGCACGCTGAGGAGGGTCGGGTCCAGGCACTGCAGCATCCGCTCATGGGCTTTCGGATCCACGAAATGCAGGTCGGGAGAAAGATACGACGTCCCACATGCTGCCTGGAAAACGGGGCTGGAGGCACAAAGGGAAGCAACGGTCAGGAGCATCTTCAGGAGTGCTGGACCAGACCACCGTGCCACCAGCGTTGCAGAGAAGGGAACCCACCAGTGATGCTTGGTGCAAGGAAGGAACCAGTGAGGAACCGGACCCTCCAGAGGCTCTCCGTGCAGTTGGCAGCTGAGCACTCAGCAACTTGACCCCTGAACGCCACAGGCCACCATTCAGCTCTGCTCCGAGCGATTTTTGAGCCTGCATCACCAGCCTTGATAGGAACTCCATAACTGCCATCACCCAGGTGGGCCCTTTAGGTTCATTTCCAGGTCCTGCAATCCTTCAGAGCCCCACGGCCCTCGTCTTGCAAAGCAGCCAGCGATGTCCTCTCGCCTGGGGAAACTGTACACCTCCTGGAAACCAGGAGGGCCAGCTGGGAAGCAGAGAGGAGCCCGGCGCAGAGCTCCAGCAGGATGAGGACTCCCCAGCCCTGCTTTCACCAGCTGGGCTCCTCGTTTTCCTCTCGGGCCGCCGCATCATCGTTTTCGAAAAAGAAAGCAAAAAAGTCATTTGCCACCCAGCTCCGGCTCTGAAATGTCACCCCGCCGTCTCCTCGGTCAGCGGCCACCCAGGAGCAGGAGCAGCCTCCAGCTCTGCAGCATCCTGTTCCCAGCCTGGTCCTGTCACCTCTGGCTCTCTGCCACCCTTAACAGCTCGCCTGAGGCCACATGCTGAAAAAAACAAAACAACAAAAAAACCCCAAACCGAGCAAATCCCAGCACTTTCATGTTCACTTCTGCAAGTGCTGATGGCCTCCTTCACGTGGAGTTAAAATAAAAAGGACTGAAGGAAGAAAATACCCACACAGCAGAGCACTACTGTCCCCTTCCACCAGACACAGAGAAATTAATCGACCCGCGAAAGCTCTCAGATCTCGTTAACTGCAAAATTAGCAGTGTTCCCCCATGTCCTAGAGGGACGCGCTGCCTGATACGGAGCGATCCCCAACAGGTCACTTCTCCGTCCCCATGCCCACATCTCCTCTCCCCGGGGGAGGGAGAAGCAGCCTCCTTCGTAACGTTTCAAGAACAAACTGTAAAACGCAGCACTGATGCTGAGAAATAAGCAGAAGAACACTTTTTTTTTTTTTTTTTTTTATCAGGCCCTTTCATTGTATAAATAATTTATTTCAGTTCACAGCATTATGTCTGCATCTTTTTAAAAAAAAAAAAAAAAAAAGGGAGGAAGAAACGACAGGAGGAAAACAAGAGACAGACAGACGGACAACGGCAAGAGGGTAAGACAGGGGCAGCAGAATTTCCAACACAGATGGGAACACTGCAGAGGTACCTGGGGAAATGAGACCGGCACCTCGTGACATCGGCTAAAAGAAAAAAAAAAAAAGGCCATTCAAACATATTTAGAGAAGACACACGACCTTGCAATAAAGTCCAGCTCGTTTTCAGAGCAACAACCCAGGCAGTTTCCCCTCGAGCGCTGTTTCTGCTGAGGCACCTCTTCTTCTAAGCCCACCGCAGGCGATGCGCTTCTTCACACCGGGAAAAACCCCGCGTACGGTTGTGAGACGTTACAGAAATACCACGGAAGCCATTAGCTACTGATTGGAAAAGTCTTTTTTTAATTATTGCAGAAGGCAGAGCTGGTGGGAAGGGCACCGCCGCAGCGACCCACCCGGCTTGGCTGAACCTCTGAGCGTGCCCTTGCTAGTTCAGGGCTCTGCCGAAAAACCAACCATCTCTCCAAGGGGATGCTCTCAGCTGAGCAGGAACTCCCACGAAGGACTGAGCTCCGCAAAAGGCATGCCACCAGGCTTTCCACGCCAGCATTTGCTCCGCCGAGACCTACGTCTCGCCAGCAAGGAGGCAAACCCCACCACTAATAGCCTGCACGTGGCATTTTTATTTTTTTTTT